>CM042908.1:22227500-22790000 GCA_023653625.1 Triadica sebifera | reverse complement strand
CCTGGCTGTACCGTTGCCATTTCTTATTCCTCTAACACAGACAACCAATTTACTTATGCCATTCAATCTGTTGCCATCAAGTTTCATTCACAAATTTTCTCTCAACAAGTTCCAGGTGGTTATTTTAACTGTCCTTCAATCTCAGTATCAAGTTTTTAATTTTCATGTATGGTTTTAAATTTTCTACTATAAATCAATTAAAAAGAATGGCAGTTGCTTCAGGTATTATAAAAAAACAGAATTTTTAAAAAAAGGCAATAACATCAAAAATAAAAATATTGATTGAGTTCATAGAAATTAAAAAAATCTATAGAAATAAGAGCAATTAACAATACCTTAACTGGGTTTCAATGAAGAAAGAGATTAATCAATTAACGTACGGAGATTTTAAAAAGATGTAAACAAACTTTTTTTAGGTTGTTAAGAGAATTTCAAAATTAAGGTTTCGTTTAGTATTGCTATTAGAAAAAACGTTTATTGAAATTCTTTTTTAAATTTTAAAAATTATTTTTGAAAAAAAAATAGATAAATAGATATTTTTTTAAAAAAAATAAATTTGAAAAAAATAATTTATAAAAAATTAAAAAAATAAATCAATTAAATAAAAAAATTCTAAATATATATATTTTTTTATACTTATAAACAATTCTAAATACTTCCTAACCCGCGATTAAAAGAGATAAGTAATACGGAGGGAATCATGCTCTTTTTCCTTTTGATTTCCCGCCCAAATAGAGATATTTTATTTCTTTTTGTTTAGGTTTTGAAAGGGACGAGGCGAGGAATATGTATCTAATAAAAAAATTGAAAATACAAAATATAAACTAATTAATTCTTGGAATTATCTGCCTAACAAAAATTATCATGAAACCTCAATTTTACATGGTAAGGAATCTCGGATTGAACCTTGTGCCGTCGACCGTATTATCACTAATGCCAAGACAATGAATTTGATGATATGCGTGAAAATTTGATTTTTTTTATTTAGAAATTATTTGATTGAAATTTGTAGAGCAACTGATAATTATTTGATATTCAATTCATTTTTAAAATGATATTTGGTAAAATATTCCAATTAGATAATTTATTCTAATTTAAATCAGCTGTTAGCTGAAAAAATTTTATTTTGATATTTTTTTACATCAGTTGATAAGTTATTTTATTTTATTTTTTATTTTAACTATATTATTCTTATAAATTTTTATTACTTACAAAATATTTACCTCCTACAAATTAATTTTTCAATTAATAAATGATTTGTAATTATAAATTTTTTTAATCAATAAATTATTTATACTTACAAATATAAAAATATTATAAATAATAGTTAAATTAGTACAAAAAATATCTACTATATTTTTAATTATTATATATATCATTTAATATCTTAAGCATAAATTACTATAAATTAATTGATTTTGTTTATAAATTATATATACATTTATTTATAATTGATTATATTTTAATTATTTTAATTATAATAAATAATTATATCAAATAATTACTTTGTTTATTCATATATATCATATAAAAATATATACTTTGAATAAAATAAATTATATCTCTATTGATAATTTTATATTATAACAACAACTCAATTAATTTTACTAAACATTAATATCAATTAGCTATCAGACATTGGTCACAGTTGAACTAAATGGAGTTTTAATCTTTTTGTGAAGATACTGTAAAATATCATATAAATATCAACTTGAGTTTCAATCGTGACTAAAATTAATTTTTAGATCAAATTAGTAAGTAATTTCAAATTATTACAATCATTTTATCTCATTTCATTTTTTAAAATTACCTTTATTCCCTTTTTACGAAACCATTGGTACATTATAGTCATGCCATACATGGTACAAACAAAAGATGAAGATATTATATATCTTTCCAAATTATATATATATTGAAAGATTATAAAATTATTGTAAATTAAAAATTATATGCTAATTTAATTTGTAATTTCAACTGCAAATATATATATATATATATATATATATATATATATATATATATATATATATATATATATATATATATATATATATATATCTTATCATAAGTTCACCCGTGATTTTTAAATGGAAACATTAGTGACTCAAATATCTTTCCATATACAGCATCAAAACAAAATAGAACAGAATATATTGATTAAAAAAAATATAAATGAGGAGCAAGATTTTTTCACGAGTCAAAGTGATATATTTCAATAATTATGACTAGTAAGTCTAAAAACATAATTTTGAACTGGTTCAAATTCTCTATGTTTATTCATATTTTGCAAGCTCAAAAAAACTTAATCGAGTCTAAACAAGCTTGATAAATATAAATTGCAAATTAAATTATTATAAATTCGCAATATAGTTGCAAAGAGTTAGCTTTTGTAGCTAATGCAATAAAGTAGCCACAATTTTGCATGTTGTAATTAGGAAACTGTGGCTGTATATGACAAATAAGCTTTTGCTTATATATGTGTGTATTCAATATTTTGTGTCACCCCTTATATATATATATATATATATATATATATATATATATATATTTGTGTGTACATAATTAACTATCCTTATCTGTTTTCTATATATATGTATATATGACAAGGGAAAACCGAAATCAAAGGCTAGATTTGAAACAAATTAAAATCATTATTAAAATTAACTACCATAGATAATTAAGAATGGATATATATGTGTAAAAAATGAATTTTGCATGAATGCGACCCACATTAATTAACATTAATAACCTCTTAGGTGGTTGATAAAATGTTATAAATTTATCAATTCCAACCAATAAAAGTGTGGGACCTTTTTTTTGATTAAGCAACTATTCCAATTTGGTGATTGTTTAGAAGAATCACATCAATAATTTAGGGATAGAAATTACTTATAATTATAATACAACTAATTTTATATTAATTTAAGTCATTTTGAAATAATAGTGAATTTACGATTATCAATCTCAATTATTTAGATCCATTCAACTCTAATATAATATTAGATTTATGAGAGAATTAACTGTCATATGGTTGTGCACTCTGTAAGTAAAATCTGAAACCCAAGTGAAAATACTCATGAATAAATAAGTTTGTGGTCAAAGAAAAAAGGAAAAAGTCTATACTCATAAAAATATTGGATTGAACCAAGTGACTCGGAATATTGGATTAAACAAATGACAATGGAATCAATGTCAATTGTATTTAAGGGAAAATGTTAAGAATAATTTCATATCGGGAGATTAATAAATAAAAATATTTATTTATAATTATAGTGCAGCTAATTTTAAATTGACTTAAGTTATTTTAATACAATAATAAATCTATAATTATTAATTCTAATTTTCTTTATTCATCCAATTTTAATAGTGATAATAAAAATGGTGACATGATGCTAAGAATTATGCATGCAAGTTAGCTAGGCAGCAAGGCAAAGAGAACAGCTTTGGGTGGGTGGAAGTAATAATCAAGAGTTTTATGGGAGTTGAGAGAGAGAGATGAGGTAGTTGCACTAGCATCACAATCCTCTTTAATTCTCATTTAAATGCTCCTCTTTATAGCTATTATGGCATCCAAGCAAACATTCATTTCATGGGGGGAAAAAAGAAAAACTATCTTTATTTGCACAATAAAAAGAATATGATAAATATTTTTCTTCAACATGTATATATATATATATATGATATCTACATCCACGAAGAATCTTTTGAACATTTCAAACATATATATATATATATATATATATATATATATATATATACACGGGTTTTAAAAAATAGAAAACTAAATAAATATGTTAAAATCAATTAATCACTAATCAATTAATATCTAATTTGATTTGATTAATGTTAATTTTCATTTTTAACCACTAAAAAAATAAGTTTTGTTAATTTTTCAAATAATAACTTATAAGATTAACTTTTACTGTTAAATTTCTTATATATATAACAAATCATAAGACATTAATATTCATTTACACGTACTATTCTCTCCTACTATCCCTTGTTTTTTTTTTAAAAAAAAAAGAAAAAAAATTAAAGGTTAATTAGGCTTTACTAGACATAACTTATTCCAATGAAGTTTCTATAGCTTTTTATGCAATAGATCTCACCTTGAGAACTTTGAAGATTGTTTTGTCCATAGTTGAGACATATATATATATATATATATATATATATATATATTATCTTGGAATTTTCCAAAGGGTATGGTATAGAGAATTCGTTCTAGCTGGTATCCACATTGAACAAGGGAATGACATAGGGGTATTGCGGTCATTTGAAAGAATCACAGCATGCACGAAATCAGAATTAAATTTTAGTTTGTATAAGTAAAATATTACTAAAAAAATATGATGAAAGAAACAGTAATTAAAGAGTCACAGGGGCTTGAGAAAGCGTGTTGGGCCAGCAAGACAAGCATCCTCTTTGAGAAAAAATAGATGCATTTAAGTCAAAAACAAATGGGCACTTCTAGGAATAATCAATCAAAAACCGTTTGCTTCCTTTTTTACCCAATTTAAGTCTAATTGAATCAAGGTCATTGGATTTGATGCATATGATACTCTCAACTTCATCTAAATATCATATATCATAATCTTAATTATTTATCCATAAACAAATAATTGAAATTAAGAATCCTTTTAGTTTAACGGTCAGCTGTTAGTAATAAACTGTCAACATTTAATTATGGCGATTAGCAATTAATAAATAGTTCTAAAGTGTTGATAACTTAGTGATTGTAAATAAATTATATAATTTATAAAATAACTATTAATGATTATAGTATTTTATTAATGTATATATATTTTAAATTTTTATTTGCTCATGACGTATATCATTTATAATATTAAAAATAATTAACTAAATAAAAAATTATAATATTTAGTCAATAAAAAATCATTATAAATTAATAAAAGTTTTTTATATTAAATATCCAAAAGCTAGTTTTTATATAAAAAGTTGAAATTTTCAATTTTTCATAAAAGTCATTTTTTAATACAAAATTTAAAAGTTAATAGTTAAAATTTTCAACATTGGCTTTTGATTTTATTTTACCAAACACATTTAGCTTTTGATTTATTGTACCGCTGAATGCTAAATTAACAAAAGCTCAATTCAACTTTTTTGTTTGTTAGACTATAAAAACTGAACCAAATAGATACTAAAATTTATTAAATAATTTTCTCCTTTTGAATATTTATAAAATTAATTATAACCATTCATTTATAGATGAATATATAATTAACCCCCTTGACATGAACTATCAAGTGAATTTGAATATATCTTAATCCGATCCATGCCCTATTTTTTTAAATATCCCAATGAGTTTGTTTATTTCATGAAAACAATGTAATTTTTTTTCAACTTTACCATTTGACTTAAATAAATATTTCACAATTCTCAAACTGACGTAAATTCTCAAACTCTATTAATTTTGATATTATAGTCAATTATTTAAAGTACTAATCATTTCTTAATTCTTGTATAACATGAAAGATGGACAAACTCACCGAGAAAGAGTACTTCCTAACAGCTAATATGGTCGGATCTTATGGTTTATGGTACAAGATTTATGTTAACATGAGACTATTTGATTTAAGTTGTCTTAATATGGTCCATAATATATGTAGTGTTAATCACCCAATTACAAATAAATTAAATAGATTTAGATGCCTACATTAGAAAATCTCCGTGCAAGTAATGCCTCAATTTCACCCCGTTCAACTTTTTTGTTGCCTTTTTTAGGGACTGAAATTAAACTGATTGTTGACACATACATAGATGAACCAAAAGCAAAATTACTAATAAACAAGTTTCTTTAATAATTTGAAATCTTAAACTAAGAAATACATAAAATATTATTGAATAGAGAGTTGCCCATTATTGCATGAAGAACATAAATTATGTAATTATAAGACAAAAGAAAAGAAGAAATTCAAAGATTAATAAGATGTATCAGAAGCAGAAGCTAGCAGTGGCAAAGTAGATGAATATGAGTACCTACAGCAATTAAATTCGAACAATGTAATAGCAGAAGAGTACAGCAGAGGAAGAAAACACACTGCAAAAGAAACAAAGAGCATTGACACTAGCCTTCTCTATTTCTCTGCCCCATAACCCTCATTTAACATTACTCATGAAAAAGGATTGTCAATGCTCTCTTCTCTCTCTCTCTCTCTCTCTCTCTCTCTTCATATTCAAATTTGAAACAAATTAAAGAGCAAAAATAAACTTATTAATGCCCGAAAAATATACATTAATCTAACAGCCATTTTCTCACTAATAACCAATTCTTCTTCCTCTTTTTCTTCTTCTAGCCACAATATAATACGAAACATATGGACAGTAGCATACAGTACAAACCTAGCTAGCTAGTTATGGAGAGGGTTTGGCCCTGTATGAATTATTCTCTTATCATCTTCATATACAGAACTGTGCGGATCTCGTTTATCAGAATTCATAGAAGATCGAACTTTGCTCAATGGTGGAGGGTGAAACAATGACCGTGTCTCTAAAAATCTGGCCTTTCTTGGCAGAAAAGACTTCATCACCATCAACTTGGCTGTTTCTTCATGAACAGCATAAAAGAAACCTAATTGTGCAAGAATTAACAAAACCCATATCAACAGTACAATTGAAGCTCTTCCTCCTTTAGAACAACTACCATCAGTGCCACCTTTATGAACTGTCATTGCACCAACTACTATATTACCAACAGCAGACTAACAGACCATAAAAAGGGATTCAACTGCTAACTGGGATATTTCTATGGAGTACAAGAAGAAGTGGGTTTTGGATAATTTCCTGAATCTGAGTATAAAATTTTGAGCAAAAGGCTAGTTAGAGGGGAAAAATTAAAAACAAAAGAGAGGATTTTTTTTTTTTAAAAAAACTGAAAAATAAAAAAAATAAAGAAAAAAACTTTGGGTACTCCTTATCTTATGGGTCTAGGCACATGATCTTGACCCTTGATTCCTGGAAGCTTCTTATATTATCTTATTTCTTCCATTTTCACTCTTTCACTGAATCTTTGGACTCGGCACCTTTTACTACTTCCACAGTCTCTCACACGTCTTGATTTAGGCTTCCTCTTGCTTTTTGTTTTCTGTTTTCTTGTCTTTGTTTATTCATTTAATTTTTTTCTTTCATTGTGGGACAGTACAATATTAACAGCCGCTGTCTCCGGTATTTTTATGTTAAATGTATTTAACTATTTATAGAAAAGCATCGGCAAACAAACCTTTGTGTTTGTACTATATTTGTGTTTATTACGTTATGTGTGATTTCATTTTTTATTTAATAAAAAAATCGATTTAATAATTAAAGCACGGCTTTAAATTAATATTTAATTTTCTTATGTTTATCTTATCTTTACATAATTTAGATGAAAAAAATTCCTTCCCCTTCCATGCTAGCCTCTGCAGATTTATAGTTCTCACTCTCGCAGCTTTGCCTTATGACTTCACTTTACTTCTATGTACCAACTTCCTGCAACTTGCTCTTTATATGTCTACAATATGATAAACCATTCCTCTCAAGAGTACAATATTTCCATTATCACAAATTGATCCATAAACAATAATGCTTTTGAAAAAAAACCTCAATAATAAATGAAAATGAAAATATAGTGCCTCCTAAAGTATGATTTAAGAATATAAAAATTTTGCTTTCAAAAAAAAAAAGAAAAAGAATAAAAAAACCTTTGTTCATTCTAAAAAAAAAAATTCAGTTAAAAATGCAAAGCGTACTTAATTATATCAAATTATTAAAAGGATATTATATATACCAATGCTTTTTGAAAAAAGAAAGCATGTCGTGCAATAAAAATTCTAATATATTGTGCTATTTTTTTTTAAAAAAATATTAGAAAATTATTTAATATGTCAACATTAATTTTTTATAAGAAATATCAGGAATATTTATAATATGTGGTTTCACTATATATATTGTTTTAACTTATTCCTAATAAAATATAAGGTTTCACGATATATGCTTCTAGCTTAGACATTATGCCGGATAATGAATTAATAAAAATAAAAAATACGAGTTAATTCAATTAGTAAATTTATAAGTGATGGCGAATGAAAATCATGGGATAGCCTGATAGAATAATTTATTATCATAATATTAGTGTTGGTGAAAAGAAAATATGATTAATATTAGTACACTTCAAAGCTAAAATGGGGAGGGACAAAAGCAGAGAGATGTTGACTAAATTGGGAATGACAGCTAACCATATAGTATTTATTATGAGAAATGAGAATATCCCATTTATTTAATCTCATAATTTATAGCATTCAATATTGAATCACATGATTGGTTGGATTCTTATATCTCAAATATTGGTGCATTCCTACCCTAAAGTATGTCTTCTCTTTTTCTTGGGTTGGTTGATGCTCCCAATTGAATATTGATCACTTATCATTAAGTTTCACCTAAATTAACCCAACTACATAATCAGGTTTGATTAAAAACACATTAATAACAGAAGACAATTATCATAATAAATCAAATGAAATGCAACAAAAATTTGCATTTCTAACTTGAAAAGGTTAATTAACAACTTAATTAAGCCAATGTCCTATTTACGATTTATTTTCATTTAAATGTATACATTTCATTTGGCAGCTGGAAGCTAGGCTATTGGGTTAACTTTTCCCCAAATTTAAAAGCGGCAACTTTTTTTAAAAAAAAAAAATCTGAAACTATTTGAAACTGAGCCATCAAATTTCTGGTTAAATTCATATTCATTTTGTGATAAAATTCATGTGATGCAGAAGATTGAAATTCTCTTTCAATTTCTTTTAATTTGCTTCCCAGCATCTGTTCTTTTTTTTTTTTTAAAGGAAAACAAAAGAGTTGAATTTTCAGATTTATCATGTTAAGTCTCGAATCCAAATAAACCTGCATGTCATTAGTTAGTAAAAAACAAAAAAGTGAATGAAAATAATAGAGTTGGCAATTGGAGGTACAATCCTAAATTTTTGATTTCATGCATAAGAATTTGAGTTCATATGAGATGGTAATCGAATTAAGGATAATCAATATACAGTCAGTGGTCCTGCAGGAATAATTAGAATAGGACCAAGTTATCTATAGCATTTTTGGTGCATTGAGCAAGGGCGGTCCATACTTCCTAATTAAGAAGAACTTAAACCAATAACACAAGGAAATATATCTTCAGTGAGAGAGGAAACAATGCAGGAATATAACATATGGTCCTTCTTATACCAGACATCATACTCGGAATTGGGTATATCAGTAGGAGGAGCTACCAATGAAACTGGTCAGATTTTGATAATTAAGAAGAGGAGTGAATTAGGTTTTCCGAGCTAAGTAATATTGGAGTGTGAGTTTGACTGAAAATGAGTGATGGGCTGTAGAAGGATAAGAGGAAATTACAGTATCATTTGATTGGAACTCATTTTGCAGAAAAAAATAAAATAAAAAATAAAAAATTATAAGAGCAGGGCTCTGATACCATGTGAATATAGAGATGCTAAAAGATGAATTTGTATTTCTTCTATTGTAAGCAGTTTATATAGATTATACTCTTCTAAAATGCTTGTGTTTAATCGGCCAAAATTTCAAAAATCTTGGAGAGACACATCTAACATATATAAACGGACTACTATGGGTGGCAAAAAGAAAAAAACATTTCCCTTTTATGAAAATACTATATTAAGAAATTCATGAAAAAAGAACAAAGACATGAATATGAAAAAAAAAAAGAAAAGAAAAATAAAAGGAAGAAAAATAAAGGAAAATAACCTCTACATGTAAATTCAAAAATTTAGAACTATATCAGTATCAACTCTCAACCAACCTAAATTGATATTTTTTTAATGGCATAAGGACGTATAGAACCAATCTTCAAATTTTCTTAATATACTATAGCATAATATGAAGTTGCCGATTCGGTTCAAAACCAAACTGAATTTATAAAAACCGAATTGATCTTAATTTGAAAAAATCGAACTGAATAATAATAAGAATCAAATTTAACTGAATCCAAATATTTTTGTTCGGTTTAATCGGTTTTATTAATTAATTTATTCATATAAATTATTATTATAATTATTATATTTTATCAATTATAATATATTAAAATCAATTATCATAACTTTATTAATTATAATAAAATAAAACTAATTATCATAACTTTATTAATTTTAATATATAAGTTATAATCAATTAATTTAACTTTATAAATTAAAATAAAATAGCATAAATTATAATAGACTGACATAATAATTACTTTATCAACTATTCATAATTATCATAATTTTAATTTAATTACCATGAATTTATAAATTACTATAAATTAAAATCAATTAGCACAATTTTATAAATTAGCATAAATAAAAATTAATTATTATAACTTTTTTAATTTCTCTAAATTAAAATTAATTAACATAAATTAGAATAGTTTTCATAATTCATTACATTATCTTACCATAAATTATAATAAATTACCACAAACTATAATTTTTTTAACTATAAATTAGAATAAATCACTATATAATATATATATAAATTTTGATTAGTTCGGTTTAATTGCTTTTTGAATATTAAAAACCAAAATATTTATGAAAATCCGAATCGAACAAATCGAAGTAAATAGACCAAGTTTGATTCGATTAGATGTTGCACGCCCTAATATGAAGTATAAAAAATATAGTGTCCACTTGTTGAATATTTATTTTAACTTTTAGCAGTCTAATAAATTAAAAGGTGAATTAAGTATTTGGTTAAATTTAACTTTTAGTGATTTAATAAATCAAAAATTGAGTTAGATATTTAGTTAAAAAAACTAACAGTTAAAAATTATAACCGTTAAGTTTTAAAATTTATACTAAAAGTTTACTTTACATGAAAAGCTGAAATTTTTAACTATCTAATTTTTAGATATTTGATACAAAAAATAATTTTTATTTTTTGTTTGTATTTTGATCAATCTAAGATAAATTTTTATTATATTTTTATATTTAACTAATTATTTTTATATTATATGTGAGATGCATTATGAAAAAATAAAATATTAATATATGCATCACATTAAAAAAATATTTATTAATAATTATTTAAAAATTGTAATTAATTTTTAACTATTGAATTACTAAATATTTTTAAAAACAGTTATAAATAGTTGACCACTATAGCTGACCACTACCGTTAAACCAAAAATACCTATAATCATTAATAATTTGAATTGCAAATAAGAAGATATATTAATAACCAAAAAAAGAGATTTACAATATTTTGGTAAATATTTAATGAAAAAAGAGAATTAAAATTTCAAATTTGAAATATGAAAATTTAACTTTCAACTATAATTTTTAATACAAAGGATAATGAACACTGTAATTAATAGGAACGACAATAGACAATAGAGTGGATCGAGGTCATAATTGTGAATTTATGTATATGTTCTCGCTCCATTTTTGATAAAAAAAATAGAATTAATTCATATCTCTACCTTAAATGGGATTATATATCTCCAAATGGGGCGAGTATCCCCGATATATTTATTTTTTTAACTTATATCTAATATTTTTTTTATCTATTTAAATTATCAAATTCATTTATATTAAAATAAAGTCAATTCAAATTTAATTGGTTACTTTGAAATTTAATTGATTAAATAAAAATTAATTAATTAAATTTAATTGGAATAAATTTTGAATAAACGAAGATTGAATTGAATTTCAATTAAATAAATTAAAAATTAATTGCTTAATTAAACTTCAATTGATTAATTGAACTTATTGATTACAGTAGTAAAACAAATGGATAAATATGTAAATTACTTATATATATATATATATATTGGGGTAGAACAAGGCAGAATATATAAATATTGTTCCTCTCCATCGCTAAATGACATTTTGGATTTTTTAGAAATCCAGTCCAATCTGACCTCTGTCAAAAGTTGAAAAATCCTCAGTGAAAACTTATTGTTTCAGCAATTGTCATCTCTAATAATTAATTTACAAGAAAAATGATAATTGTTCATAAAATGCATTTTAAATTTTTTTATCCCTATTTCGGCTACAAGGACCCATCTAGGATCATCTCTTATATATTGGGCTTTCATGGGCTTCCTTACATGTTTGGGCCCGTACAAATTGAGACGTGGGCTTCTCTTTAATTCGATAAAATTAAAAAAAAAAAGATTGGACGGAGAATTATTATTATACTAAGGCCTGAGAAGAGTTTTGGACTGTCCTTTTTACCCATAAATTATATTATAAATTTATATTCATGTATTTAAATAATAAATAATTTTATTTTTTAAAATATATATAAAAATAAAAATAAAAATAAATTAAATTAATTTCTTAATGCAATATAAATCTGAAATAAATTGTATTCTTAATGTACTATAAATATGGGTACAGACAACCCCTCCATCCATCATTATAAAAATAAGATTTCATTTTTTTAAGAAATAAAATTATTTATTTATTTATTGTTTGAGGTGGTTAATTAATTTGATTAAAAAAGGGCTAATAATTAATTGCGCAACTTACAAGACATTGACTCAAATGACTCTAGTCATCTTTGAATAATTCCAAGTCAAATGACAAGACAGTAGGGAAAAAAAATCTAGAAGGATAAATTTTTATTTGTTTAATTAAAAAAATACACTCCGAGATGAAACATTTAATTAATTAAACCCGATTCATAATTTTTTTTTCTATAAGTCAAATTAATTTAAATCTATTATATAAATTTCATATATAAAATATTAATATTATATATATAATTTATTCAATTTATAAATTTATTGGTAGATTTATCTAACTGGCTAAAATTTTCTCCAAAGATATTTTATTATTGTCTATTATTGCATTCGTATTAATCTATCAAATTTTAGGTGAACAATTCTGCAGAAATCTAAGGAAAAAGGAAAATGGGATTTAATTGAGATTTTTTTTATAAAAAAATAAGGAAAAATAAAAGTAAAGAAAGACAAAAACTAGATGGCACATTTTCATTAGGGAGATGGAATATGCGAAAAGTGGAAGATTCGTAGGAGGCATGCGCATCTCCCTCTCATATTCTTTTGTTATTCTTCAAATAAGTTTCCCATTTCCTTCTCAAACTTTCCAAATCAGTCCAACAAATCCCTCTTCTCAGTTCTTATAGATATATATATTATATGTAGTCCTTCACCCCTCTTTCTGTAGCTCAACCCATTCGCCACGTCTTAACGCGTATCCTCTCTTTTTGCCTATTCATTTATTTATTTATTTCTATATCTATATGAATTTGCATGTGTATCTGCATGTGAATTCGAAGGATAAATTGCCAATTAGTGGTTTCTTTGTGTTTCTTATGGATTTCGTCTCTAAAGTTGCGTTCTTGAATTCTGTGTTTAGTTTTAATCTTAATTTCAATTGGGTTTGCACTTCTGGGTTTTAGAAGTGCTTATATATGATATCTTGCTTTACTGGATTCTTGTGCCAAGATTTTTGAAATAATGGTAAATTACACAGCTTTTTCTAGGAGCTTCTTCTGAATTTTCGCAAGTTAATATCCTATTTATTTGGAATTGAATATGAATTTGGATGGAAACTCTTCTGTAAGCGTAGCATTCAGTCGTTGTTGTTTAACTTTAATCCCATGATAGCAAATGGATTATGATGCTTGTCTTTGTTAATAATTTCCCATTTTGGTATTACCTGAGTTTATGATCTTGCTCATTTGCATTTATCGTAACAAATTTTAAGTGTCTGATTGGATGAATCTCCCATTTGTTAGGTCTTCAAACGTGCTTATAAGATTGGATAAATTGCTTTATCCGACTTTTCAATAACAAAGATGTGCACAAGCTCTAGTTTCAGCTTCATATTTTCTGTTTAATTAGGGATTGTTGGGTTCATAGTTGAGTGGGTAGTTCTGCACCAGTCTAACAACTGTCTTGTATTGTTTTTATCTTTTTGGTCTAAGGAAAACTACCATATTTTTCCCTTTTCCATTGGCCTATAACTATATTATTATGCTTTGTATGTCCATCTTCCAACTGTGTCCATGTGCTCGACGGTTCTATAAATTGGATGGATTGAATGATAGGCAACAATAATGTGGGCTGAAGTTGTGGAATTAGACTTGATTGCTAAGAATCTCATGTGAATATGGTTCTTGAGGAGCTGAATGTAGGGAAAGAGATTCCTGTAATTGGTCATTAAGGCTTTATTTAATTCAATCAAATTAAAATGTTCAATAATACTTCTGTGTCCAAAGGACAAGTGAATTATAATGAGATGCTCAGACTCCTCAAATATAATGAAGGCAGAACTAGCAGATTTTCCCACAAATTGCATCGAAGTGCATGTTTGCATATTATGGGCAATAACCAAGAAACATGTCTTACTGGATTGTTACTGCTTGTGTAACAAATTCAAATTGGAGCGCAAAATTCAATTTGTCTGATTATATGATGGGAATATTTTTCTGATTTCTATTGAAATTTCGCTAACTTTGCTTTAGTTGGTTCTTCCAAGCAAAATAAAATCTAGTGCTTTATTTCTGATAGGATGCATTTACATGTGTCCCTTATGCATATTGTTACTGTTCCCCCCCCCCCCCCTTCCCTTTTTTTAGGTACAGGAATTGAGCAGGATATTCACATTTTCCATTTGGTGCCAGCCTTATTTCTGGCAACCTTTTTGATCTGACATTACGAACCCCCAGAGTAGAAAGGTTACTAGTAAAGCCTTAGAAGGTGTGCATGGGATTCATGTTGTGCCTCACTCGCCATTTGTTTTGGAAGAGATTATTATGGGCAATAACCAAGTAACATGTCTTACTGGATTGTTACTGCTTGTGTAACAAATTCAAATTGGAGCGCAAAAATTCAATTTGTCTGATTATATGATGAGAATATTTTTCTGATTTCTATTGAAATTTCGCTAACTTTTCTTTAGTTGGTTCTTCCAAGCAAAATAAAATCTAGTGCTTTATTTCTGTTAGGATGCATTTACATGTGTCCCTTATGCATATTGTTACATTTTTCCCTTCCTTTTTTAGGTACAGGAATTGAGCAGGATATTCACATTTTCCATTTGGTGCCAGCATTATTGCTGGCAACCTTTTTGATCTGACATTATGAACCCCCAGAGTAGAAAGGATACTAGTAAAGCCTTAGAAGGTGTGCATGGGATTCATGTTGTGCCTCACTCGCCATTTGTTTTGGAAGAGATTACTCAACAGGGGGACTTCTCTCACTCAAACTGTGGAAGTTCAGTTAACAGGGAGACGCAGCAGCTATTACTCCAGTACGTGATAACCTTGTCAATCTGCATATGCATGAAATGTTAGATTAATATCATTAGCATGGATATAATTCTCTTATTCACACAGTTTGTTTCCATCTAATTTTCCTTTTACGTGATAATAAATATGTAAAATTGGTAAAGTGCTATCAGTAATATCTTGTTCTTTGTCTTCTCCAGAAAAGTATGGCAACAAAGACCAGGATGTTTGAGGCCCATCAAGTGTTGTATTAATGGTGATGAGAACTGTTTTTTTCTTAAGTTGATTATTGATGCCTGGTGTTTTGTGCTTTCTGACTCTTATAATTTTACCAGGTGATAGGAATCTTGCTGAGAGAGCTGCAAATGTGCTTACATCACTTCCTTTTATTGCTCTTGGACTTCAGGCTCCAAGGTATTATTTCTCTTGCCAAATGATCTAAATGATCCTTTAATCGTGTGTTTGATTAATTGCTCAACTTCCTGTGCAGGAAAAACCTAAATGCTAAGTTGTATGCTAACTCATTAATCGGAGTTGGAGTTGCCTCAAGTTTGTATCATTCTTCAAGAGGAAAAATCAGGAAGTACTTGAGATGGTTTGACTATACAATGATAGCTGCAGCAACAGTAGTAAGTCATCTAGAAGAGCTTTGAGTTTTCCTCCTATAAAATTGAAGAGGAATTGAAACGAAGCAGCTTCTCCTAGAGGAAAATGATAAAAATTAATAAGACATGGTAGATTTTGTTTGTTCCACCATGACTATGCTACCATCTAGTGTTATGTAGCTTGAATTCTGATCCCCCAGCTGGCAAAATAATGCTACTGTGTTTTAGCATTTATGACACTCTTAAGTGATGAAAAATCATGACTATTTTTTCATACGAATCAGTAGTATATACAAATGATTAACTCATTTATACCATAATATGAAGGATATTAGTTTCATCACCTTGCCATATTAAGTTGGCATATTCCTAGTTAGACTACAATTAGGCTACAACAGCTCACAGAAGACCACCTCATTCATAATACGTAAATTCTTCCCAACGGAAATTTTTTGTGGATATGCATTATAATCCTTATAGTAGCTGCATTGTTCATGTTTCTGTTCTTTGCATGCCCTCATGTTCTTAACTTTTGCTTCAACTATTTTGAGTTTAGATTGACAACTGAAACACCCTTTGCAGTGCTTGTCTAGCGCTCTTAGAAATGAGAACTCAAAGTTGCTGATGGCAGCATCAGCAGCATTATTGCCTATACAGCCTTTAATGGTGTCTGTTGTTCACACAGGGATGATGGAGGTAAATGGCTCATTGTTAACTTCCAATTTTGATCTTATATTCAATTGATTGCCTTCAGTTTTTTTCCTTATATATTTTCGACTTTAAACCTGAAACCTGCTGATGTGAAATACCAATCAGGCTTTCATTGTTGAACAGCCAGTGCTTGTAGCAGATGCTTTCTGTCTCTTTTGGAAATATCTGTGCATGCGCCTGTGCTTTGGTGTATTTTAAGAGTGATACGTACTGCCTTATTAGATTAATACTAAAACCAGACAAATTTATCAATTGCTATACAATGGAGCATATTTTGAATCTCATTTATAATAAATCAGTCATTGCTGTTGACAAGAATCTAGTAGAGGTCTGAGATGTGTGTCCTTGTGCCAGCATGGCACAGTTTAATTTAAGAACTCCAAATGTTCTATTCTAGTAACAATTAGAATGTCTACATTGCTGAAGCTAATGAGATCTACCAAAGAGAACCAAATTTTTTTTCATTTTTTTTTTAAATTTCAGGTGGTTGTGGCTATTAACTATATATATTTCATTCTAAATCTTCTTTCTAGGTGGCATTTGCAAAAAGAGCGCTAAAAGATCCAGACTTAAAGATGGCCCATAATCTGCATAAGATGTCATCCTTGTTGGGAGGTGCTCTTTTTGTTGCAGATGATCTATTTCCTACTACTCCTTTCATTCATGCTGGTTGGCATCTTGCTGCAGCAGTTGGTGTTGGCACCTGTAACAAACTTCTGGAGTAGCTTGCATATATCTTTTTCAGGTAAGTTTCTTAGATTCATCCATTGATGAACTGCAGCTTCAACTTGAAGACCAAGATTATGTCTATACATACATATCTATATATACTCCATCTAGCCAATATCATGTATATATGCATAGAGGAAGGATCTCCTGTCGTTCCATCCATTCTACTTATTCTTTAATTTTCCTGTCACCCAGAAATAATAATAATAATTGTAGCATTACATTAGTAGAACAGCAATTTATTTTATGCTTATCAAGTTGTAATATTTATGTGGAACAGTGGTAAATGTTTCCAACTGTGTATGAAATAAAATGTAAGGAACCAAATGGTTCATTTACATCCTTCCTCACTTTACGTCATTCAGCCACATAGCCATAAATTGTTTATTGGAAGAGGAAATAGGTGCAAAACTTTCAAAACGTTATCTAGGAAAATTTAACTCCGAGATATTAGCCTTTATTTATTTATTTTTCCTGTTGGGAAAGAAGAGGAATTTTTAGGTTTTTTTTCTTTTTCTTCTGTTAGGAGAAATTAAATAAACGTGGAGAAAACTTCTTTCTTGAAACCAGAAGAGAATTTTATTTATGAAACATTATAAGGTTTGCTTAATTAATTATTCAGTATATTGCTTTATTATTTTTTTCTTTCAAATAAAAGGGTTTCTCTTTGATAAGAATGAGATTAATGGCCATGCATGGCACAAACTGTGTATTTTTATTATTTATTTTTCATAAATTTGGAACTTATTAGCTAATTATGAAATCAAACTAGATAGTTAATAAATAAATATGTATGTTAAATAATAAAAATACATTTTCAAATAGAAATAAGCTTGTATATATATATATATATATATATATATATAACTTGAGTGTATATATTTGAGTTTTAGGAGGGAAAACAGAAGTACAACTTTTTAGTTGTTGGAATGGTCTAGGAGTAAAAGAAAATCCCAAACTCAATCCAATAAGTGCAAATAATTCAACAATTATATATTTCCAAAGTACACATAATTCAACATGCACTTATTATATATTATTCGGTATCGAGCTCTAGAAAATAACCGCTCAATCTGAAGTTAAAAGAAAATGATTGAAAACTCAATCTGATTCATTCAACTAAGAAAATAATACAAAGCTAGCTTATATACAAGTCTGACCTGGTAAAGGAGACAAAAATAACTTCTCTACAACTAAGTTTCCCTCCAATAGAAAACGGTGCACTTTGCACCTGGAATAAATAATCCTCTGTTGCCGAGCTCCACTGAAACTAATGATGCTCTGCTCTGTGAGTTAACATGAATGATAACAAAATGAGCTTCAGCTTCAGCCTTTGCACGTGCACTCTAGAGTTCTGCACTGCTCCTTGACATTCCTTCATATATGATTTCCAATCTAAGATCATATATAGCCAAGTGCATGTACATGTAAGGAAAATGAAAAAAAAAATCTTGTAGAATACATTAGTTATTTTGGTGTATCTGCTTTAGTTATGCTAACAAGAAATACTTTTCTGGTCAGTTTAGCAAGTGGGCATATTTCACATGGTACAAAAGACTGAGAAATATCTTTATTAAGAAGTCCAAATGAGACAGAACCATGGCTGAAGGATGTCCCAACCTCTTATGCATAGATGCTCAGAGATTGAAGACACCTGGTTTACAACAGCTTTATTACAATTCAAAGAAGTACAATGAGTAATAGTAATTTTAGGGTCTAAGGCAGTAAAGTCTAACACATAAAGATTTCCAATTCTCTTCCCAAACTCCACTTTGCTGTCACTCCTTAGGTCCTGCATAATATAACAATTGTGAGGAAAATTGATCTTAATATTGTTCTGGCTAGTAAGTTTAGGTACAGATAGAAGGTTACGGCTAAAACCATGTATGTAAAGAACATTGTCTAACTGAAAATGGTTTGGTAAGATTACTGTGCCCATGGAAGTAACATCTATTTTGGATCCATTAGGAAAATGCACTTTTATAGGTTGATGTGTGGGAAAAAGGGTATTGAAGAGTTTACCATCTGCGTAAATACGGTTAGAGGCACTACTATCTATAATCCAACAAGCCTTTGATTTCAAATTTGAATGAGTGATGGTAGAGTTACATGCAAAATCTTCTGTCTGCATAAAATTCACAAAGCTGTCTGCCTGGAGTTGCTTTCCATTGAGTATTTTGATATTTCCTTTCTGATCATCTCTGCTATGCTTTGCTGACTTGTCAAGCTCTTATTTTATGCCATTTCATCTCCTTCACCATCACTCTCTGCCAAATTCACCTGTGCTCTGCCTTTCTCCCTTTTGTCTTTTTTGTTTCAATTTTGTGTACCATTCTGGCACACCATGTATCTTGAAGCACGCAGTTTCTTGCAAAAGTCACAAAACTTATCCTCATTCTTGCTTATGTTATGTCCCTTTTCTTGTTTTGATTCTTTCCATATAATTCTGTTTTTCATAAGATCCTGTTCTTGCTAATGGCACAGGACCTTATGCCCCTTCATCTGTATTCAAGTGTGCAAACCTTTGTCTCTCAACTCTAAGCACCATTGAGTGTGCTTTACTTACAGTTGACAAAGGATCAAGCATAAGTATTTGATTCCTTGCATTATCGAATCTTTCATTGAGCCCCATGAGAAATTGCATCAAGTTGTTTAAAGAAGTTGCATCTTCTATGATTTTTACTGGCTCCACAATCATACTTGCCACATGTGTAATGTGGAGTAGCACTTAACTCATTCAACTCATCCCACAGGTTCCTTAACTTCGTGTAATATGCATTAACTGTCATAGTCCCTCGTTTCACAGATGTGGTTTCTCTCTGCAGCTGGTATATCTGTGGACCATTATCCGAAATTCTCCTCCAATTCTTTCTACAACTCCTTCACAGAAGCAGCATATATAAATGCCTCTGCTATCTCCTTGTTCATGGCATTTAACAATCATGATGTCACCATCGAATCCACCTGGATCCATTGTTCAAACTCATTTGTGCCTTCAACTGGCAGTTCTGCATCTTCTTCTGTGAAAGCCAGCATGTTCTTGACTCTGAATGCAATTTTAATTGAACGCCTCCATGTCAGTAATTGTTACCGCTCAAAAGATTTGACACGAGCAACATACCTGGACTGTCAGATGACTGGAGATGTAAAAGATCTCTACTGTTCATCTTTGTTCTTCAATCGTGATTTCTCCTATTATCATCCATGGTTTCTCCCGAGCTAAAACTTAATCAAATCAACAATTAGACAGATCATGATCAAAGATTATAGCTCTAAAAATTAGGCAGAAAAACCTTGCTCTGATACCATATTCTATATCAAGCTCGAGAAAATAACCGCTCAATATAAAGTTTAGAGAAAATGATTGAAAACTCAATCTGATTCATTCAACTAAGAAAAGAATACAAATCTAGCTTATATACAAGTCTGACCCGGAAAAGGAGATAAAAATAACTTCTCTACAACTAACTAACTAAGTTTCCCTCCAATACAAAACGGTGCACTTTGCACCTTGAATAAAAAATCCTGTATTGCTGAGCTCCACTGAAACTAATGTTGCAACTAAGCTATGCTTTGTGAGTTAACATGAACGATAACAAAATGAGCTTCTGCTTCAGCCTTTGCACGTGCACTCTAGAGTTCTGCACTGCTCCTTGACATTCCTTCGTATATGACTTGCAATCTAAGATCATATATAGCCAAGTGCACGTACATGGAAAAAAAAACTTGTAGAATACATTAGTTATTTTATTCATTTTATGATTTTCGTTTCTTTTCTATTGAATAATTTCATGTATCGAGTATCTTTGTTCCTTTTTTTTAATAATGTAATATATGAATAAATCATATTTGCATTCTTTTTCCCAAAAAAAAAAAGGAAATATGTAAAAAATAGTTAATTTATAAGGAGACTGCATCTGTAAATAATTACAGAAGAATGTGTAGAGTGGCCCTATATCTGGTAATAATTGCAAAATGAATGTCTTAGCAATGGGCAGACAAAAAGTTTAACAAAGCTCAAAGAAGTTTTTCTTTGGAAAACCATCTTAACAGAAAGAAACCGAGAGAGAGAGAGAAGTGAAAACTACAAGAGAGAGACAATTAATGTCGTTGAATAATTAAGGCAAGATGTATATTAGTAGGTACTTGTTCTACGGAGTCTTTTTTCTTTCAGTCATTAAACTTCTATTTAGGACATGATAATTTTTCTGTCATTAAACTTTTATATTGCGTGATGCAAATTTCTTTGTCTTGTCTTAGTGCAAGTTTTGTTTAGGGGTTTTTATTTTCTTTTTCGGCCGTAGAAGAAGAGTTTGGCAATCTGAATCTGGGTGATAATGAGCTTGACGCGATCGAAGCAACGCCAAAATCTTTAACAGAACCAGATTTGGTTTTTTAGCTCGTCTCTTGCTGGTAAAATATTAACAGAGAAAAGTGAATTATGGGGCTTTCAGGGCACAATTTTCAGTGTTTGGAGGCCAAGTCGTGGGCTGTTTATTAAGGAGATTGGGGAACGCATGTTGAGGAAGGTGCAAGAGGGCACTCCTCGGTATTTGAAATTTACTTCGATTTCAAAGATATCAATTTTCGAATTTGAATTTTGAGTATTAAATATTATTAAAATTTAGGAAAAAATGTTTTAGCCTTATCCATAATATGGGATGATTTAGAAGGAAAAAAAGAAAAATTATTGATACTTCAACCTCCATATTTATTAACAAACAGCAAAAATGAATCAGAGACATTGCTATGATCAATCACCATCCATCCATTATAATACACCTTCAATCCCTAAAACATCCAATGAACTTCATCGAGAATTATAAAATGATTATAATAACAATGGGTTTTACCAAACAAATTAAAAATAAAAATAAATTTAAGGGAATGATGAAACTAAAAATGTCCTTCAGAGTACAACGTGAAGGAGAAAAATGTGCTAGCGGTAATGTGGTACTTCAAGTGCACCAAAATCTATGTGAAAGCTGGAGACGATGGCAATAGAAAGGTGTGATAATCGAATGGAAAAATCCAAATAAATAATTTATTTTGTTTGGAAGAATTGATTTACAATGGAATTATTGTCACATTTAGATTGAGTACACGATTTTTTTTTTAATTGACTCAAAAATTTGAATTCGAATCGGGATCCAATTGATGCACAACCCTAATTCGTACTACCCCAGAGAGTCGATATTGAGTCCAACAGTCACAGCGGTGAATTTGAGAAGAAAAAATTAAATCTGATTCTTGAGAGAGAGAAAGGAGAAGGTTCTTTAGTGAAAAAGGATGGTGATGAAATTTATGGGAAGGAAGGATATGTTGGTGGTGAAAAAAAAATCTAATTATTGAAAAAAGAAGTCAAAAGAAAATTCAGAAAAAAAAAAGAGAATAAGAAATGAAGGCAAAAAGAGAGAAGGGCATGAGTTTTTTTTCTTAATAATATATATATATATATATATATATATGGCTTTTTACTTAAATATGTGAAAAAAATAATTTTTTTATACCAATATATGCTAAATAAAAAAATATTTTTCTATCTATACTATTTTTTGACACATAGAAATGTATTGAAATCCAATCATATATGATCGCCAATATAAATAGTAATTATACTGTTCATGAAATGCAAAGTATGAGAATTTTAACGATTTAAAAATCGGTAATATGACTAGCGATTTGTAAACATATAAATTTTAACTATTTACAAACCGCTAGTTATACTAGTGATCTTTGAATAGTATAAATTTTAATTATTTACATACTGTTAGTTATATTAGCGATATTTGAACAGGAAAATCTGGTACAAAAATGATCGTTTATTGTTTTTTTTAAAATAAAAAAACAAATAATATAGTATGATTATATTGTTTGCCAAATAACATAGAAAATATTTTTTTATTTAGCTTATATTCGTAATTTTTTTTACCTATTTAAAGAAAAAGCCCATATATATATATATATATAGTGAGGTCCTTTGTTTTGTAGTATCCCTCTCCCACCCTGAATCCCAAGCTTCTTATTGTAGCGCCTCTGTAGAGATATGAATGAGAGCGGTAAGAAAGATGGGATAATTAACATGAATGATTCAGTCAATGTTGGAAAATTGTTGCCTATTACCCCAAAACCTAAAACCACACACAATACTAACACAACCCCTCTTCCTTATTCTACTAATTGCATTCATACACGTAACACCAATAACGTTGTTGGACTAAACGGTCACCTAGGTATGCTGTTTAGCTTTTCTCTTTATGTTTAATATTGTTCGAAATAAGCACATGCCTGTATTGATATGTTAAAGGGGATCAGGCAATCAAATAGCGGAACAAAATAGGAGAGAATTCAACGAGGAACCATTAATGGGGAGTTCACGGTGGAATCCAACGGCGGAGCAGCTGCTAGCTCTGGAAGAAATATACAGAAGAGGAACAAGAACCCCAACAGCTGATCAAATCCAACAAATAGCTTCACAGCTCCGTCGTTTTGGTAAGATTGAAGGAAAGAATGTGTTTTACTGGTTTCAAAACCATAAAGCAAGAGAACGACAAAAACGGCGACGTGAAGCAGAGACTAGCCGTAAGCTCCCAAAGCATGATCATGTTGAAACCCTCCATAACCAAGATTTAGGTATTTATATATAATATTTTTTTCAAGGCAATACTATATTATTGATTGT
The DNA here is from genome assembly GCA_023653625.1 of Triadica sebifera. Lineage (NCBI taxonomy): Eukaryota > Viridiplantae > Streptophyta > Magnoliopsida > Malpighiales > Euphorbiaceae > Triadica > Triadica sebifera. The sequence continues at coordinate 22,766,012 of CM042908.1, read as the reverse complement.
TTCATATAACATAAGCAATATAAACAATATTGGTGTTTTATTATCCATAATCACTTCTGATCATTGCTAATATATAATTAAGGTGTGTATTAATTAAATATGTTGATTTCTTAATTTACTGTAAGAAGGAACGAGATATATTCTATTTTCCATTTATTGTGTTAATTAATTATAGCTTAATTGGTCTTAGATAATATTAAATTTTAGAATCCTTTTTTCATTTTTCCTTCAAATTCTCTTGTTGGGTATTTGTCAAAAAGGAATGAGGGCCGTTTTTCAACTTGAACTGAAAAAGACCTTATCACTATCAGTACCTCCTTCATATTGCTGTGAAAATTTAGAGGTACGTATTTCGTCTTTTTCCTGCTTGGCTGCTTATATATATATAATTATCAAATTAATTAAATAATCTTATTTAAGAAAAGATTAGGATCCAATTATTATTTGACATATCAATATATAGGTCAAAAAGAAATTGTCGTGCTTTTGCTATTATTGGAAAAAGAAGAGGGTAAAAATTGGATCTGTTTCCATGAAAGAGCTCAAAAATTCTTGGACTTATTGATAATCATTTAGGGTTTTTTTTTTTTCCTTTTCTCCAGGGACCTTTTTCAATGCATAGAGCAGCAACAGCAGAAAGCACAATAACAAAAAATGGTTGGTCACAGCTTGAGGAGAAAATATTTCACCATCATAAGAATTACACGTGGCACGATATGGATTTATACCCATCATCTCCTATCCAATTCATAAACAACATGAACACAACAAGAACAAGTTCAAGATTCTTAAAATTTCAGAACAAGAATGCATCGCTTAAACCCAGGTGGATAGAGACTGATGACATAAATAATGTTTACGAGGATAGAGTTAAAGAAGAAGTTGAATTAGTTGAAACCCTGGAGTTATTTCCACTATGCAGTAGTAGTGAAGAGAGTGAAGGGTTGAACAACATTAACGACAGAGAAGTACCGATCAGAGCCATAAATACAAAGATGAATAATCCAAACAAGTATTTTGAGTTTCTTCCAGTGAAGAAGTGAAGGCAAAAACAGAAGCTAGCTAACCCATGTGGGTACATATGCAGCTCTTAATGGCTTTGCTGGGAATATAGCAAGGTGGTTAATATGTTTCAGTTTGTTTTTTAGTTGGAAATTGAAACTGTTCTTTCTTTCTGTTCCTGGTGCAATTGTGTAGGATAAGGACATCTAGTGTTAAATGTGGGGATTCAATTTGCCCTAAATTGCATTTGGACCATGTTGGTTAAACCAAGGTACACCCCACAATATTTTATATATATATATATATATATATATATATATATATATATATATATAAAGAAGATGATGATGCAGTAATTTCTTGGGCAGGATTGTCTATTTTTTAGACCTTATTTATATAATGAGAGAGTTCTTTTTGGTATGAACGTGAAAATGTTGAAGTGGCCTAAAATTGGACTGATCCCTATTTTAATATACTATTCTTCTCATGTATATTCTTCAATCATCTACATAGTATTCCAGTCCAAGAGAACATTATTTGTTGTTCTTGGGGAAGCAACAAGAACCACAAAGAATTCAAAATTACAGGAAATTAAATTAAGATAATAATCAAAATAAAAAGAACATAATCAGATTACCGGTAATAATAGTACTAAAGACTACTTTGCACGAAGATAATTCCATGACCAAACCACTTGGAAGATATTCTCTGTTTCTTGAGAATCTTCTAGTTGTGGCATTAACGATTTAGTTACTTTGGACATATTGGCTACTAGATAATAAATTAATAATCACTTTCTATCACTGATTCGGTCATTAATGAAGTCACTAATCATATCTACGCAAGAACTGCGCTGGTTGTTTATTGAGGGAATGGGTCTGCAATTTTTTATCGTAATACATAAATTGACATCCATTGATAGGCTTGGAAAACCGTTATTTCACCTTAATTTTGAGGGAGAGAGAAAAGGAGAAGTATGAATTTTTCGTACTTGTAGCTTCATAAATCAAACCAACAATAATTTGCCATATATATAAAATAATAATTAATATATTAATATATGGTGATTGTCTACTAATTTTTTAATTACAATTTAATTCAGGTAAGTGTTTTTCTGATTATATAGCACCAGACGCATTTGAAAGGATAAGTTGCAGACCCATTAAGAGAAGAAAACCAAGCAAGATCATGCTTTTAATTTATTATTATAATTATTATTTGGAGCTGTGAGATGCATTTGGCATTTAGTACCTCTTGAGAAATAATAAACGAGACCCAAGTGTCAGCCATAATTCTCGGTTAGTGACTCAGCCAATAAGGAATGGAGCAATGTCGTCCAGCACCATAAACCTCCTAAAAGTTATTAAAATTGGAACCAAGTTTTCATGGTCCCCCTTTTCTCTATATTTCTGTTATGGCCCTGTACGTACATTTACCCAGGTTATTTAATATATATATACACTGAATGTCTGGTGCAAAGGTGAAAAAGCAAACAATGAGAAAGATTGAGAAAGATAAAAGGAACAGTACAATATATCAAAGGAAGAACAACTGTAGAACACAAAGAACAAAAGAAAAGAAACGCATGTTGCCGAGGAGGAGGAGAGAACGTGATCCAGTGAAAAATCTAAGTACTGCTGTGCATTAAATTGCCTTTAGCCAAAAATAGCTGTTGATGCTTCTGTTTCTGCCTGCCTGCCCCCTTGACTCGAATCTAATACTAATAAGTAATAGCAGTAGCTCTCTCTCTCTCTCTCTCTCTCCTCTCTCTTGTCATTCCTCTGCCTCAATAAGACAACAAAGATCCCATAGTCGGCAACTACACTCACTTAACTCCCACTTTGGTTTATCACCCTCTTTTGTATTATTTTCTCCACTGTTGCCCATCACTCTGTAAACAAGAAACTAACATCATTTTACTATAGTTTCTGCCATTTGTGTTGCCCAATGTTTTCAAATTCTATCATCAAAATCTCTAGTTCAAAAAGGGTCTCACTCATTCTCACTTGGTTATTCAGTACAAGTCTGTATCAACCAATAACTACTTTATGAAAAGAGTACACTTCCCTATGCCATGCCCCTATCATAACATCAAGAAACTTTGCTAGCTGAGTTATGGGCTTCACTCTTCCCTTCAGCTTCAATTTTGACCACTTTATAAAATTCATTACTAGCAATCATCAACTTGGGAAACTCAGAACTTTGCTGTTGATTTTAAAAAAAAAAAAAACTCTATTCTTTTTGCACTCTACCAGTAATATATTAAATTCAACGAATTGGGCCTGATATCCATGACGCAGTAAGAAAAAATGGAAAAAGGAGAAAATATCCTAACACCAGTAGTAACAGAGATTGCAGGAACGAGATAGCAAAATTTTCCTCACTAGAAAATGAGTAGATAAGCCTGCTCCACTGTTTAACACTACACTGCAGTACTAATAGACAAAAGGTACTTGCTTTGACAAGAAATAGTTTTACAGCAGCAATTATTGATTGATAATATTGAGCAAATTACCCAAAAAACAAAAACGAAAAAAAAACTTTGATTAATGATTAGTGAAATTTCGATTAACTGCATGCAGATGCAGCACAATCTGGAAAGAAAAGAAATGTAGGAAAATTTTTCCATCGTAACATAATTATTACATTACAATTGCTGATACAGCCTTTTATTTATCATTAGCTCTTAATGTACACGACAATAAAAAATAAACAATGTATACTTAATTTCACAAGGTTGCAACCGAGAAAAGATAGTGCCGCTTGAGACGCATAGAGCATTCATCGAACTAAACCCGACTATGGATCCACTAAGATACATATAGAGGCTCTGGCTCAACTTTCCGTCTAATCCTGTAGAAGATTTAAAGCAATATAAGATAACCATTCGATACAACAAAAGCAATTGGCAGGTAGGGAGATGCTAAAATCATATTTCATAGAATTCAAAATCACAAGAGAAGAGCCAACTTCGGCTAATTTATAGAGTGGATCTAGAACATGTCCATAATAATGGCAAGCAATTTATTCTGAAGATCAATATTATATGCCACTGCTCTTAACATAATTGATCCTTCATATATTTTTCAAGAAGAGGAAATAAAAATGGCTACAGTAGGATAAGGTAGTCAGTCATACCAAAGGGCTGTACACCACACAAAAAGTAAAATTGAAAAGAAAGGTTTTTTCACTGGAACATTTTTTAAAGTCGGGTACCATTAAAATGAAAGACATATTTCCCTGGAAAGATAAAATAAGTTAGCTTTTTCCACTTTTTTTTTAGTTTCTTCTCTTTATATTCAGAAATTTTACAATGAAAGAACGTTATTAACAGAACCATTTAAATCATTGCATTGAAATAGCTTTGCCCCTCAGGAAATATTGTTCATTTTTCATCAGCTATAAAAGTCGTGGACAATCCAAGTGCCAGGTCATCAGCATACATATAGTCTACATAGGGAGAAAAACCAAAATGATCACAAACCAGTAACGGCAAAATAACAAAAAAAGACTGTACACTGGTGTAAACATTTACAGACAGGATGGAAATTATTTCATCTAGTAAAATATATTCCTTCTTCTTAAGTAGTGATGACAATATATTCAGTTCTTTGCAAAAGGAGACCGGAGCCATATGTAAGCAACAGTTTCGGATTATTAAGATAATAAAAGTTAAATGAACTGACAATGACACAATTTAGCTTGCTAAAACATTGTAGTTCATGCTTTTAGCAGTCAGTGAAAATATAAAGCTGCTCCAGAAAAGGAGAAGACAACATATGCACCTTGACTTACCAATTATCTTGCGCCCATTTGCAGCCATCAGTATCCACCACGTGCAAGCTGTAGGCATGCCTTGATTTTGGGGACTGATTCTCAAAACTACAGCCCATGCACAATAAGAGAAAAGAACGGGTGAGTTTGGAAGTCATCAGCTGTTGAGAAAAATAACACCTCTCAGTAGCAAATGAGAAACATAGTTTATTGGAACTCATACCTTTGATGAATAAGATCACCATGAATGACAACCAAAGAACCAGCTTTCACTTCAATAGGCACAAAATCCTTTTGATCATAATAAGGGGAAGGGCGATCAAAGTACACTCCCCGCTCGCCCCTAAGAAATCTTCTGACCAGACCATCTGAAAACAACACAAAAAGGAGAAAATATGACTAGTTTAAACAGTTTCATTTGCTTTCTCTGTTTATAGAAAAAAATAAGTCGAGCAAAAGATCAAAGATACTTTTATGAGATCCAGGAATGGCCCACAAACAACCATTTGTTACAGTTGCATCTTCCAGGGCCAGCCACAGCCCTGTACAAGTTGTTGGTTCAGTATACAGAAATGAATTATCTTGATGTGGCACTACTTCACCTCCAATACCCGGTTGCTGTTAACAAAGGTCTTATGATTTAGCAAAATGAAACTAATAGGAGTCAAATGCGATAACTTCCCTCAACTAATTGCAAATCCAAGCTCTTAAGCAACAGGAATATAATAATGCATTTTTGAATAAGTTCTCAGTATCAATCTAAACAAGCTTGAGAAATATTATGTTCAGTATAGGTGTCTTTCAGGGTTAGACGTATCTCCAAAAGGATGGAGGCAGCACGGAGCAACATTCTGAGTATACCATATAAATCAAAGTCAAAATGATTTAGCCATGGAACATAGCACATACACATGGATACCAGACTGCATCAAATAGGGGTAAATACAGTGTTATGTTCCATCATGCCAAATGCAACTCCTTCATTGATTTAGAGTTATACCCTAATAAATCTGCAATCATAATTGTCTGTGAGTACAAAATATCCTTGTATCAATAAAGATACTTGCAAAAATTTGAAAAAATCTGCTATGTCGCATATGTTTTAACCAGAAATCTGATAGGCTTGCATTGTCTAGAAGGCCATGATTATCTAAAGTCATAAATATTAAGGAAATCAGAGGGTCAATAAATAGTAAGTTCATTTTCTCTTAAGCTTTTCCGTTGCCTATCCCTATTAAACAAGCAGCAAGAAATTCTTGTGCAGCTCAAATTATAACTTACCTTAAAAATGTACATAGACTGAATAACAACTGGCCTTTTGTATCCCAAGGAAAACAACATACTTGTAAATTTGTCAGAGCAAGAGAACTCTTTAAACACTGGGTCAAGCTCATGTAGGGCTGCAAAGTAAATCCCAGACTGGTGAAAATTTATAACAATATAGTACTATATATCCAGGGGCGGAACTAAAAATATAAACTTGGGGGGGCCAAGTTTGGCTCCATCACCATTAGAAGAAGCAAAAGAAAAAGAGATGACAAAAGGAGGAAGAGAAGAATGCCTAGCTACAAACAACTTCAAAATTCATTGCTACTTCATAAACAGAATGATTGTACTTAATCTGTTCATATGCAAAAGCATACCTCCTCTTTACAACCAAACTTTAGCAACCTCTTTCACTCTTTACAGAAATTCATCTTGCTTAGACAGACCACAATCCATCTCTAATTTCAACCTAAAATGTTCTTTCTTGGTGGAAAAAGACAAACATTTATGACGAAATATAAAACTATGGCTGTTGGCCCTATATATTACACTATCATCAAATAGTAATAACTGATATTATTATTTTATTTTTTAGCTTTGGGGGACAATGATCCTCCCAAAGCTCTGCCTAGTTCCACCCCTGCATATATCAAAGTTGCAACTGCCACTGGAGTGAAAAAAATCCAGGTACAGTAGCATATTATGACATTATGAAGTAGCCCTGCAGCTTCAACAACATACCATGGCCAACTTTGTTAATGGAGAGTTGCTTTGGTTGCCGTAAGTTTCCATCATCCCCGAATGCTTTCTCTGCCAAATTAAAAAATGCCAATTGTTAGCTCCAGGCTAATCTAAATCTCCCTAAAGCATCAAAATTCATTGAAGGCACTAAAAAAGAAATACATTAAGTAAATAAGTAGCTAATTCCTCCAGACATAACAGTATTTTCATAATCATGCCAACATTGGGCAGGAGAAGGAACTGATCCTCTTCTGACTAATGGGTCCCATGGAACATTTTGTACAGAGACCAAAACAAAATTCGGTCTTCTAAACTACAAAACTCAAACTTTAATTCATTTTAGTAGACTATTATTACTGATCAACTAAATCTCAACAAACTAGGTAACTCTCTTTTGTTATTTAATCCTATTACCATTTTCACTAGAAAAAGATCGATTTTACACTAATAACAAAATGTGAACCATGAGCTTGTATAATTTCAACTATGGGTGTAATCAAGTTGAGTTGATAAAGTATTAAGCTCAAGCTCGACTCAAATAAAAAACTAGATGCTTGAACTCGACTTGAAAGCTTTTTTTTATACTATATAATCTTTTTTAACCTTTTGGTCGAGCCTAACTCCAACTATTCATTCCAACCTACAAAGGGTAAAGATTCATCCACTAATTAAAAAAAAAAAAAAAAAAGGCAAATCCAATAATCGTAGTTCACCTCGCCAAATGCGAAATAGAGCAGAAAATAACTTGAACAAAAATTGAAGTAATGGAAATTCCATACCTTCGAAGAAAAAAGAGATCTTCTCGGCGCTTTCGAAGAAGTAATTATCAGTTGCCTTTTGCTAAAAGCAAAACAAATGAAATTATTCAATTCCAGATTATAGAATAAGATAAAATCTCAAAATTAATAAACATAGAATATAAATTTTTGTTTCAACCTGATTTTTGGTGGAGAAGATTGAGGTGGTGGAATTGCAGTCAAAATCATCAAGCAGTAGCTCCATTCTCTTCATCATGCCATCGATTTCGTCCGAATTTGCAAACGATTCTATCACAAGATAACCTGCAATATATATTTTAATTTTTTTTTTAAAAACAGCAGTTTTTCAGCTGTATGGAAGATGAATTTGTAACTGGTTGATTACCTTGAGAGTTGAAGAACTGAAGCTGATCGGAAGTGAGATTCCCGGTGATTCCCATGGCTTATGTTTTCTGCTTGGCCTCCGAGTCAAAGAGAGTTTGTTGTTACGAACTAATTATTTAACAGTGGCGTGGCATGGCGTGATTCCCTCTTCTCTTATCGCTTCCAAAAAATAATTTGAAATTAACTTTAATACTTAGTCAGTTAATCGTAATAAATTTAAATAAAATATTACTTTCAGTTTTAAGTTGAATTTTTTTTTTAAATCACATGGATTTTCGTACATCTTAAAGTCTAAAACTAATTTTGTTAAGGTCTTAATTAAATTTAAAACTCCACCCCTTCTTAAGGCTGCATTTTAACTCAAAATTCTCATCAACAAACTAAATCTGTATTACAAACAGAATCACAAACAAACAGTGAATTTTAAGTCCAATTTTTTGCAAAAGTTAATTTTTTTTATTTCAAATAATTTTTAAGAATTTATATATATATATATATATATATATATATATATATATATCCTCAATTTATTGAAGTAACTAGGGATAAAAAATAAATCAACTTCTAGAATTTGCAGTTAATAATAAGAAATTTTAATTGCAAGTATTTAATTAATTTGTGTTATTATGACATTAGAAAAATTAAAATTAAAAAAAAATATCTTAATTAATGTTATTATGACATTAGAAAAAAAATTATAAATGAACAAAAAATTAATTTAAAATTAAAAAGAAATTAAAATATCTTAATTGCAAGGATTATCTACACTTGACAGTCAAAGAGAACACACTTTTATTCCGAATTAAAGAACATTAAAAATTCCAAGCACCCTATTTTTGTTTTCCCTATTGTATAGAGTGAAGTAATTTGTGTTATTATGACATTTTAGAAACATTAAATGTGAGCAAATTGAAAATATCCATTGTCCAAATAATTATTTTCTAGAGAGATTCAGACAAATTAGAAAGTAGTAATCAAATAAATCAATATTATATAAAATTCAGCTTAAAAAATAAAAAATAAAATAAAATCAATGCCCCTGATATAGGGGTATGTGATAAATGTACACAAATTTCATCGTCCAGTTTCTACAGACAGACCTACACAAGAATCAAACTCCATTTAAATTTACAAGCGCAGCAAAACCCCAGGTACGAAAGAATCGAAATTTATCATTTTACAGCTTGTTAGATACAGCAGCAGCAGCAGCATATAAGAAAACAATGCTCGGTTAATACCCAGGTAATTCCTGCAATCAAAGAATGTTGTTTGTATGTTCTCCGGCATCATGTACAAAAAGGAAACATGCACTTCCCCCTATCTCCAATCCCACCAAATGATCAGATGAATGTGATCTTCCATAAATCTTTAAAGCTTCCAAAATTGAGGTGGAGTCCCTCTCCCCGCGACATCACAGGGAAAAATATGAAAGAATTACAACACGCAAGAATGGGAGTCAGCAGCAAGGAACCTATAATCAAAATCTCTCTTCAAGCAGCTTTTGATTTTGAATCTGTCTTGTTAATTCGACACATGCAATCCGGGCACGGAAAGGAATATATAGAATCATTGGGCCTTTTGAGTTCAAATCCCTTGGCATCACTGTGTGATCGCATATTCAGCATATGTCTCTTAAAACTCTTCCATCTGGCAACAATGAGGAAAGCATGAACACGTGGAATTACTTTTCCTGTTAAGTGATGAGCTTTTTTTTTTTTTAATGAATTCATGTTCGGCCACTCCTAATCTTTCTATACCATAACATGGTTAGAGAGCAAACTGAACAGTGAGAAGGCAGCAGTGAAGTCCTTTCAGGCATTCCATTTTACAGAACAAAATTAATTTACGGAAAAAAATGAAAGCAACAATCTGCTTTAAAGCAGTATCATTTGATGTCTGTGATTACTTGGCAAACACTAATACTATCCGATCTAAGTACCTGAAATACACTGGGTCAATAAATGCACTGCCACTTATGTATGCTTTCCAGGCAGTTTTTGCACTCATACACTAGATCAGAAACCCTTCATTATTAAGCACCTTTAAGTTCAATTAATTTCGCTTTCTTCAAATTATTTTGGTTCGAAATTCACAATAAGATTGATCAATTTAAAGGATTTGGTAAATAAATGCATACCCCAGAGTTGGATTATCTAAGAGCACTGCTAATTTTCTCTTGTCTGGCCGGATTGTCTTAGCATGTCCGCCATACAAAAATCTCCTATGGCCCATCAGAAAATGAGGAAAATTTCCACCTTGAGTTGTCACAAATACTTCACTATGAAGACAAACTGTGTAGTCTATTGCCGCCATCCTGGAAGAATAGTTCTGCAAGCAGCAACACAAGAGCTATGACACTGAATAAGACCTCAAAATGGAAGAAATAAACAAAAAAGGCATTACCTTAAATGGAGCAAGTTCATCTTCTGATGCCAGCATTTCTTTTGTTTGCAAATTTGGAAACATTTCCAACAGTGGGGCCATATATTTTTCAGCATTATATATTTTCCCAGATGCCAAATAGATATATGTGTTTTTGTCAAATCCCATTCCCCTAAGCATCAAGCCTACCTGATAAATAAAAATAAAATAAAAATACAAAACCTTATCATATTTTTAATTCAAGTATAATCCTTTTATATAAAGGAGCAGGGGTATAAGAGAGTAAAATTATCCCAAGAATTCATTGACCATGATCTGATTAATTAATTTTAACAGTTATCATGAGAAAAGCAAATTCAATCAAAACCTTACTAAGATATGCCGTATTTTCTGGAGGTAAAACTATAGTCTGATGCTTTTTTTTAATTCAAATATCACCAAAATTTAGAAATATAATAATAATATTTTCAGTGAAACAATTTGATTAGAAAACATTGCATATACTTGATCATTTGTAGCACAATAACTCCCAAGGATTAGAAGTGTAGCTACCAAAGAAATAGTTGTACCATAATATATAGATGACAACTTGTTTTGCTCTAAAATTAGTAAAGTAACATCAGTTGTTTGCTTTGCGTTCTTTTGATGGACTAGCACACCTTAGAGCACAACAGTCAACATATAAATGTGTGCGCATGTTATAAGCAGTCACTCACAGTTCATAACTTTTAGTTCGTAACCTTTAGATGTTAAAAGCTATCAACTATCTGAATAGAGACCCAACATAAAACTCTCAGCCCCTTCCAACACTAAAAAAAGGAGGGAAAAGAATTCCATAAGACTTCCATGATAAAATGAAAAAATTGTCTCTTAATGAACAAACTAGTTATTAGGACTGTAAATGAACCAAACTGCTCGCGAGCTATTTGGATCTCTGTTTGGAAAAAAACTTGTCCAAAAACGTTTATTACTATTAACAAGCCGAGCTCGAGTTCAAATCTAAGTTCGAAAACTTTTTCGAGTTTGAGCTCAAACTTAATACTATTTGGTTTATCAGCTCGTGAACATATTTGTTTACGAGCTCGCGAACACATTCATGAACATATCCGTTTAAAAGCTCAGGAACATGTCTATTTATGAACTCGCGAACATTTTTGTTTAAAAGCTCACAAACCTGTTCATTTAAAAACCCGCAAACGTGTTCATTTAAAAGATCGTGATTATATTATATTTTGTTATTGAACAAAAGTTCGAATTCGAGTTTTTGTCATTATTAGTTAACAAACCGAACTTGAGTTAAACTCATTAAGCATAACAAACGAATCTTTTACGAACCGAGCTCGAAACGCTTACGAACTTAATAATTTTTAAACAAGCCGAGTTCAAGTTTAAATATAAAATCTCGAATCGAGTTCGAACATGTGATAAACTTAAACGAGTTGAGCGCAAACTCACCAACATTCAGCTAGACTCGGCTCGGTTCGTTTACAGCCCAACTAGTTATTCATGTCATCATAACACCAAAAGTTATGTGTATTTTTCTAGCCAGCAAAGGCTTTGCACAATTTCCCAATAAACCATGTTAAGAGACACACCAAGCCACCACTTTTAGGCTATACAGATTCTTCCAAGGTCATCAGCCATACTAATGTTAAAAGGACAAAAGCTCAACTACTTATTCACCCTACTAATAAAAACAAGACAATGACTAGCTTATTTCAAAAAGCATCTCAAATGTACATTAACAGATAATGCATAGCTAAGGATTTTAGTGACAATTAGCACATGCAATGGACTTTCAGAAAAACTTCGAGCATGAGGTTGTATCACCTAAAACAACAGCAGAATTCATTTTAAGAGAACATTGAAATTTAGGTAACACTGTTTAATGAAATAAAATGATATGATAGCAATGCATTTTACCTCTAAAGGAGTAAGAGGGCACTTCCCATTGAGCCTGATAGCTCCCGGACGTATGGTACGACCAGGCTTTGTAAATTTCCCTTTCCAACCTCTTTCTCTTGCTGCTCTCATGTCTTTTTCTTCTTGCACTCCACCATCAAATACACAGCAAGAGAAAGCAACCATATCCTGCAGATGAGAGGATTATATGCATCTGTTGCCAAGATTAGAATTTTTTAAGAAAGAAATTAAAATCACACATTCTTCACAACAATGGCAAAGAGCAGTAGTAATAAACATTTAAAAGTACCAACCTCCTCAAAGCGAAGATGCACAGAAACATACTTTCGGCCATGATTCGCACTATGTTCTTTCATTCTAGCCACTAGAGTTTCTCCCAAAGTTAATATGGGATTTGAAAATCTCAGTGCTTCATAATTGGCCAAACATCTAAGACTTTGAACAACTGGAGGAGCATCAAATGACAATCGATTTGCAAAAGGAGAAATCCTAATAACCCTGAGTCATTTATTAAAAAAATAACACTTTAAATAAATACAATCATAGGCTGACTAGAAATGACCAATCATCAATAACAAGCATCATGTGACTCACAAAAGCATAATTACAAGACAGTGACCATGCACACAGCAACACTTAAACACCTCTCAAAAATTAGGTTATCATTGAGCCATGCTACTCAGAGCTATCTTCATAAGGCTTTGCTTGAACTAGTTTCTTAGGTTAGCAAGCCAAGCTCAAGCTCATTTTTACACTAAGAAAGGATACACCATTAGTATACCTGAAGTGTGAAGTAAAATCTGCATACCCAACCAAAAAAAGTTGGGATTTGGGTTCTAATTAAGCTAAGTCATGACAAATAGAATCATTAAGAGATTTATTTCATTTAGACATATGTAAAACATATTATTAACTATATTAAAGCAACAAAGGAGTGGCCAAGACTTTGAACACCATCACCAGATAGACTCATGCTAGCCATATATGCATGATAGAAATACCAAATCTAAGTATACTCACCAGTCAACACCTAAAAATTAGATTGCCTGAAACCATATCGTAAGGAATAAAAAAGAGAACATTAATTATCAGTAAACCTCACAAAAGATAATAAAAAAAAGAGCTACAGGGGGAAACAGGAATAATTGGTTTTCAACTATTTATTTGAAAATTAACAGAAAACTAAAGAAATCAAATTGCAAGAACTCTCTTATATCTGGATGTGTAACTCACTTTTCTTCCAGTAGCCTTGGAAGGACAACATCCCTATAGTACTTAATAGATGACCAAGCTTTCACTCTGAAATTGTAGACATTGGACATGTTACGATCAAAGCGCTCCATAAGATATTCAGGAATCTTGTTAACCACCCGTACATCATTTTTCAAGGTATTGATAAAAAATTCCTCCTCATAAATGTCACTAAATTTGCTGAACAAGTAAAACAAGTCAGACATTTAGAACAATGTAAAATAACTGTGAAGCAATAACAAACAAGGACAAAAGAAGTTAATACGCTAAAGTCATATACTTGCTCAGAAACAACCATAAGGAAAAGAAAAGGTATAGAACATCAACAGTATATCTAACTTCAATTTATTAATCACTCATTTTTCTTGGAAAAAAAGTTTAGATAGAAGATAGTTCACCTGCTGGTAGCTTTTTTAGTTCATGTACTACAATTCTATTCAGGTACACAACAACAAAATTTCAGGTACCCATGCTGACAGCTTCCACAATAGTAATATAATGATAAGATAAAAGGATACACATATATTTCTTAGAAAATATTGGACTCTAGCAACCATATTTTGACACAAGATGCAGAATACACATGGCAGGAGCAGCCACAAAATGCTAAACAAACCCAGCTTAAACTATCCATGGCATTGAAATCTATCAACCCAAATCATCTATATGCCTTTTTTGTAAGATTCCATACAAAAAGGCAATTTTGGTTTTGCCAAAGGAGCTACTAAGATTAGTTTGAGTTCTTCTAATATAGGATCCATCTAAATGTGAGGATCATTACACTTGCTCAACAATTCTCACCAACCAGGAAGTAGAAGGATGAGAAATCTACAATATAAAATTATTTATCATGTTAGAAATTTGTCAGCTAAACGAAGCAAAGGCAAGAATCTTTAATATCTTTTTGCACACAATATATTAACAGAAATCACACAAGTATATGGCTACCATACATGATACCACTATTATTTTGAGCAGCACACAAGATATTAACAGACATCAAACAAACATATGGCTATCAAACATGATACCAATATTACATTGAGCAGAAAGCATTTGCAGCCAGAAAGTGTGAGTCAAGAGCATTTTTTCTGTTATTTATCTAATAAGGAAAACTGAAAAAATTATCTAATGGATGCCAAGAATATTTAGGTATTTTCTAATAAGAATAGCAAGATTCATATGGCATGTCCTTTATCAGCTAATGCTATAACAAAAGGGTGATATCATGATAAGGTAATCCTATCAACAGAAATTAAAATTGATGAATTTCTATATTTGACACTATCAAGTATCAACACAGTTCATATGGGCAGAAATCATTAGGCTAAAGAATAACAGTTGATGAACCTGGGATCTCTCCAAATGCTATGAAAATGAAAATTTGGGATTAGAAGTGTTGCATTTAAATAGCCTGCCACAGCAACTGCATTGCATATCTACAAAGCATCCACGCAAATGTTTAGAGAATAAGTAGAACAATTTGTTTGCATTTAAGGGGAGAGAATGGGAAAAAAAAGAAAAGATTGACGAATATAAATATGAATTGAGCCAAAGCAAGGAATCAAACCGACCGATGTCCTTTGCTGATTCAAGCCACCATTTGCCTCAACATATATGTAGCCATTTGATTCAGGTATGCCTATCACGAGAAATCAATCACAATAAAAAGAGAAAAATATTTAGAATTAAACACATCATAGAAATATGTGAAGGAAGAAATTATAGTTATGTCTGAGAAAAAATTGTATTGAGTGTAATAACTAAGATAAGAAACATCCAATAGGCATTTCACAACAGCAATAATTCTAGACCGATAATAAATAGTCAAGAACATAATTGATTAAGACAGATTGGAGAAACATTACATGCAATGTCTCCCCAAGGACTATAACTTGGATGCCAAATCATTCCTATTAGGCTTGAATAGGGAATAAAATGGGGATATTTTTTCTATAGCTTCAGGAAATGGGGTTAGGAAGACAGTAGCTGTGTTAAGTGCCAAAAGTGGTGCAGGTCATGCTGCTGGCAGTAATGTTAGCAACAATGATCACAGTGGCAAAAAATAGGGCCAATACTAGCATAAATAGCAATGCAGAGACCACAACTACAACCTGAAGAAAGTTTAAATGGTAGTAGTGACATCACATGTAGTATTATGGAAAACAAAGATGCACTCCCAGATGATGTCAAGATGGCAATAGAATAGGAAAGGAATATGTATGAATCAAATAAGATTGTCTTCAAAGATAGATTCAGATTTTTTCTACATGCAATAAAAGATCAACATACACAAACAAGCACATCTTCATGGAGCTATAACATTCTTCTCTTTTGATTACAGATTCCAATACTGATTTGGATCTTAAGAAAAAACTAGACCAGAAGTAAAGCTTTCTAAAGGATTTTCCAAATACTAATTAAAAAAAAAATTAAAGCCATACTCTGAAATCTGAACTTTTTCTGAATGAAGATAATGGAAAACAGAAGCCATCAAACAAAAAAAATAAACTCATATGTAAAGATGAACTTATATACATGACTGGGAATCCGCAAAATTGAATACATACTCTTTATGCAAAAAAATATATCCAGAAAAACAAAATAATTAAAGAAAGCACTCCGCTAGTTATGACCTATGTTCATTGGCCTTATGACCCAATGCCACTACTATTATCCAGTGAAACTTCACTTTGCTCAAATTTTGTAAAAAAAATAAAGATGATCATATTGTAGAGTAAGAATAAATGGCAGATGTCCAGTCGTATGTAGCTCATTACATTATGCAACATTTGCACCCACTGCCATAACTATGTAGAATCTTAGCACTTGTAGCCATTATTCTCAAAGAACCACTGTGAGCTATTGTGATCTCTTTCACAAACAACCAATCCGACCTCATATTAATTAGAATCCAGCAAAATTATAGAATAAATAGCTTGAAACAAAAAAGAACTTTGCCTTAGGTTGTACACAATTTCTGTCTGATGCACTGAGAAGCAGTAACTATTTAAAAACCCCGCATCTTTGTAAAGATATAGCCTTAAACCAAGTAGAACATATATATATATTCGACCCCAACTAGTTTGTGAATAAGGCTGAGCCAAATGGAGCTGAGTTGAGTAGAAATGCAAACAATTTAGTTACAACACAAGTTAAACAAATCCTAAAGAGCATCTGGTAGGTTTATTTAGGACAACAATAATTTAATGAACATAACTGCCAAATCCAAGAATAATTTGTTTGAGAGATCAAAAGAGCTGCAGCAAGAAAAACTTAATTGCCAAAAGTAATGTCAACTATTGCATCTAGTAAAACACAAATATTATGTACTTTATCATTTGTTAAATACAAATTGAGTGCGATCATCCAAAATTCATAAAAAGCAAAAGAAATAAAAATTACATTCTTATAAACACAAAATCATACCTCCTGAAGACTTGTTTACACACGATCTCCACTCACCAGCTTTATACGAGTGTTTCCATATGGTTGATAGCTACAATAAAATTAATTGTCAATGTCAGAGCTATGTAATTTTAATTACACAAATTAATGATAGTGCAGCTTCCAAGAATAAGGTAAGTGAGACAAGTCCTTAACACGATGGAAAGGAATGGTAATCCTTATACTTAATAGTAGATGTCAAATTCCATCTGACTTCAAGGACATCAACAAAAATCTTGATTCTGTGTATCAAACAAGAAACTGGAATTTTGTTCCAAGAAGTGCAATCCATTTCCAAATGTGCGCTAGAACTAACAAAAATAACCAACGCTCAGCACCAAAAATTAAGTTTCATCGCTAATTCTAAGAGTGCTTTCATATTAGAAATGTCAGCCATATAAGATAAAAAAAGAGAAATCATAGTTTAAGCTGACTGTAAGGAGGCGGCACTCTGGTTTGAGCATATCTGAATAGACCTAGAGCCCAACCTACTAGCTGCATCAACTTACAGACTAAATGTTTTCCTCCAGAATCATCAATGCTGATCCTAGCTGAAGATAAATTACCGATCGCATCACCAAAAAGTGTAAAATTTGCAAAAATCATATTTTGATAGCTGAGCTATAAGAATCATTCCAATAATCAGGAAGAGAAGGATGCATCTCTCTGCACCGCAAATTCGCATAAACATTGGATTTCTCAAACGTCTGTCGCTATCGTCGCAGTCAAATCAAATTGTTGAATTGCTATAGTTCGGTATCGAACTCCATCTAGCGATACCAAGTTGTCTTAGTCAATCATAACTAGATACAGAGTTGCATAGTTTCCCACTAGCCACTTGGTTTTGATTTGCCACTGCATTCTACCAAAACCATAGCCACAATCTCTATAACACCCAGAAGATACCAATCTCGAAATCATCACAAAAACCAATGAACCCCCCCAGAAAAAACTACTCCACAAGATGGAATCCCATATTCCACAATTACAAAAGAACATTTAAAAAATAATTATTAAAAAAATAAAGCCTTACCGCATCAGTGGAGGAATTGTCCGCATCCATTTCGGGTCGGAGTTTCTGATAAAGCTGAGGACTCCGATAAACAGACCCAGTAACAGGGGGGCGTATAACGACGGGAACGACATCAAATGAGACAGTTCCCATATACAAAAGCATACCAGAGATGTAAATAAGAGGGGCAAACAAGAAAATCCCCTGGCGGCGTAGAAGAACAGAGAGAAGAAACCAAGCGAGACGGTGAGCAAGAGTCCGACCAGGCGGGGTAAACCGCTTGGACCGACTGCCACCGTGTCGATACCTAGGGGAACGAAGCGGCGATTGTGGCGGTGAAGGAGTGGTGTGGCCGCTGCTCGGTAACCTGTTCTTCGCGTGCATTTATTATCCAAAAGCTATTGGATCTCTCTCCAACTCGCTTTCTCTCCGTTTCACCTTCGTCTTCTACGACGTCGTCATGGATATAAGCTTAAAAAGAAAATTTTCTGCAAGTTCCTTGTCCGTCGGGTTTTAAATGATTCCTCTCTTTCCCTCTCCCCCCTTATTTCTCTCCCACCAAAGAGGTGGCTGTCTGTATTGATTATAACACAGAGGAAGGAAAGAACGAAGAACAGAGGAAAGAAAGAAAAGCACGTGCACCGCTCATGTGTATAATTGTCCTTGGGGCTGGATACGGAAAGAGAAAAAGAGCGAGATTGGAATTGGAATTGGAATTGGAATTGGAGATGAATTGAGAGCAATGTGGAAGGAAAGTATAATAATAATAATAATAATTTTTTTATTTATGAATTTGTGTCTTTGTGATGAAGTTTATTAGGGAGGGAAGAAGAGTTTGATTATTCTTTTTATGTCAATTTGTGATTTCATCATTCATCATCTCATCAAAGAATGTGCAATTAGACATGTTGTTTATGTGCTTGATTAGCATGCGTGAAATAAATTAAGAGGTTAATTCACTATGTTTAGTACTAAATTACTTATAATCCAAGCATAATTTCACTATATTAATTTTAGACTTTTTTCTATTGCCATATGTGGCATTGTGTTCTTAAAAATTACTTTTTGAAAAAAACATATTTTTTAATTTTTTTGAATTTTAAAAATTGATTTTGTAAAAAATCGGATAAATAAATAATTTTTCTAAAAAAAAAATTGGTAAAATTAATTTATAAAAATTAATCAATTAATTTAAAGATACTTTTTTTTACATCTAATAATAATTATAAACATCCAATATGGTTAGTTTTAAATAATTTATTGAATTGAATGAGTAAAATTGAAGGTATATTATTTATTAAATATTTGTTCTTCTGAATTAGAATTCCATCACTAGACTACTAATTAATGTTAAAAATTTCCAATTTTTAATCAAAGGGTTTACTCTTCTCTAAAATTCCATACTTTAATTTGAAAGAAGAAAATTGATATAAATAAAAATTAGAACATCCTTATTCCATTCTCAGTGTTGATGCAAGCATAGGAGAACACATGTCATGCCAGCTTATGAGAACAAAATAAAGAAAACAAAACAAGGAGAACACATGTCTTGCAAGAAATGGTATGGTAGAAATGGCCAATAATAAAAATTATTTCAACGAAAAGGGAAGGGAGGCACGTGCAGTGAACAGATAGATGAGGGTTGCCTAACAGTAACACTAACTCAGATTCAGATTTCAATTTTCTGCCTAACCATCACTGCCTGTCTCCTGTGACCCTGTCTGCCTCTGCCCCATACTCGCCTCTGATGCCTCTGCGATGTCATAAAACATTTTGGCAAAACATACCATTACTCGGTTCCTGTTTCACTTTTCCATGTGTTGCTTTTCTTTTTATTTTGATGAATTAAATTTATGTATTATTATTTTATTAATAATCAAGTTCTTTGACAATTTTTTAAAATTAAAATAATACTATTAATTTACTAATACAAAAAATATCAATTTGAATAGAATATGATATGATCATTAAAGTGTGTAATTTATAGTTGTTCTTCATTAGATTGTAGACTTATTTTAATTTATGTCAAATTTAATTCAAGATGGACAAAAAAAATTGATATTAGCATATAACTGATGCAAGTCTAATTTTTTTAAAAATTAACAAAGAAATAACTCAACTATTAATAAAATAATAATACAAGGATGCAAATAATTGAAAATAAAAGTACACGAACCATATAACAAAAAGTTAAAAAAATAAAAGGGTCAAATTATAGTTTATCAAACATTTTTCACTTCACTAAATTTCGTTTTGTTTTTGGATTTATAAATTAATTTTATTTTTCTGCTTTAATAAAAATTGCCCTTTTATGCGTATTGTATTCTTTTATCAATTTTAATAATTTATTAATTTTTTTTGAAAGGTACTAATTTATGATTTTGTTCCATGAGAAAAGAGAAAAGGAAGCAGGAGAAAGAAATTTTCCTTTATTATTATTATTAATAATAATTCAAGAGAATCAAAGCATATTTATGAGTACTATTTTTTTTGAAATTACAATCTCATGAGTTTATACATAAATTGACTAAAATTAATTTTATTCATATTGGATAGAATCCCGAAAGACGGTAAAACACTTATTTAAATTTTTTAAAATAATTGTATATGCAAAATTCGAACTCGATATTTTAATTAAACCATAAAAATTTTATGTCAACTTATTCACACTCTTTTGGATTATAATGACAACTTTTTATCTTTTCTACACTTTTCCTTCTACTATTCAATTCAAAAATATAAATTTTATAGTATTCTACCCTTAAGTAATTGCAAAAAAAATTAAATGAATTCAGTGTATTATCTTATTTATAAACTATATAATTATACAATACTATTTATTACTATGTAAATAAAACAATTACATAAATGTCACTTTATAATTTGATAACATACTAAAAATTTCTCATCATTGCAACAACCATCATTTATTTATTCATTTATTTATCTTCACAGACTGTGATAGATAATAAATTTTTCCTTGCTGGCAATTGTACATGAAAATCTTGCACAAACCTAAAAATACTGCCTTTCTTTGCCCGGTGGACTCTCCTTCACTATGTACCCTGTTTGGTATCTGTCCTCTACGCTGTTTTCACCAGCAGTTGAACACGACAATTTTACATAGATAGAACAAATTTGAATTTAAGCCAACTAAACAAACAGGATTCTGAATCATGTTCCTCAGAACTTGCATGCAGTCTCTTAAGCAATTCCATCAAAATACCAGTTCTCGCCAGCCTAGTTGTAACAATTGGTGGATTTAGGGAATCATAAACAATGAAAAAAATATTCAGGTTTTAGTTTGATAATAAGTTTCTTTTATGAGTTAGACGAGGTCTCGATTCGAACCTCCTACTCATGCATATTCTCTTCCTCTGTAGTCTGTAACTTACTTTATGTAAAAAAATATGTGGGAATATGAAATTGACTAGCCAATTTCAAGTAGGTTCATGTCCTCTCCTATGCATATTCTCTTCTGTAATTTACTTTATGTAAAAAAAATGTGGGAATATGAAGTTGACTAGCCAATTTCAAGCAGGTTCATGTCCTCTCCTCTTTTTGGGTTTTGGAAGAATTCCATTAAATTTGATAATTTTTACTTTTCATAGGATTAGACAAGCTGAATTCAGAAAAAAAAAAAAAATGGATTGCTTTTGACAAAGAGGAAGGAATATTAATGTAACTATCAATTTCAAACTTTTTCAATCTTGTACTTGAGCATGAATTTGACCCACCACCAAACTTTTATTTTAATGCATTCGGAAGACTACATTATTAAGCCCTCATATTTTGTGTTTGCTTCATTACAACCTTCTTTTTTTTTTTTAATTGCTGTACAATAAGTTCTCCAATTTCTATTTACCTGTTATTAATATTTAATAAACCCTTTGAAAATTCTGAAATTTTGACTATTTATAATTGCGAGCAGAAAGCTGTAAAAGGCTTCCACTTGATTTTGTGTCAAACAAAATAATCTTTATGAATAAGTAATTCAATCTTATATTTCTCAAATTAATCTTTATTTTTTACTCTAATAGTTTCGGGTTATTTCTCAAGAAAATGTTAAAGAAGAAAATAATTCGAGATGTGATGTAATTTCAAAAATAATTATAATATGTAATGTCATTTTTATTTAGTAAGAATCCATCAGACTATTTGTTCAACATAAATCACCCTTTAAAAAGACATAAGGAAAGGGCAGTTCTACGCCTGTATAAATTGGGAAGAGAAGACAAACTGTAACATTTCCGCCAAATTATTGGGGGGGTTTTACTGATAACTGTCACTAACCATCATGATTCGTAAATTTCTTAAGGACTCTTTTAAGTGTTGACTGTTGAGTTTTTTTTTAAATGATAATAATCCAGTAATAAGTATTAGAAAAATGTTAACAATACTTATTCGACAAATATTTTATAATGGGTCTATTTTAACAAATTTAATTTGTTAAATGAAATAACAAATTTTATAAATTAAAATTTTAATGAATATATAAAAAAAAGTGTTACAAAAAAAGTATTCATATTGATGATATCATTTCTCTAAATATTAATATCCATATTTATATCTTTGAAAATTTAACTAGATGTATTAGAGACTTTTATGTTAATATGAAATTTTTAATTGAAAACCTTGTTTTTTTTTTCACAAAAAGTTGAGCTATAGGATATAAAGTCAAAAACTACCCAAAGCAGATTACACCATAAATATCATGGGAGTATTGATGATTGAATCCTTCTAAACAATCCATAAAAACATGACAATCTAGAACAAAGTTTGACTCCTTTCTAACTTATAAAATCTGCAGTAAAATTAATTTTCTGATAAATATGAGTAAAATGGATAAACCCAAATTGCAGGATCAAACTGTTGATAACAGAAATCAAAATGCAACAATTTTCCATAGTATTCCAATTCTCATTAATCAACTCAACCGCACACTTGTTGTCATACTAACGTGGAGTTTCATAATATTCAAAGGGATAGCTAGCTTCAAGCCTTCATATATAGCCCAAAGCTCTGCTTGAATTATATCACAAAACCCCAATTTGGCAACAAACCCTTTTAACCAAGCACCATTTCTCTGCCGAAGTAAAGCCTCCTTCAGCAGCGTGTCCCAAACCATGATTGT
Source organism: Triadica sebifera (assembly GCA_023653625.1). Taxonomy (NCBI): domain Eukaryota; kingdom Viridiplantae; phylum Streptophyta; class Magnoliopsida; order Malpighiales; family Euphorbiaceae; genus Triadica; species Triadica sebifera. The sequence continues at coordinate 22,742,938 of CM042908.1, read as the reverse complement.
AAGACCCATCACAATTAAGTTTCGTTTATGAATACTAGTTTAATCTATTTTTTCGTTTCCATCATTTTAATTAGTGCATATTATCTCTTTTTTTATTTAAGCATAATATTATTTTTTTATAAAACAAGCTTATTTTATAATGTCATTACTACAAATTTATTTATAATAATTATAAGTTCACTTAATAAATATTGATTGCGAACTAGATTATTGTTTCTAATAAAATAATTCTAAATAGGTTATCTGTTTTCTTTTTTGTCAATAGAAATAGGGTTACCCAGTTGCAACACTATATTATTTTCAGAGAACAACAAAGTTAGTTAAAATTATTCATAAATATTTTACAAAATTATAATTAATTTTCAACCATTAAATACTTTAAAATTAATTATAAATAGTTAATTTGTAAATAATTGAGATCGCGCGGATCTACGTTATACAATGGGGTACAACTGCCTCCTAAACACACAAAAAATTAAAATTTTATTTTTATAATAAATAATATAAATATATAAAGTTGCATCCTAAAATTCCAAAGCTAAATATCTCTCTCCCACATGTATTCTCTTTAACTAAATAAAAAATTGAAACAAATCAAATCAATCTATATTTTATTATAATTCGCAACATTTTCTCTCTCTCTTCTATTTTTTCTGTTTCCAAATCCAATTCTGGTTTTCCTTTTTCCTCTCTCTTTTATTTTTCTAATTAATCTCTCATTCTCCCTACCAGTTTTCCTTGTTTCTCTAGCCTTTTCAATTGGAACAACTATACAGTGGATACAATATTTAATTTATCAGTATTTCAATCAGATTTTAAATATCAAATATGTATATTTCTAATTATTTTCTTTAACTAATTTCAATTCATAATCTTGTAGTATTTAGTTTATAATTTTAATGTTTGTATTTATTGTTGTATTCTACTAACTTTGTTTAGTTATAATTGATTCAATAAATATAGATAATTTTTCATATGTGAATTTTTTTTCCACGATTGATTAGATACTAGGATTTAACAGTTGAATTTATTTTTATTCCATTTTTCAAGAAAAGTAATAAGAAATCTAATTCAATATGTGAATTATAATAACATAAAAAGAATGAAAGATGGAAATATCAAAAAAAAAAAACGTACCAAAATAGTATAAAAAAATACATCTAATTCATTATCTAATCCAAGTATGTCGCCAAATTATTTTTATAATTCTTTTTTTATTTTATAAATTTATTATCCCACCAAGAAAATTTCTAGATGTTCCACTGCGATGCCAGATAACTATTAATATTTGACAATTACCATTAATTGTTAATAAATGAATATTCTAAAGAAACTCAACAATTAACTCTTAAAAAAGAGTCCTTCACTAATCACGTTGGTGGTGACAGATTTATTACTAAAATCACCCAATAATCTGGCGGAAATATGATAACTTGCCAGCAGCTTTTTAATTTTGCTTTTTTTGTGTTGTCTTCCCAATTTATAATTGCACGGCATCCGTCTCTTCAAACTCAAAGGATGGTTTCTTTGAACAGATTCATCAATTGATCTGATAGATTTTAACTAAATAAAAATAGCATTAGACTGTAAATCTTTTTAAAATTACATTAGAGTGCAAATAGTTTATTTTTTTGATAATTTTCTGAAAATTAATCTAACAATTTCTTGAAATTGACTTTATTTTTTGTTGCAAATTGGATACTTCACCCTGATAGAACCCTCCTCGTTTTGTAACATAAAAATAAAATAAAAAAAAATTATATAAAAAATGTTCATGTTACGTGTTCTCACAATTCTATAATAAATTTCAAAGCAGGCAAACAATTAAAATAAATAAAAAAATAAGGCAACTGGAAGAAAATCAACTTCATGTATCACTAAGGATTCTTTGATCCCCTTTCTCTGTGTATTTTGGAATAATTTATGATTTAAGTAGTAGAAGATTATGGTGTATATCATTGTTGCTTGTCTTCGATATTAAAGCTTGAATATCTGGAAAAAAAAAAATTTAGACGGACTTATATTTTATACACTTCATTATTATAAATAACTTGGTTAATGTAAAATTAATATGCATAATGCAAATTTTGTACATATGAATTCATCTGAATTATACATGAAATTAAGAAATTTTTATAATTGACATGATTAAATGAACAAGCTCTTTTAGTGATTTCATGCTGAAAAAATAGTCGGGAATGTACTTATAAGGGATGTAAATGAGATGACATGGGTCTTTTACAGTTTAATTAAATGTTTTGAGTTCTAGCTCTAAGGTTATTTCCAATTAATGTCATTTTGGCGTAAAAATGGAGCAACAACAAGAATGACGATATCTACGACAACTCTAACTGGATGCCATTTTAGTATCAAAATTGTCACTAGTTATAGTATCGTGTCATATTTGATGTAACATTATAGCAACGCCATTTTAAAGAAAAAAATCTTTGGTGTTGGAGAGAAGTTGCAGGAAAAAAGGGTAAAGAAGGAGAGGAAAGAAAAAGAGAAGGAAAGATTTTTTTTTTGCCGTGTTTTTTTGTTAAATATTTTTATTTACATTTTAAATTAAAAAATTTTATTAGTTAAATATTTTTTAGTTAACCGGACACTATTTCTTTTAGTTAAATATTTTTAATTAGTAAATTGATATTAAAGTATGTTTAATTGAATAAAATTATTAATACTAATTGAATAAAAATAATATTAGTAAATTAAAGTTTAATTAATAGTAAATTGATGTTTTATTAATATTGATATTTAAATTAATATTTTTTTCTTTTTCACAATTAAACTGTAATCTAATTAAATTGTATCATTCAATTAAATTACATTCTGATAGTAATATTGTTTTGCTATTATAATCTTATATTATTAATTATCCAGTGTCAAGTTTTGTTATTGCGTTTTTAATAAATTTGTGTTTTACTTGATATTTTTTTAATTTACAAGTTTTTAATTTATAATGTTGGATGAATATATAAAAAAAATATTTATTTTGTAAAATAATTAAATAATATAAAAGTAATGAAAAAGAATATAAAATAAAGTATAAATAGGAATATATATAGAATCATCTTTTTGGTATAAAAAATAGTGTAATGGATTTGAGATAAATTTACTGTAATTATACAATTTTAGTGTAAAAGTCACACCATTTTTGATGTAATAGATTGAATATGACCTAAGTATGCAACTATATTAAAACTCATAAGCGAGTACTTTACCGCCCTTAAAATTCTACCCGGTAAAAATATAATTAATTTTAGTGTGTATTTTAGTTGACTAACTGAGAATATATGTAGTTTGAAAAAAAGTAGTATGGAATGTGAGAAAGGAAAAGAAAGTTTCTAGCTAATAAAATAGAATAACGGGTGAATAATAAATTTGATACCGGCAAAAAAATGGAGAAAAGGTTTGAAGAGACCGTAGTTCTTCAAAATCCATCACAGAAAACAAAATCAATCTTAAAATGGAAGAAAGAAAAAAAATGATTTCTTATATTTTAGATTCTGAAAAAATTTCTCTAGATCTGTAGATGATAAAACCTTTAGTGAACTCTAAGAGAATTTATACTTAGAAGTAATATATTGAGTGCAGTAATAAACACAATAGGTTAGCTTTCTCAATGAGTACGTATTAGTTATTAGTGTAACTAAGTTTACACTGAACTTTGGGAGTTGCAGTCGTTAAGCTTGGCTGCAGATTTCATATGTGGCAAGGGTAGTTCTTGATATGGGTGGAACTTAATCAAATGCTGTTTCATAATTAGGCTTCGCATTCTTGTTGGTTTAAGCTGCACATGACTTTTGTGACTTTTTTTCAATAGTTGACAAGGCAAAATGGCTCAAACGGTATAGCGGAGAATCCATATTTCATATAGCAACATTGGGGATGCCTGGAAAAAGTCCATATTGTATTATAGATCCAACTTCATTTTTATGCAAGAATATCTTTATTTTTTTATATATTTCAAAAATTAAAAATTTTCACATAATATATCATGAACACAAATGTCCAGACTCCATTCAAAATAGTCTAAGCTTTTACTTTCTTCCAAAAAGCAAGCCCAACAAACGACCGAAGAAAGCCCACACCATAAACTAAATCTGACTAACGTTTTTTTTAAACAGTACAACCATGGGGAGGAATCATTAAACTTCTATTTATGCAGGCAGCAGGTAAAATCATGGAAGAGGAATTATTAACCTTCTATTTATGCAGGTAAGACGATGAGAGGAATTATTAAACTTATAAGCAAGTAATAGAATTTGAACCCAAGAACACCCAATTATGCCTGCGGAAACCGCTCCAATTTATCCATTTCGATTTTGATTTAGTACGCTGCAATAGCATTGTTGAATCAAACGATGCTCACCCACCCTACTACTAATGAGAAACAAATGCTAATTTCATTTTAAGGAGATGGGTGGAACAATGATGCGGAATATAAATGTCTTTGTATATATATTGAAAATAATTGAATGGTCTACTAACTATACTTGATAAATTGAATAGCGTACCAAAATTTTCATCTTTTTTTGTAAATTTATGTAGTCTGAAATCCAAAATTCAAAACCCATCGAGCCATTTTAATTTTTCCGTAATTATATATATAAATTGCACCTAATTTTCTCATAAATGCAACCTAAAATCCTATTCTAAATTCAGCATTCATATGGAATTAGGGCTTTCTGTACCAAAGTAAAAGCATCAAACAATAATCGTCCAGAATTTTAAAAACATGGATATATCATTTATAGTATAGAAATTGTCTGATCTTGAATCTAGATAATACATAGCCTTCATGATATGCAGATCTTTGCCAAATGTTAAAAAAAAAAACTTGAAAAACCAAAGAAATCCTATACCCAAAACAATGATGGAAAAAATGTTCCCTTCCAGAAATTAGTGAGTCAACAATAATGAATCGAAATCAAAATACAATATTAAGTCGTTGAAATTTTCATTTTCTTGCTACTGAACTCATACATTTATTTTGAGCCATTAAGCTACCCTCTGCAATTATTGTTCTTTATAACAACCTTTTATAAGGATTTCATTTAAATTGAGATTGTCCTGAAGCAGCAGGAGAAGGAAAGTGAAAATTTTCGACTTCTATTATTCTAGTTGAGGCCCAAAACTCAGAAATTCTGGTCATTTCTTTCCTACTTGTTAATAATGAGTGCCCGCATTTTACCTAAATCCTATATTTGAAACGATGTCTAACCATGAAGCTATAATTTCCCATGGCAGAGTGTGTTTTTCATGTTTCAAGTTTCATCAGATAGCCATTTCAATCAATTTCAGTATGCATTTTCATATTAATGAAAGCCAAGAACAAAGCAAGAACTAAAATAAAAGGCAACAAGAGACGCATAAATTCTCATTCTGATTTTCCAAAGTAAGCTCAATTCCATAAAAAAGATCCTCAATGTTGTCAACAGGTTACATCCCATAGGATCCAAAGCCTAACCCATTATCTCAAGACAAAGCTCCAAAATGTAAAATCAATTTTAGACAATAACAACATTCAATTACTCGTGAAGAGTGCCCAAGATATCCTCGTCCCTAAACAAATAAAACCTGCACGGGACCACCCAAAAAAAAACCCAATTCGTTCACATATAAAAGAAATAATCAAATTAAACTAGCAAAAAAGACAGAGTAAAAGTTACAGAAAGCATACTCTTTTTCTCCAAGCTTGACTTGGGTACCCCCATACTCAGGCAAAAGCACAGTGTCGCCTTCCTTCACAGATGGAGGGATAGTTTTCCCTTCATTTGTTCTCAATCCAGGTCCAACGGAGATCACTTTGCCGGAATTCAGCTGTTATAATCATAGCCATTACTTTAATTTGGTATTTATATATGAATAAAACAAAACACACTAAGAAAGTGGGATTACCTTGGTGGATGATTCGGGGAGGAGAATACCGGCTGTGGTTTTGGACGGAGGAACAATCTTCTCCACCAAAATGCGGTTAAAGGTTGGAATCAAACGCTTTGCCATTCCAGTAACTGAGAATTGAGGATTCAAATGTGATAGGCGAAGGAGCAGGGTGAAATTGGATCTCTTTTAAAACAAGAGGGCTGAAGCGAGAGAGGAGACCAGTGCAAGGGAAATCAAGTCGCTCTAGTCTCTAGAGGAGAATAGAAGGTTCTAGGTTCTAGGGTTTTAGCTAGGGTTTTAATCACTGATCCGTATGGGCTAGCGGAAGTTGGGCCAACTTGCGGCTGACCCAATATTAAATTTTATTTTGAGGAAATTACACTCGTTTATTTTTTGAAGTTTTTATTTTATAAATATCTGTAAGATTTTTTTAATCATTTTTACTAAAATTTATTTTTTATTATTTTTTATTTTCAAATTTATCATTTTACCTTGATCTCTTCAATTTCTCTTGTAACATCTCAATTTTTTTATATATATTTTTCTCCTATATTTTTTCTCTTAATCCATTGAAGAATATTTTTTTACCAACATATTTTTATCACTTTTCCATTTTCTAATAAAACGAAATCATTTTTTTGTATATTTTTTAGTATAACTTCTCACTGAATTTTTGTGTTTTTTAACTTTTCATTTCTTTTAGTTTTCTTTATATTTCTATATTTCTGTCATTTTGTTTTCAAATTGATTTCTTTTTTTGTCTTCCTGTGCCTTTTTGTATTTTTGCATTTCCTTTCTGAATATTTTTCTAAATTTTTCCTGAATTATATTTGAAATTTATTACCTTTTGTCTTTTTTATATGTAACATGTATTTTTATTTTTCAAATAAAATTTAAATATTATTCACTCAATATTTGCCTAAATTTTTCTTGGGATTTATTAATTTTTTGTCTTTTTTAGAGATATGATATAAATATTAGGTAAATATTGTATAAATATATTATTTATCCAAAAAATAAAAGTATATCATATATCAAAAAAGCAACAAGTGAATGTTGGATAAATATCGAGTAAATATTGGATAAATATCAGGTAAATATTGAGTAAATGTTTAATATCTGTAAGTGCGAATCAATATTAGATAAATATTTAATAAATATCAGGTAAATATTGAATAAATATTTTGATATCTATAAGTGTGAGTTAATATTAGGTAAATATTGTATAAATATATTATTTATCAAAAAAGTAAAAGTATATCATATATAAAAAATGTAAATATTAAATAAATATTAGATAAACTTTTGGTAAGCGTTAGGTAATAAATATATTCCATTTAGATGATTCTAATAAGGAAAAAATAATGTATCAAATGAGATTTCAATTTTTGATAGATTTGAAATTTAAAAAAGTCGATTTTGGTATATTTAAAATAACTTTTAAATTAAGGTAAATTTGAAAAAAAAAACTAGTGTTTTTCATTTTTGGAAATTTCCCTTTTATTTTTGAGTTGCTTGTAAATTATAGGGAATATTAAACAATTTTGTTGGATTTTTCTTTTTCATAAGATATTTATTTTTCTTTTATCATTAGAAGGGTCAATGAGTCATGAACTACATAACAGAGATAGTCATTCCCTTGCATTAAATATAAAAATGTTAAACTCTCACTAATATTAGTGGATAGTGGTAAGACGATTCGAACTCGAGATCCCCCTCAATTCTCACAAATGAAAATATCAATCAAGTGACCCTTTAATTTATAATATAAGAAATTTAATTCAATAACACGAGATTTTAATTCTTTTTTTAAATAGAGTTATGCATAAAGTTAGTGACAAAAACAACTTAGTTTAAATGCAATATGAATGCTAGCAATAGTCATTTGTTTTAATAACATTTATAATTGACTGATAAATATTTATTAGGAAAGAAAAAATATCAAAAATAACTTATTACTATTTATTGTGAATTAATCCATAATTGTAAGTTTGTAACTACTAGCACTTACATACTTCTCTCTTTGTTTGGTTATTAGTGACAAAATATCAAGTGAAAAAGGGAAATAGGATGAATTTTTCTTCTTATATTTATATTTTTTTGTTGTTCTTCACTTACTAACTACACTGGCTCGACCTTTTTTTTTTAATTATAAGAAACCCAAAAATTCATTACATATCAAATAACAATTTACATAGCAGTTGTTGTGGTGGATCATTTAACACTCATCTTTTTTTTTTTATCAAATTGATTAAACAATCAGCTACACCATTGGCTGACCTGTTTACAAAAGCAAAAGAAACAATTTTATTAGACGAAATTAAGAAAAAAAGGGAATATAAATTAAGTGTAGTGAATAGAGATAGTTTTAAAATATCACCTTCTTTGATTGCTTTATAATGTTTGACTATCGGCTTAGGTTTAATTGTCAGGGATGAGCATGGCTGTGGCGTGCAGAGTAGGACAGATTGGTTTGTGGGTACCTGGAGCCCAAAGGTGGCTGAGGCTTTCTGCCTTAAAGAGACTCTTAGACGGATCAAGTTGAACTCCCTCAGCAACATGATTGTCGAAACTGATGCTAAATGTGTTGCAGATGGGCTCAAAAATCAGATTGAAGACTGCTCAGAGTTTGGTGTCCTAATCCATGCACGTAGGTCTATTCTACAGTCTTGCCACAATGTTTCTGCTGTGTTTGTCAAGGGACAGGCTAATGAAGTATCTCATGCTCTTGCTAAAGCTGCTTTCACTTATTCTGGTCCTATGATTTGGGAAGAGGTCCCCCATTTTGTTAGATCTCTTCTCTTCAAAGATGTGCTTGTTTCTTGAGCTGAATGCCATCCTTTATTTGTCATATATATATATATATATATATATATATATATATATATATATATATATATATATATATATATATATAATGGTTGACTGATGATTTTTTGATAAAAAATTAACAGAAGAATTAAAATATTCTCGAAATTAAATTTAAGACATTATTTCATTGAAATGCAAAAATGTTTATACGAACCAAACGATCCTAATTCCCTTGAAAGTGCTCAATTTTGGTGAAATCGCCAGACCACACTCTAAAAGGTAAAATTTAAAATACAGCAATCGTGAGCGGCAGGATTCGAACCTGCTCAATTTTGGTGAAATCGCCAGACCACACTCTAAAAGGTAAAATTTGAAATACAGCATTCGTGAGCGGCAGGATTCGAACCTGCGCGGGCAGAGCCCACATGATTTCTAGTCATGCCCGATAACCACTCCGGCACGCCCACTTGCTGATGACTGTTTCGTCAAAACCTAAAACAACACATAAACATGGACAGAACGTGCACATAGACATGGACACAGAGTGACCTTCCACCGCCGAAAGGTAAGGAACATCCAACTCCCCAGCCCACGTGAAGCATATTATATAATTACAGTACATTCCTTGTAAAATTTTAATTTATTTTATATGTTCACATAATCTCTTATTGTTGATTTTCAGCTAATGTTATTTGTATTTACAATGCTTATTATTTAATTAATAATAATTAGGAGAGTCAATTGAATATCAGCTTCTATTTATAAAACAGTACTGTAATGACAACTAAACAAAATTTTTAGATGATGCATTATGTTAACTCAAAATTAATAATTTTTTTTGAAGCAATTCAAAATTAATGATTAAAAGAGTTAATAAAATAAATTATCAATTGAAGGATTTAATTACATAAATTTCTAAAATATAGGGACTAAAATAGTGAAATATGTTTTTTTTTCCTAAAATGTATACTCCTTTATAATTAATTATGATGAGGATTTGGAAAAAAAAATACATATTCTTAGCAAAACAGACGACTCTTAATTGTCACTTTGGGTAACAAATTTTAAATATTGGATCATATATAATAGTTTTAGTAACACAAGATACTATATATGACCAATACTGCATGTTTCAAGCTTAATTGATACAAAATTATTTACTGAGCATACGTATTATTTGGATATTTGTATAATTATAATATTGAATTACTAAGATAAGAAGGATAGGAACTTGAAGAACATAACCCAAATAGCAGAATGTGATCAGATAGAACTAATTGATGAAAAGGGAGAATTTTTATTATATTTTTTATTTTTTTCAAAATCTAATTTTGAATTAACACATTGTAAATGGACAAATTAACAACGAATTACGCTCCCAGTCAGTAGATTGGGCCAAAATTTATCTACCACTTAAAGACTAATAACATGAAAAGTTGTTTGCAAACCTTCATGGTTTTCAGTAAAAACAAAACCAATGATAAACAAGAAGCTTTAGCATCCAATTACTCTTCCAACATGAATATCCCAGCGCAAAGTGATGAAGACCCTTTAATGAGAAAGGTATATATCAACCATCAACAAATCTTGAGGATAGAGATGAAATCTTTCCATAAACTTAATTCTAAATCTGAAAACGGAATTATTAATGAAGAAAATAAAAATTTTAAAAAAAATCTAATTAATATTTCTATGTTTTTCAAAATAAAACATAAATTTTTAAACTCAAAAGTTTCGTTTTTTTTAAATAAAAAAATAATTTGTTTCGAGTTCCATCTAATTTAATTAAGCAGCAGTCATTGTATTGATAATTTATTAGTACTTTATGATCGCTGCCAAGACGATGACTTGACAACACATATTTTCTTCTTTATTCAGATGCATATGCACGCTGCAAGACATTAGAGACAACGACATCGTTTCATTCCCAATATATATCACCATGGCAATTTTCTTTACCAATTAATAAAGGAAAAAGCTCTATATATAAGATGTGCACCATCAAAATTGATCTGCTGCATATATAAATTTTATGCCATTTAAAGCGTACAATAATTCACTCCATGTGCATACATATATATAGTGTATATACTCAACAGTGATTCATCAACTAGATCAATGTCTTGTACCTATATATTTTCATGAGATTAGGGAGAGACAAAAATTAATTATTGATTTAGGAATCAATGATAGTACAGTTGTGTTTAAATGATGAAATGATGAATTCAGATTTCAATCAAATTATTAATTATCAAAAAAGTCTAAATCACACTCAATTTTTTCTATATTTAGTATGATTTATTAGTTTGTCTTCTGTATATTTCTGAATTTATATATGTAGACATTTTTATTTTTATTTTTGACATGTATAGTTCGACATATATATGAACTTGCCATTTTTATAATATATGGACACTTTTTATTGATGTGGATGAGCACATGAGATTTTAGTTTATATCAACATTGAGATATTTAAATGGTAAAAAATTAATAAGCACAAGTATATAATGCTAAGAGACAACAAATTGTGTTTAATTAAACCAAAAATTTAAGTAAAAATGTCTATATATACCAAAAATAAATACAAAGAGAAAATTAATTAATAAATCATGCCAAGATGCTATAAATGGTTTAAGCCCACTAAAAGAAGGAAAAAAAATGATTTTGGATTATGGGGGGAAAACTTTGTGTAAGAAAAATTTAGAAGAAGAATCAATGCAAGAAAGTACAGGCACCACATATCTTTAACAAAAGTATGATGGTCCATACATAAAAAAAAAAAAAAAAAAGGCCATATATGCTCTTAGGATGGGATGGCAAAGTGATCAATAATGGAATGTGAAAAAAGAATGTGGTCCTGATAAAAATGTCAAGCATATTTCAAAAGTATAAACTTGAAAGAGATCGTTTTTTTTTTCCTGGTAGAAGTGGTGGAGAAGAAAGACGAGTGTTTTAGCTTCCTACTTTCCTTGAGCTCCAACAATTGTTGCCATGATGCATGGTCTGAAAATTTTTCTTTATATGACATTCATATAGGGATTTGATGATATTACTGATCATGTTCGAGGGCATACTTGAGTGCTTGTCCATTTCAATCTCTTCACTGAATATTCAAAATGTGTATATTGGTCCCTCGATATTGCCTCTGAGATTTTTATTCTTCATTTACTTTAATCAACAAGGTAATTATGCTGTATAATTGTGGAAAATCACTTTATATGTAGTTGGTGTATATATATATATATACATATAAAAGTAATGTTTTAACGATTACTATATTATTTATCCATCTATAAGTATTATTTTTCAATCGTTAGATAAAAATCTAATGGTATTAATTAATTTTAAAATAATTATAAAAATTTAATATTATAATATTTAATGCTATTTAATATTAAGATTTATAATGGTTATCCATGGATCCGTAATTATTGAAAACTTTTATATATATAATCAAAATTTGATTCAATACAGCAGTATAAATTATTACAATATATCATTGGTCTAAGATAATACAGTCGATACATATATACACTTCAGCGGCTGTAAATTATTTTAATAATTTAATTTTCTTGCTTCGACAGTTGGATTCTAAAGTCGTTGTTAATCTATTGTGGCATAATAATTAATATGAAAATAACTTTACATCTATTAATATTTATTAACATGCATAAAACTATTTATATATTGTTAAAAATATTATTTTGTTTTTACTAATTTGAGATAATATTGAACCGTAATCATTCATATGATAAGACGATAAATGTAGTGGAAGGGACAAGTCCAATAGAGTGCTATAACTGAGTGGCTTTGAATCATGCAGAGGCTACAGAGAAGATAGGCAATTCAAATACATCTTTTCTTTCAATTTTTTTTTCTTCACTTGCTTTCACTCTGTCTTACATTGACATTCCCTTTTCAAAACTAATTAATTATCACACATATTTCGCATTCCAATCTCTCTTCATTATCCTTCTGTCCTTCATGAAAACCTCCCTATGCAAGTAGGGAAAAGTAACATGGAGCTTTAACGATATTCGCATATCCCAAACTTATCTCAAAGTAATAGAAAAGTTGTACGAATGCCCATAGATCTTTTTTTTTTTTAATTTTAATTTCAAATCTATTTGAGGAAAGTTCTAATCTTTAACAATGAAGTTTTTATGTGATCAGACTGGAGTTGTCGAAACATGCAAAAGAGAGAGAGACGCCCCAATTTTTTCAGGGTTTGCAATGCAATAATTAGTTATAAGTGACATAAGAAAAAAATTTATGGCATGTTTGGTACACCAAAAAAATAAGATTTTATGAGATATGAAATTCTATTCCTAAATTGATATTTTGGAATTCTAATATTTCTTTTTAGTATGTATATGTAAAAGAAATTGTGATCTTATTTTTATCTTCGGTTTAATATTATTGAAGGCATTTTTTGGAAATATAAAATATTTTATTTAAAAAAATAAGGAATGAATTTCAAATGCCAATAAATTTAAGATATTGTAAATTTTTATACATGAATAAGAATTTTATTCTCAAATATTTTAACCACCAAATTTAAAAAAAAAAATCAAAATGAGGTGCACTCAAACACATCTTTATAGTATTTTTACATTAAATTTAAGTTGCATATCTCAAAAGCTTGTGAGAATAAGCTATTTGATGTAAAAAGAAAAAAGAAAAGAATAAAGCTATTTGTATAGCTTAGGAAGTTCTTTGATTAATTGCCCCACTGCTCAACTATTTAAGAAAGATCCCTATGGATATTCAATATATATAGGAATTAAATTTCTATTTTTCAGTTTTTCTTGTTTAGGAATTATTATTAAGAATTTAAAAACTAGTTAAGAATTACAAAAAATCATGAGCAAAGATACGTGTGATCACAGGACTAGTTCACATAAACTGATCAAGTATGAAATTCTCTATCGGATGAGGTTTTGTATGCGGTCGATGTAATCAGAATGATTGGCAGTGGCGTAGAACTGCTTCTCTAACGATGCTGGTTTCTGGAACGATTCGGTCAATCTTTTTGTGGTTCAAAATGCTAATAATGATTTATATATATATAGAGAGAGAGAGAGCCAAAAATAGTAGAGAAAGTTTTAATCTCTACAACATTAGCGGATTGAACTATGCTAATTGGACTTATTGAAAGTTGAAATGACGATTAACAGCTGAATTTAATTCCAATTACATATATTATATATTATTGTATTTTGCTAAATTTTTTTTTTTTTTGTATAAATCGAATATATTTAAACTAATCTAGTAATAAAATATTATATAAATTATTTTATTTAAATGATATGGTATAGATTGACTTGGTTTAATTAACTTCAATTTTGTCGACCATTAGATTATGTGGTTCCAGCTTTTCTTGCAAAACATAATTAGTAAGGTGACGTATCGTTTGACGAGAACTGCCCCAACTTTTAGGGGGCACGTGTCCTTCTGAATATTGAATTCTTACACTCACCAAATTAATTCGATTATATTTTAGCTCATCAAATTTGTAAGCATTTGCATTAGTATAGATTAGTTAATACTCGCTCCGTCCCACAAATAGACTTCTAATTTTATGTTTAAAATTATAAATTTTATTTATATTTCCGGAATAACTTCAAAAACAAAAACTTAACGTTATCGTATTTTTTCTGTCAATTGGACACCTACTATGTGAATTCTTTTTTTTGGATCGCACATTTTATCTATTTTTTCCATTCAAAAAGTTAATAGTGAACTGCTAAAAATTTTGCTACAGAACAATTAATAAATTTTGTTATGTAACTCCTTAATGCATACCATTTGCTTATTCTAGCATTGATATCTTGCATAATTTGAGCTAAAGAACAAAATTTGCTATTTTTTTTGAAATTACTAAAATTTTTACCTACAGTTTTTTCTTGGAAAAATCTATCACAAAATTTTTTTAGTAGTTCACGTTAGATTTTAGATGAAAAATGCACGGAGATGTCAAATTAAAAAAATTTTTCGGATGTTATAAAAAAATGATAGGTGCCTAAATAAAAGAATATTAGAAAATTTTAAAAAAATAATAGGGCATTAAATAAGGAATAGGAGCATATTAAAATATTAATAAGCCAAAATATAATCTAAAAAGGTAATTGAATAATGATAATGAAAATAAATGCGTTTTTTTAGACAGAGAAAGTAGTAATTACAAGGAAAAACTACATGCTATTCCAATAAAGCATAATGAACAAAATAAAGAGACAAATATTTACTTTGTTAATTATCATTAATTAAATGTTACCCATTTCCCAAATAGAAATAAAATTAATTCATAATTAATAGTTAAAAATTAATTAAATAAAATTGACACTTAAAATTCAATAGAATAAATTTTCAATTAAATGAAATAAATGCATATATATATTAAAAAAAAAACAATATAGATATCAAGGATGAAAGAGGTTGGCTATATTGACTTAAAAGCTACAATTCTTATTTTGATGATTTTAAAATCATAATTGAAGTATTAGAATTTATTATATTATTATTGTTATAATTGCATATTTTAATATGCAAAAATTTGAAAGTAAGGTGAACTTTTAAAAAATAGGCATATGTATATAAAAGAGATGTATTAGGGTATTAATTTAAAATTATTATAATATATGTTTAAAACTGAAACTCAAAGTATAAAATTTTTTAAGATAAAGTTTTTTCTCCAGTAAAAAAATAGTTTTATAATAAAGTATTCTAATCGAGTATTCTAATGGAATGTTCTAATTAAATATTCTAATTTTATAACTAATAATTTTTATTAAAAAAAATAACAATTACTTTATGAAAAACGTAAATATGCATCTACTGGCTAGTTTTTCACTTCAAAACTATAAATATTTATTAAAAGAATATTTTAAATTTTGGAAAATAAAAACTTTCACAAGAGAAAAGTGTTAGACTCTCCTTAAATTATTTTTCTTCCATATTGAATTTCATTTTTAGATATTTTTCATCTTGTCTCTAGTTTTTCTTTGTGTAATTCATTTATAAACTTGTGAGTGATTTATTTTTGGATTAGTTTCCAAGTTAAACTTCAAATTTTGGTTTTTGAGTTGTTTAATACATTTGGGATAAAAACTAATAAAATATTTTCAAGTTTTACTTTTTAAAAACTTGGATTGCATTCAAGAGATTTAGATAGAACTCTATGCCTGTAATTGATTTAATTATTGTGTAACATCCCATATTTTTAATTTTGCTCAATTAAAATTATTTTTAATTTATTTTATGACTTAATAATTTTATCTGCGTAAAATTTATTAAAAATCTGAGATTTGTAGAAAGTTATAAAATTGCCCCTGAGTATATGTATATAGAAGTTTCAGAGATCAAAGTGATAAAAATTCATTTTTTTCTCTCATTCTTCCTACACTATCACTATTTTCGTTCATCAACCAAACGATATCTGATATTTGCCAAATTTGAACCAAAATTAGTTTAATATTATTAAATGAAGGTGATTGTCAGTTAAATTGGAATATTAATATATTAAATAATTAAATTAATAATTGATGATTATTAATTATGTAGTTATTTTATATGTTGAGCTGATGTATTATATATTTGAAGATCCGAATAGTATTGAATTATATTGAGATGAGTTAAAGTGATTATAAAAATTTATTTGGAAAGTTTTGAAGCATTTGTTGGATTAATATAAATTTTTAAGATGAAAAATAGAATTAAATGAAGAAAAATAATTATGGAGTAGGAAAAATAAATGAAATGAAATATTATAAAAGAAAATAATATTGAAAATTTTTTGTCACGTCAGAAAGCATGTTAGACGACTGAAGTCTCGAATTATGAGTTGAATGCGTATAACGAAGTTTGACACTAATAGTAATTTTTGGTATGCATGAAAGTGGAAAATAATTGTGGAGTTTTATTTTTAAAAGATCATAAATTGAGTATAGTTCTGTAGTTAATTAGAAATTATATGTTATTCATGAGTGACAACAGAACCGGCGCTAAGGGAGGATTGGAAAAAAACTGGCGGAGACCAACAAGCATTAGTTAAGTTCTATACAATAATTTATAATTTTAACCATTAAATGCTTAAAGTATGATTTTAAATAAGTTTTTATTCAAATTGATTTATATGATAAGGGTGAAATTTTTGATAATAAGAAATTACTTTTAAATACTTATTTATGACATGTTTTATAAAAGAAATTTTAGTATAATATTTTTATACGTTTTATTGAGGATTTGATTGATTTGATATTTTGAATAAGTATATGAAAATAGTATTTGATATTTTAGCCTATATATTACAATAGATAACGATTTATGGAGTTATTGACATGTCAATAGAGTTTATTGGTTTGGTGAATTTTTTGTGGTTGTATGATATGTATAGTCAGTCTCATGAATTTTCTAGAACAGAGTAAAATGATTTATTCACATTGTTTTCTTTTGATCTGGTGGATTTTCTGGAATGATGAGATGATATGTACCTCTCATTTTCATGAGGTTAGTTTATAGTGATTTAATATATGGGCATAACAAAAAAAAAATTATAAGAATACAATAACATTAATGAAATAAATTTTACATCATATTATAGTTTGATCTTGATAAATGAATTTATAATTTTTGTTGCCTATAAATGACTGTTATTGTAAATCTGTACCACTCAGTTGTATAACTCAGCATGATAGTTTATTTTTCTCTCACGTAAATTTGAAGTAAAGATAGAACGACAAGTTTTGTAAACATAGTGTCGCTAAAAGTGAGTCTCACAGTATGGAGCCAAGTAGAAATGGAAGTCACCCCGAGCAAATTGGTTATTTTAATCATATTTTGCTATTTAAAATTAATTTTATATAAATAAAATTTTACAAGTCATGTGAGACGTATCATATATTGCATAAATGGGTGTGTAAATATGTGAATTTTATATACTTACTACTCACTAATAAATTTTAGTTTGTTTGTATATTTCAAAAATTATTATTATTATTATTATTATAAGAAAAAAAATTTAAGGAACTGTAATACTCCTTATCTGTTTGGTATACGACGGTGAATACGGAGGGATAAAGGGTGTTACAATTTTATTGATATCAGAGCATAGTTTAGGCAATTCTAGGTCAGAAATGAGATAGAAATAGGAAATGCATGTACATGCATATGCTTTGGTTTTTGAAAAGTGGTTTGAGTACAAAAATAAGTTGTTGTTGCTGCTTTATAATGTGGGCCACTGTTTTATTTTATAAGGTGATAGATTGCAATTGCGGAGAGTCAGAGAAGAGGCTCCCAAGAAAAATGAGTCATTTATGGCAAGATAGTGAGGAGACCTCTAAGTCTTATATACCGTTGAGCACATATGTTGCATATCTTTCCTGGTGACAGAGGGTAGTACGTCTATTGGTAGGTCTAATAGGTCACATAAATTAGACAGACAAGATAGGAGAGATAGACATGCCCCAATTCCTGGTTCATTTAGGGAAGAGCTATTAGAGGATACGACAGAGATTATACGACGTTCTACAGTGCTAGCCACTACGAAGATGAGGTTTGAGAGGCTCCGAAAGTTAGGAGCTACAAATTTTTATAGCCGCAATGAGGATGATGCAGCTACTGCTGAGTACTGGCTGGAAAGGACATATAGGGTTTTTCGATACAACGATATAAATATGTTGAGTCTCAACTGCAAGAGGGGCTTTACGATTGGTGGAAGAATATATTACAATGCCCTTAAACAGTCGACCGACCTTCTTGGAAATTCTTTTTTAAGCAGTTCAGGGAGAGGTATATTCCCCGAACTTATACTGATTGCAAGAGGCAGGAATTCCTAAATCTCAGACAGAGGAATATGTATGAGAAAGAGTACACCCGCCTCAGTAAATATGCAGGAGGTGTTATTGCTGATGAGATTGATATATGTAGAAAGTTTGAGAAGGGACTATAACCCCCCATCAGGGCTAGACTAGCAGGATCATAGATTAAGGAGTTTACCATTTTGAGAATAACTGTTGAGGTCGTTGAAGAAGCTGTTGCTGAGGAGATGATGACAGTATTTCCAAGCGGCAACAAGAGACCTTTCTTTCAGCAGGGTACAAGTTCCTTAGTCAGTAAAAAGAACATATTTTCTAGTAGCAGATTCTAGGGTAGATCTAGAGGTTCAGGTGCACCAGTATGGTGAAGACAGCCCGCAAGATCAACACCATCAGTTGCCAGTACCCCAGGTTCAATTGGGGAAAAATTTGTTACACACCCTCAGTGCCAGTAGTAGATAAACTAGGAGATAGTCATACAACACCTGTCAGAGCTTATGCTATCAGAGCTCGAGATGAGCAGGACACTTCTAATGTGATTGTGGGTAAAATTTTTTTACTTGACTCAAATGTTTATGCTTTGATAGATTCGGGTTCTACACACTCTTACATATACACTACACTACTAATTGGGGATGATTTAGAGACTGAGACATTAGAGTATGATATATTAGTAACGAATCCCCTAGGTCACAGTGTCAGGGTTAACATAGTGCATCGACAGCTATCCTTAGTAAGTCAGGGTGAGCTATATCCATCAGATTTGATTGAATTTCCATTCTATGAGTACGATATCATACTGAGCATGAATTAGTTAACTCAAAATGGAGCTATAGTTGATTATGCAGCTCAGAAGGTTATTTTTAGGAAGCCTGAAGCTAAGGATCGGTAATACATGATGTTCGAAGAAATGTGTCATCTAGTGTAATTTCAGTTATGAAAGCCTAAAGATTGATTAAGAAGGGCAATGAAGCTTATTTAGCATATGTGGTGGATACCAAAAAGGATAGTCTAAGGCTTCAGGATATTCCTACAGTTTATGAGTTTCCTGATATTTTTCTTGAGGATTTGCCAGGATTTCCTCTAGGTAGGAAAATAGAATTTGTCATTGAATTATTGCCTGGTACTGCACCCATATCCATTACACTGTATCGATTGACATCAGTTGAGCTAAAAGAGTTGAAAGTGCAGTTGCAAGAGTTGTTGGACAAGGGGTTCATTAGACCCAGTGTGTCACCTTGGGGTGTGCCTGTATTGTTCGTGAAAAAGAAGGATAGAACCATACAAATGTGCATTAATTACAGACAGTTGAATAAGGTAACAGTAAAGAATAGATACCCACCACGTATAGATGACTTGTTTGATCAGCTAAAAGGTACAGTGGTATTCTCCAAAATTAATTTGAAATCAAGGTATCATCAGCTGGAGATTAAGACTAGTGATGTGCCCAAAACTGCCTTTAGGACTCAATATGACTACTACGAGTTTCTAGTAATGCCATTTGAATTAATGAATACATCAGCAACATTTATAGATTTGATGAATTGGGTCTTCAGAGAGCTCCTACTTTTTAAAAACTTGGTTTGGATTCAAGAGAGTTAGGTAGAACTCTATGCTTGTAATTGATTTAATTTTTGCCCTTGAAAAAGAATTATTAATAGAGAAAAAACTTTTAAATTGAGTTTTGAGGAGTGGAGTAAGAAATGGAGCTGAATCGTTATAAATTCAAGTGTGTTAAGTTTTTTTTCCTTTATCTTATTTTCAAATATGATATTCTAATTTGCTGAACATGCTTTAAACATGTTTTTTGTGTGAAAAAGAGTTTGAAAATATTTTTCTAAAAATCCATTTGTTTTTAAATCAGTTTGAAGTTTTTGTTGCAAATGAAAGAGGTGATTTATTTGATAAAAATTGAATTTAGAAGTTGATAAATATTTCAGATTATAAATTTTAATTTTATGGAAAGAAATTTTAAATTATTATTGTATGTATTATCAGCCTAATATTAACATACTATTAAAATATTCTAAAAACGTAAGTCATTTTATAGAATGTCTTAAAATTTCAATTTACCCTTTTAAAACTAATTCGGGACCTACAGGCTGAGCTGCTGAGGCATTGTTATTGTGGCATGTCATGACAGGCGGCAGCAAGCTGTTTGGCAACTTGGGTTAGTCACCCACCATTTAAAATCCTCAATTTGTACACTATCATACTATGCAAGTAAGCATTGCCCATTCTCTATCCTTCTCTCTGAAACTTAATATTAAAGCAAACCACCATTCACTCTTAAAATTCATCACCCTCTTAGAGAAGTGCACCTTCTCTAATTAAATCCATCATCAGAATACAGAGAACATGCTACGGAATATTCCTCCTTCAGATATTTGATCAAACAATCCAATTCCAGCCAATGCTCGTCTATAATGAGAGTGCAACTTCTGTTTTATTGTCTATTACAGTCATCTAAAGTAGCAGTAAAATAAAAAACAATAAGCTTTGGTCTAGCATTGGTAATGATCATTGGTATTATAATATCTCAAATTGGAACTCCACTTCAGTCGAACTTAGTAATTATTTTTTTTATATACATGACAAATTCTACTATATTTATATAAAAAAGAACAAAGAAAATTTAACTATTGTGAGCCCTAATTTTAGTTGTATTAGAGTTGATTCCTAGCTGCATGTGATTGCTTGCTGTCAAATAGAGCCAAAGGAACAAAATCCCAAGAGATCAATTTTTGAATGCATTTATTAAAAACTCAATTAGTATATAAATTTGTAACCAGCAAGAGGGTACTAATAACCGACTTCTTTCCGCTCCTATTAACTTCTTTTGCTCTCCTCATAGACAAGACAACTGATAATTTGTTTGTTTGCGGACTCTAGACTAGAGAAGTTGATTTAATGGGGTGGAGAAGCTAAAATGTAAACGTTTTCCTAAAAAACTAAAAGAACCGCACCGAACAACAGAAAGAATTGATCTCCCTCCACCATATGGAGCCTATTGCTAGCAGCAACATGCATTCTCATTGTCTAGATATATCACCTATGGAGGTTCACAGAGTTGTCCCACCACCCCATAAGACCCCCATTCACAAGTTCACTACTAAACTTAAAGAAACCTTCTTCCCCGATGACCCTTTGCGCCATTTCAAAGGGCAACCGTTAGGCAAGAAATGGATTCTTGCATTTCAGTATGTGTTCCCTATTCTTCAATGGGGTCCTAATTATAGCTTCAAGCTCTTCAAATCTGATATTGTTTCTGGCCTAACCATTGCCAGCTTAGCCATTCCACAGGTCTTAACCAAATAATCTTCCTCTTCTTCTTCTTCTTTTCTTGATTCCTTTCTTGTTTTTCTTTAATGTTGAATGAGAATTCAAGATATTCATCTGACCCTTTTAGATACATTCTTTCAGGGTATCAGTTATGCTAAGCTTGCTAGTCTACCTCCTATAGTGGGTCTTTGTGAGTATTTTTTATTCTTGATGAGTTCTTTATTCGCAGGGTTTTTACAGTTTGATTGGATTTGGAATATATATTTATAAACAAATATGCAGATTCAAGCTTTGTTCCTCCTCTTGTTTATGCCGTTCAAGGAAGCTCAAGAGACTTAGCAGTAGGTCCCGTATCTATTGCTTCTCTTATAATGGGATCGATGCTAAGACAAGAAGTTTCTCCCACCAATGATCCTCTCTTGTTTCTTCAACTTGCTTTTTCTTCTACATTTTTTGCTGGTTTATTCCAAGCTTCTTTAGGATTATTAAGGTGATTCTTTCTTTACTTTCTTTGGCATTTTTCTTTTTTGGTGAAATTTTACTGACCATTGATAATTGATGATATATTGAATTAATTTGTTTTCAGGCTGGGATTTATTATTGATTTTCTTTCAAGGGCTACTCTGATTGGGTTCATGGCTGGAGCTGCTATTATTGTCTCTCTGCAACAGCTTAAAAGCCTCCTTGGAATCACTCATTTTACCCAACAAATGGGTTTGGTTCCTGTTTTGACCTCTGTTTTCCATACCATCCATGAGGTAATTTCATTCCTTAATAATAACCCCGCATATAATTCAATCAAAGCATAAATTGATTTTGTTTATATCATGAGCAATTAGGACCATACCGATCCTTATGCTCGCCACTAGCCAATTCTACTAATCTTCGTCATAATAAATCATCTTTTTTCTTCATTCATTAACAACATGAATTCATTACTAATTCATTGTCATATGACATCCTTCACTATTTTTCCACCTGTAGGATTTAAATATAACGTATACATTACATACAAAATTTATCTTCTGAAAATTCTGACCATTATTTCCCTTTTCTTGTGCAGTGGTCATGGCAAACCATACTAATGGGGTTTTGCTTCCTTGTACTTCTTTTAGTGGCAAGACATGTTGTATGTTATTTCTTTCCTCTACTCACTATGTGTTAGCTTATAAAGAAAGCACAATACTTATCTAAATCAGTTCTATAAAAAAATTTATAAAACCAATCAAATCACAAAACAGTCATATATACAAATTAATTATTATTTTGTATATATGAAAATTTGTGATTGAAGTCATAATTTTTTTTGCATGCATTATTTGCTCCCAACAAGTTGACTAAGAATCAAAATATGATACTCTATGACAACTGATTTATTAAATCAAACTTGTGTTGACGACCTCTTTAATAGTCTATATTCACCAACTTTAAACACCTTGGCTCCAAACCTTTTTATATTGATCATCTTCATACTTCTTTGCTGAAATTGATCACCCCCATATTATAAAGAACTAATCATGTGTACGAGTTTTATCTGAAAGTTGTGGATCACATAATTATTAAGGGGGAGAAATAATAGTAATCTAAATTTAAGATATATAATAATAACTATAAAATTCTTCAAAAAAAGGAAAAAAAAAATATAACATTGCTTCAATGTAAGGATTCGTTTTTAGTCAAGTGATCATTCCATCACTTTTTGTTTTGTGTTTGTGTTTTGTGGCTATCCTTTTAGGTCTATCTTGGTTTTTCCTTTTTATTGTTACGTCCATTATAATGCTCTGTGGCCCTACGAAAATTAGACTAATATGATGAGCATTTTCCTTGCCTAAATCGGATATGTGAATAAATTTATGGGTCAATTCAATCACAATCCCACATATATATAATTGAACGTGGCATTAAATGCTCATATTGGGAGGTGTGCCATGCAGAGCATGAGAAGACCTAAGCTGTTTTGGGTTTCAGCTGGAGCCCCTCTTGTCTGTGTGATATTATCTACCGTTCTGGTTTTTGCGTTCAAGGCTCAACATCATGGGATCACAATAGTAAGTTTGTTACTTCTTAGCACGTTTTTTTAGATATAATTCAATGCACCTAACGCAATCATTCAAGGCCCCTCATGTGATTCGATGTCTGGAATTGTAAATTTTGATTTATTTTTAGATTGGAAAATTACAAGAAGGATTAAATCCACCATCATGGAACATGTTGCATTTCCATGGAAGCTATCTTGGACTTGTGATAAAAACTGGACTTGTCACAGGCATTATTTCCCTCACTGTAAGTTTTCTTTTCTCTTTCTTTAATACCATTTCCAACATGGTAATTAACTAATTATGCAGGTTAGATCAGTAATTGATTGCTTAATTTCAAACAGGAAGGAATAGCAGTCGGAAGGACTTTTGCTGCTTTAAAGAATTACCAAGTGGATGGTAATAAGGAAATGATGGCAATTGGGTTAATGAATGTAATTGGCTCCTCAACTTCTTGCTATGTTACAACAGGTGCAAATCTATTTTTCTATTAGGCCTTGTTGTTTTCCTGAAAAAAAAAAAAAAAAAAATATATATATATATATATATATATATATATATATATATATATATATATAATTTTTAACAGAAAATTTTGCAAAATTTTTCAGGGGCTTTTTCGCGGTCCGCTGTTAACCACAATGCGGGAGCTAAAACAGCAGTTTCCAACATTATAATGTCAGGAACAGTGATGGTGACTCTCCTTTTCTTAATGCCTCTGTTCCAATACACACCAAATGTTGTACTGGGTGCCATAATAGTAACGGCAGTAATTGGCCTCATAGATTTCCCAGCTGCTTACCACATATGGAAGATTGACAAATTTGACTTCATTGTCTTGTTATGCGCATTTTTTGGTGTCATATTTATCTCTGTTCAAAATGGTCTCGCTATTGCAGTAAGTTCTATCAGCTGTCGGCTATCAACAAATCTCGTAAACTATACTAATTCTAATCTTCGGCTATACATGATTAGGTAGGAATATCAGTATTCAAGATACTCTTCCAAGTTACAAGACCAAAAACTGTGATCTTAGGAAACATACCGAGATCAGATATATACCGTAATCTTCATCATTACAAGGAAGCCCTGATGGTTCCAGGATTCCTTATATTAAGCATTGAATCCCCTATCAATTTTGCTAACACAACTTACCTCAAAGAAAGGTTAGTTACTGCATCGTACAACAATAAAAATGTACACTTTATATTACTATTGTTTTCACTAAATGGGCATAATTTCTCTTACAGGATTTTGAGATGGGTAGAAGAATATCAACCACAAGAAGATGCTAAGAAACAATCCAATATCCATTTTGTCATCATTGACTTGTCAGCTGTGAGTGCCATTGACACAACTGGGGTGTCACTCTTCAAGGATTTGAAGAAAGCAATGGAAAATAAGGGAATCGAGGCAAGTAGCTTTAGTTTGATTGTTTTTAAGTAAATGGGTTTTTAGACTTCTAGTTGCTAAATAAAATTGTGTGATCTTTGATTTGAGACAGCTTGTACTGGTGAATCCTCTTGGGGAGGTAATTGAGAAGCTGCAGCGGGCTGATGATGCCCGCGACATAATGAAGGCAGATACCCTTTATTTAACAATTGCTGAAGCTGTGGCTGCTCTCTCTTCCACGACGAAGGCTCAATCGCCAACCCATGTATAACTACAACAATGTTTTTCTCTTGTTTAATTCTCATTAGGCAAAATAGTAAACCATATATGAATATATATGATGTAACAATATATAGCTCATAAACATTTTATATTTTCATGTCCTATCACTTCTAATGCTGCTTTATAAGTTTTTCAATTATTATATGCCCTTCTCATTCCTCTTATTTCTTCATGGAAAACAGAAAAAAAAAACATATTTTGTTTTTACATTTTATAAATTTGAAAAATATTGATACTTTATTTTAAATTTATTTAATTATTTAATTAAATATTTCTTCCATTAATTACCATTGATCAAATGCTAAATATTTCATAAGTTAAATACAAGTAAATTAAAATTTTGTTTAATTGATTCCTTCTAAGGAGTGTTTAGAATTGTTGTTGGTTGTCTAAAAATTAAATTTAAAATTTTTTTGATTTAATTAGCTGATTTTTTAAATTTTTTATAAATTATTTTTTTAAAATTCAAAAAAATAAAAATTAATTTTTTTTTGCAAAATCGTTTTTCCAAATTTAATGTCAAAAATACCCTAAATAACTATCAGATAAAAGGAGTATTTTATAAATATAGATTAATTAATTTAAAATTTAGTTAAAAAAAGTTAAGAAAATAAATTTGATAATTAAAACATTGAATTGAATAAAATTAACTGTATGTTGAAATACAAATTTTGAAAATTCAAGAACAAAAATATGCTTTCTTCTTTATTTTTCTATTATTCATGTATGAAACTTGGTATAGTAAATTAATGATAATACTTTCTTCTATCAACTGGAAGGATGAAATATTGAAATTCATGAAGTGATCAGAGAATGCAGCAGTAGCACGCAGGACAGAACATTATTATTGTTGAAATGTGGCAATCCCATATCGGAAAGAGAAGATTTTTCCAGCATAGCATTAAGCTATAAAAGGGTTTCATTTCTTCTTAACAATTCATTCCAAAAACATCAATCCCTCTACTTCTAAGATTGGTTGTATTTTTTTTCTCTCTCTTGTAATATTTCTTTGAAATAGTGAAATGTTATTTTAGTAGTGTCCGAGAACGTAGGCATAATTGACCGAACCTCGTTAAATTCTGGAGTTCTTTTTATTTCTATTTAATAGCTATTGTCGGATTTTTTTACTTTGTGATATATTGTGCTTTAAATTATCTGAGAAAACTTCTGTCACCAAGACTCTAAGAGTCTAAGAAAGTTGGTTTTTAAGAAAAACCATTTGTGACTCCACCAACTACCTGAGAATTTTTATTTGTCTTAATTTTTGGCACAATTATTCACTTTGGTGGAAATTAACCCGATTTCCACAACAATTGCTATCAGAGCCAAAGTTACTGAGTTTATACTCTGTGGTTGCAGCGTAAGCTGATATTCCACATCAGAAAGGTTTCCTTGGATTCTTGGGTATTTCGCATTTGAAAGCTATTAAATAGTCTTAAAGAGGAAATGACAAGAGACGGACAAAAATCCACAACGGACACAATAACTTCTACTTCATCAATTTTGGCGAGAACTGTTGTGGCAAATACGAGAATTGCAGTGGAAATTTTTGATGGTACAGGCCATTTCGGCATGTGGCAAGGTGAAGTTCTAGACGTCTTATTTCAGCAAGGCTTAGATATTGCCATTGATGGAGAAAAATCAGAAGGTGGAGATGAGAAGGAATGGAAGACAATCAATCATTTGACATGTGATACAATTCGGTCGTGTCTGTCCAGAGAGCAGAAGTATGTCTTTTGTAAAGAAATTTCTGCAAGTAAATTGTGGAAGACACTAGAGGAAATATTCTTGAAAAAGAGCAGTTAAAATAAGCTTCATATGAAGAAAAGACTGTTCAGATTTACATATGTTCTCGGTACCACAATAAATGATCACATCACCAATTTCAATTAACTTGTAGCAGATCTGATGAACTTGTATGTGACTTTTGAAGATGAAGATATGACCCTAATGTTGTTGGGATCCCTTCCTGATGAGTTTGAGTTTCTACAAACTACTCTACTTCATGGGAAAGCTGAGGTGTCTTTTAGTAAAGTATGTGCTGTACTATACAACTATGAATTGAGGAGAAAAAACAAGAAGGATAACACTAGTGGAGCAACAGAAGCTTTGATAGTAACACTACAAGAAAAATATATTTTAGCGACGGACAAATCCGTCACTATAATTAACAATTTCGTCGCTAAAATATACCTCAGACTCCAAGAAGTTCGGAAGAGGGATTTCAAAATGTGAATAAGGGTGAGTGTGCAGAGACATATTTTAAGAAAATACTATGGACCAGGAAACTATTTTAGACATTGTATTTTCTGCGTAGTGTTCTGGTTATTTTAATATCCTTTTCGATTGCAGGAGAATTGAGCTTGTGGATCATAATATTCATAATTTTACTGGCAATTGCTGCATATTTCATGAAGATCAAGGGACGTCTTCCTTTTCTTAGCTAGAAATTACTGGTTACACGGATGAATTGTGAGGTTTCTGACGTTGTCGTGACATAGAAACAGATATTTAAACATTGTCGATGACAGTTTGGGGCTTATCAGGATCCAGGACGAGAATATTTTCTAAATGTAGCGTGGGGCTTATTTTATCTGAATGTGGTTTGACAGGTTGCTGTACAGGCTCGAAAACCTTTACAGTGGTTATAAAACTACCTTTTTGTTCTCATGTTTCCTTTCTATAATTTATTTTTTTAATTCAGTGGTTGTGAAATGGAATGACATAACGCTCTTAATTTCCTTATTCTTTATGAAAGTCTTGTTTGATATCATGGCTTTGAGAATACGTGTTACATGATAGTCTGGTAAAGGTAAATTTCCGTTGTGTTTTGGTCAGCGAATATAGTGAAGCAATCAAGTCTTATTCTCTTTCTAATATTTGTCTCCGAGCAGAATTTCCTTTAAGAACTTCCATATGAATTCAAAATCACCCCGATTAAACAGAATTTCAGAATTGTCAGTTTAAATTAAGACAACGAACTTACGCATAAGTGACAATATCGAGCTCCAGCAAATTATCTCCACAGCCATAGCCAGTGATTTCAAGCCCAAGTCCAATAACCGCACCAATTATAAGAGACAATGAAGCTACGAGATGAAAAAAAAAAAGAAAAATCAAAATTAAGATCAAGATTAGGACATAAATAGAGTAGATGGAGTCAATCTAAGACCCAAGTCCAATAACCGCACCAATTATAAGAGACAATGAAGCTACGAGATCAGGAAAAAAAGAAAAATCAAAATTAAGATCAAGATTAGGACATCAATAGAGTAGATCGAGACAATCTAAGAAAAGGTATAACATAAAATCCGATTTTCCATTATCGTCCATGCTGAAAATTCTGAAATTTTTATTCATTAAATTTTACACTATTATCTATAATATTACTCTCTTCATTTTACTTCAAATATCTATTTTAACTTTTTATTACTCTTTATTTTATTTCAAATATCTATTTTTGATTTTTCACACCGATTAAAAAAATAATTAATCACTATTAATTTTATAAATTTTTTATTACAATTTACCTTAATATCTTTTCATCAATTTTTTTTAAAGTTAAAAAATATATAATTTCCATAAATAAAAATGAAGTGAGAAAATCCATATTCAACACTCGTTTTCTAAAATGGACATTTTAAAGTAAAATTCAAGAAAAATATCAAAATAAACATTTGAAGTGAAATATTATTTTATTTTCACTGTTAAAAAAATCTTCTGGAACAATAATATAAATTTGAGGACTCAATAATATCATATAAAAGTACGGAAAATCAATAGTGAAAGACCATGGGTAATGATTTTTTGCCATATAAAGTATAAATATTCAGCTGAAAAGGGAGTTTCATCCCATAAAAGGAGGAAAATTAGGGGGAAAAAAGGAATTGACGTTTCTAATAATTTAGCAGAAAAGCTATTTCATTATATTAGCTTAAAGCCTTATATTATTATATCAAATAAGAAACCTCATGTCAAGATGGCATGTATCAGTTAAGCTAAGCATAATCCTATGAAAGATCATACTGGGGGAGAGAAATTAGGCATGTGGTTAATACTGTATAAGCTATTCTCATCTCATTTCTATGTAAATATTTACAAAAGGGGAAACTAAACAACGGTCTGGTCTTCTATATCAAAAGAAATTCAGGAAAAAAAGTAAATTTCAGGGGATAAATTGCATAACTCGATGGAAAATTCATTGCTAAGAGAAATGAGCAATTCTTGTTAGAAATTTCTGTTAGACTCGACATTGCTGATGATTGCCCCAGAGAAGCTACCGAGGCATGCCAACAGCTGCTTTCCTTATTACATCTAAGAAAAACTTGTTTGATAACCCGACAGGGGAAAAAAATATTCATTGGCGTTTCCTTTGGTAGAGGGAATAGCCAACAAGGGCAGACATCAGAAAAGTCCATAATACCTGCCAGATACGATTGCGTTAGAGGCTTATCATTAACTGACGAAAAGAGGGAAGAGAAGGAAAAAAAAGCCTCAACATTTCAACTTGAACAATTATTAGGTTGTTGGCCATGCGAAATCAAGACATACAAATCCAGTTCCAACAACATTGTTGGTTTATAGCCTTGGATTTGGAACGGGCAACAGACATCCAAATCCAAAAACCAGCCTAATATATAGTTTAAGATATTGCAAATACCGTATTTATGGTCTGCCATCTTTCTAGCCTCTTGATTCTGGACTGCATATCTTCAATTATGCCTCCTATAGGAGCGGCCTCCCTACTTGGTGAAGATTCTGAAGCTGAGTAGTTGCCCTGTCAATTTGGCCACAGTATTACTCCATTTTTTTGCAAGGCAATTCATGATATTACTAAATAATGAAGAACTGCAATGATCAAACTTGAAATATTCAAACACCATTCTGCAAAAAAGTGTGTCCCAGTCCAATTCAGAATACTGGAATATTTGGACTGTAAAACATCATGAGACTTTAGGGTCTGTTTTTAACAAAGTCTACTGGTGATAGATACCCTTGATGGGTTGATAACAAGCTCATCCTACGATTACAAAGAGAAAGGCGCCCAAATCTCTATTTTTGAATTGCAAACAAGTCTATGGTTTTCTTCCTTGAGGGGATTACAAATGGTGTATCCAATATCATCATAAAACAATTTATTCTTTGTTTTCATTTTGATAGCTTTTCCTTTTCATTTTCCCCCTCTTTGGGAAATGCAAACAAGTCTAGACACTTAAATATTTCATCCTGGTAACTTGTATCATTTTGTTCAAGTAATTTGATTCAGATTGTAAAATGAGCAAACTAAAAAGGCTATTAAATTTCTACCACTATCATACATAGATAGTCTTTTTAAATACTTCATAATCTAGTGGGGCTTAAATCCCCAACAGTATTAACTCCTTTGAATATGGACCAACTGTATGAAATTAACCACTTCTATTATGGAGTTTGTGCCAATAAAGCTCTCCCATATTTCATGTTTAAAAGTTGAGGCGCATTGTTGTGTATGGCTCATATATACAGTTAGTGGACAGATGCTGGAAGGGTAATTTTATAAAATATTACTATACAACTTATATATATATATATATATATCATATGTATTGTAACCCTAAGTTTTGACACATCTAATAAGAAAATCTAATCGCTATGCTCCCGATAACATAGTCACATTAAATTTGTGTTCTTTTGTTTTCTTCTATTTTTTTTGTTGTTTTTCGTTATTTCTCAACCACTAGTATTAGAGCAATGCTATTGAGATAACTCTAAGCTCTAGCGCAAAATTTGAGGTAGGAAAGTTCGATGCAATTGGTAATTTCGGATTGTGGCAAACACAAGAGATTTGTTGGCGCAACAAGGAATCTTGAAGGCGTTGCGCGAGAAGAACCAGAAGGAATAAATGAGATTGATTGGGAAGAATTGTAGCAGCAGACAACAGGAACCATATAGTTTTGTCTGGCAGACGAGATTATGTACCAAAGTCATGGATTTGAAGTCTCCATGAGAGGTTTGGAAGAAATTGAAGAGTTGGTATATGTCCAAACCTCTCACGAATAAATTCTATCTAAAGCAAAGGCAATACGGGCTGAAGATGCAAGATGGTTCAGATTTGACACAACACGTCAATATCTTCAATCAGATAGTCACGGATTTGGTAAGGGTTGATGTGAGATTGAAGATGAAGATAAAGCAATGATACTATTGTATTCTTTACCATCTTCTTACGAACACATAGTGACAACCCTTACATATGGGAAAGAAACAATTAATTTGGAAGAGATTACTGCAGCACTGTTGGCACACAGCCAGTGAAAACAAAATGTGGGTGATAACTCTCAAGGTGAAGGTCTGTATGTGAAGGGAAATCAGGAATGTGGTAGGAAACATAGTAAAGAAGTTTCTGCAAAGAAGAAGTCCAAATTGAAATCCAAAGGCAGAAAATCAGTTCAGTGCTATAAGGGCAAGGAGTACAGACAAATTAAAAGACACTATCCAAACAGGAAGGCACAGAATGATGACAAGAGGAATGATGGCTTGTCAAAGTCTACGAATGTGATACAAAATGAAGATTCAGACTACAGTGATAGAGATATGTTTTCTGTATTATCGAGTCAATCCACGGACGCAAGGATTCTTGATTCAAGGTGCTCTAATCACAGACACCTAACAGGAAGTGATTTACTTCATACAGGTTAGGAAATTTTGGTTGTGATTATTTAGGTGATGATAAACATTGTATTGTTGCCGGTATAGGAGCAATCAAAATTTAGATGTATGATGGTATTGTTAGAAACTTATGTGATGTTAGGTATATACCATAATTGAAAAAGAATATGATTTCCTTAGGCACCTTACAGCCTAATGGTTCTACTTATAAAATTTATATGGATAGTTGCATTAGAGTAAGTAAGGGTACACTGACTATGATGAAAGAGATAAAAACTGCAGGAAACATCTATAAACTATTAAGGAATACAATTGTAGATGGAGTTGCATTTGTTGAGTCAAATGATGATAATACAAAACTACGACACATTCGTTTAGGTCATCTTAGTGAACTTGGGATAACTGAATTATATAAAAGAAATATGTTAAAAGGTGTTAAAAACTGCAAGTTAGATTTATGCAAAATTTTTGTGCTTGGAAAACATTCTAGAGTTAAATTTACGATCGGTAAGCACAACTAAGGGAATTCTTGATTATGTGCTCTGATGTATGGGGGCTTACTAGAGAATTGTCATTAGGTGGATCTCAATATTTGGTACTTTTACTGACAATTTTTCTAGAAAAGTTTGGATGTATTTCTTGAAATAGAAATCTAAAGTCTTTGCTAAGTTCAAGCAGTGGAAAGAAAAGATGGAAAACTAGACGAGCAGAAAATCAAATATTTGAGATCTGACAATAGTACAGAGTATACAAATTCAAAATTTTAGAAATTTTGTGAGGAGCATTACATTCAGAGTCAATTTTCAGTTCGTAAAACACCACATGAAAATAGTGTTGCAGAGAGGATGAACAGATCCATTATTGAAAGGGCAAGGTGTTTAAGGCTAAATACAGGGCTTCCCAAGTGTTTTTGGGCAAAGGCTGTGAGGATGGCATGCTACCTCATCAATATATCACCATGGGCATCATTGGGAGGAAAAGTTGCAGAAAAGGCATGGACATGTAATCCAGTCCATGATGTTTTTGGTTGTCTTGCTTGTTTGCATATATCCAATGATGAGAGATTCAAACTTGATCCAAAGTCAAAAAAGTGTATCTTCATAGACTATGCGAAAGGTGTAAATGGTTACAAGTTATGGGATCCGGTGACAAAGAAGATGGTGATAAGTAGGGATGCAGTATTTGATGAGCAATCTATGTTGTAACATAATATTGACAAGGATATGCCAACAGTAGAGGATAACAACTCCAGTTTAAAGGAGGTGCAGGTGCACTTAGAACAATAAGTTCAAGATAATGAAAAGGCTGAAAGTTTTAATTCAAGGCCTAGAAGTCCTAATCTAGGTGAAGACCAGTGTTATAGTGCAGCCAAAGACAGAGTGAGACGCACCATTAAGCCTCCAAACAAGTTTGGGTTTGAAAACTTAGCTTCTTTTGCTCTTCTCACGAGTAATGGGGATCCAACTACCTTTTAGGAGACTATGATTAGTCATAAGAAAGATAGATGGATGAGTGCTATGATGGAATCAGACTTGGGAGCTTGCTCAACTTCCTGAAGGAAAGAAGGTTGTAGGGTGCAAATTGATGTATAAGAGAAAACCAACAATATCTGAAAAAGAAGGGGAAAAGTTCAAGGTTGGGTTAGTAGCAAAAGGGGATTGATTATGATGAAATTTTTTTTCCTGTGGTTAGACATACTTCCATCAGGGCAATGTTAGCATTGGTAGCCAGCTAGGATATGTTTTTAGAGCAAATGGACGTGAAGACTACATTTTTTCATGGTGATCTTGAGAAGCAGATTTACATGGAACAACCTTAGGGGTTCACTCAACTTGAATAGGAATATCTACTTTGTAAATTGAGAAGATCATTGTATGGGTTGAAGCAGTTTCCAAGACAGTGGTACAAGCGTTTTGACTTTTATATGCTACAGATTGGCCACAGGCGATGTGGTATGATTGTTGTGTTTATGTTAAAAGGCTTGATAATGGTTCTTTTGTTTTTCTGTTACTGTATGTTGATTGCTGCTAAGAGTATGCATGATGGCAATAAGTTGAAAGTGTTGTTAGGGCAAGAATTTGACATGAAAGATTTAAGTGCTACAAAGAAAATTCTTGGAATGGAGATTCACAGGGATAGAAGCTCTAGAAAACTGTGGTTAACTCAGTAGAGTTATGTTGAAAATGTGCTAGACAGATTTCGTATGAACAGTGCTGAGCCAATGAGTACTCCATTGGCAAATCATTTGAAGCTTTCATTAGATCAGTGCCCAAAGTCAGATAAGAAAATTGAAGATATGATTAAGGTTTTATATGCAAGTGCAATTGGTTGTTTAATGTACGTAATGGTTTGCACTAGACGAGACCTGAGTTGACTCGTACAGTTACCCAAGTCAACAAATTTATGTCGAAGCCAGGTAGAGGACATTGGGAAGCAATCAAATGGATTTTTAGGTATTTAAAGGGTACAACAGGTTATGGCATTATGTTTGCAGTCAGCATGGTGATCCTTCAGTTGTGGGGCATGTGGATTTAGATTATACTGATGATTTGGATGATAAAAGGTCTACAGCAGGGTATATATTTACTCTTGCATGAGGGCCTATTTGTTGGAAATCAACAGTCAGTTTATAATGGCATTATCTACAACTAAAGCTAAATATATAGCAGTAGTTGAAGTTGCTAAAAAAGTTTTGTGGCTTACAGGGCCTGTAAAGGAACTGGGTATTGAGCAAGGTAGAGTTCAATTGCATTGTGATAGTCAAAGTATCATTTATTTGGCATAGAAGCAAGTGTACCATGCTAGAACTAAGCATAGTAATGTGAGATTTCACAAGATCAGAGAGTTGATTGCATCTGGTCAAATATTGTTAATCAAGATTCATACTTCCGAGAATGCAACTAATATGTTGACCAAGCTAGTTACTACTGACAAGTACTGCTTGGACATGTTAAATGTTTCTAGATGTTAGAAAAGCATGTTTAACCCCAACTCATTTGGTGTGTGAGAAACTTCAAGAATATCTTCTAAAGGGTTTGATGATATTCGCCAAGGTGGAGATTGTTGTGCATGACTCATATACACAGTTAGTGGACAAATGTTGGAGAGGTAATTTTGTAAAATATTATCATACAATTTATATATATCATATGTATTGTAACCCTAAGTTTTGACACATTTAATAAGAAAATTTAGCCGCTCTGCTCACGAGAACGTAGACACATTGTCAAATCTCGTTAAATCTGTGTTCTATTTTTCTTCTTGTTTTTCATTATTTGTCAACACACATGCATGCTTACAACAGGCTCATGAATTCTCAAGATTATGAGTAAACAGATGCATGATAAAAACAATTATCGACGCAAACAGAATGAGGTTCCAGTTTTTTCATTTATTTGCCATGAAGCTTGTTAAGTCCATATTTCTCACATTATCTGCAGTCTAATATAGCATACAAGATTCAAAGGATGTATCTTAAATCAATTGCTGTTTATCCACAATAAATTTTAATAAGCTGATGATGCTCTGTCAAACCATTGAAAAATAACTGAGATTGACATGTCAAGAAAAGAAATTCCTGAGGTTGTATATATCTCGAAGGATCTAGCTTAAATCAATTATGGTTTATCCACAATAAATTTTCACAAGCCAAGGATGTTTATTCTGTCAAACCAATGAAAAAAAACTGAGATTGCCATTTCAGAACAAAAAAAAAATACCTGAGATCGTATAAATTCAACAAGTTCCTGCAGTCTCACAGTTTGTCGAGAACAAATTCCACTTGAACTTATTTCCTTTGCCGGTAAATTCTCCAAAATGATTTGAAGATAACTCTGCAAGTATTAAAAGGAGGCACTCCAGTTACTGATGGGGACACAAATTGCCGCATTGCTGAAGACATTGCTAAAAGTACAAGCAGACAATGACTGTTCTGAATAGAAGTAATGAAGGGAAAACCTTAGTTGTATAAGAACCATCCAGTTTAAGTGTTGAACCGGCCGCTGCTACAGCTTCTCTATTAACCCCTTTTATCTGTACATAAGGACTGGGTACATCTTCTAGGTGATCAATCTCAACGAGAATCTAAAAGTCAAATCAAATTTAAAAATTTAGACCATGCCTATATGACAAGAAAAACCAAGTGCATAAAAAAATATTTAAAATATATACAGTTATGAGGAAGAAACCAAAAGAAATTGCTAACATCCAAAAACGAGATATCATCAAGCATGATAAAAGTGTAAAACAAATAAATCCATAAATATAACCTTCCCATCCTGGTATATATCTGCAGAAGCTTCAATGTAAGCCACAGCTTGATACCTGACATTAAAATAACGAAATGCTTCAATCACATTTGCGTGGATATATCAGCAGAAAATGTTAAACATAACACATCATCAAAAACAGTAACATATCCCAAGTATTCAAAAGAATGATACCTTTAATTATTATATAAATTCTTATCATTATATCTTACATTTTCCATTGACCCACACAAGTGTCATGATGCATTTTGGATGTGCAGAAACTGTTTATATGTCATCATACATGCAGAAATGTAATTAAATTATTTGCAGTTTATACCATATATTGAAGACATTGATCCCAAGTGTTAACGTGGTGAAGAAATTTTGCACACACCAATAAAGACAAAATAGAATGTAAATTCACCCCTTTATGAAATCCTATATGAATTTTAACCCTTCAATTGATATTCTAATATTTCCTTAGGAATACTTAAAACCAGCAGTTAAAAATCACGTTTTGTTAATCATTTTGACACCATAGCAATACTTAAAATCTGCAATTAAAATGAAGTTATGTTCCTCATTTTGATACCACATATTAATGAATATATGTGAGTTTAAAAATAGGGTATGTCTTGGTGAAAATCTGAAAATATGACTAAACAGAAAATTTCACAGTTTGAACAGAGAGAGAAAAAGGAGGATCTGATATAGGAGTTAGCAGAGCAGAAAAGTTGTACCGTACACAATCACCAAGTACACCCCTTAATAACAGGCAACAATGTATGTGTACTATGTGTACGCATAAATAGCATGACAAAACAAGTTGAGACAGATAAATAGCAGTTTTTATCTCATTAGATAAAGAAGAAAAATAAGTTTTCGCAACAATGTAAAAAAAAAAACTTATGAGAATTGCATCCATTCTAAGTAAACAGCTTACCCAAGGTTTAGAAGACCAGCAACAGTACTAACGCTAATGTCGAAATCCACTTTCGGTTGAATGATAAAATTTCCTTCTCTTATAGGCTAAAACAAATTATTAGAAACCAAGAATCAAACATTCATTAAAACATCAAAGAAATAAAACATATAGCGAGAAGGATAAATATCTTACATAAACTTAAATAATTAAGGTACAAACCTCCCGAATCAGCAATGCAAATCTACCCTCACAAATTCTGACACGTATACAATCACTTTCTGCCAACTGCCCATTAGAAGGAATTCCAGGGAGCCACAAGTAAATATCAATGAAATTTTGAACAGAAGTACAGAACTTCACATGATCAAGGATTCTTAAGATATCTTGATAGGCCACCTTCAGTGATCACAAACATAATTCTGTCAGATGAAACCCACATTAAAAAACTATTGCTGAAGCCAGCAGTGCGCTTACTTGCTTGTTGCTCTTCAAAACAAATAATGAACTCTCAGGGGAAAGCACCGGATCAAAGTCATTCCGAATTTTAAGCTGCGATAATATGCAAAAAATGCAAGACCAGAATTAAACATGAAAGCACAAAACCAACTTTATGGAATAAGCCATGATAAAAATCAGTATTACACTAAAGGATGCCATAATGAATATGACTGGAAAAAAAAATAGCACATGCAATGATGCAAATGCACATATGTACACATGTGAAACCAGAGAGAATATAGCACCTGACATAAATATGCATCAGTATAAAAGAAAAGACCAAAATGGTAGTCATCATCATGAAATAACTCATAAAAGGCATGTCAGATTTTATTCAGTTTGATGGCAACTTAAACATTTATGTATGGGATCAATCATGACAATGAATTTTTCATTTTCCTTCCCTCGATAAACATTCATGTTGATAAATTTATGCTTAAATTGATTGCCGCAATTCATAATTCACATCACAAGCAAAGGGACCTTTCTCTTTTACTCATGAAGCAGAGCTTACATAATTTCTATTTAATGTTGCACAGCAAAAACGGCTTCAAATATGTTATCGCTTGACATCTGTAATTAGTGCGTGTTTGTGAAGTTGAAATTGTTGGCAAGATCAAAATCTTCATCCTTGGAAACCATTCTTAAATTATACTAATCAACAGATTACAATACAAGGATTGGAAGCTCGATATCCACTCACATGTGCATGAACAAGATGAGGCTCAATGTGCTGCTGGAACATTGGAAAAACTGTCATCATAATCTCATTTTGAGACATAAAGCACCCGACTCTACTTTTGTCCCTCTGAACCCGAGAAATCAGATGTGAATGAACACCGCCAACCTGGTTTTGCAAAAACAAAGTTCAGCTATTCTTTCATCAAAAAGTTGAAACTTTGCATACAGGAAACTATATATACATACACATACAATACTGGAAAATACGCTTTGAGTGCAAAATCATCTTACAACTGCAATCCACAAGTCAAGTTTCTTCCGAATTTCTGGGTGCAGGGCATAAACCCCTTCAAAAATAATCTGGTCAAACGAAAAAGAAAAAACGCGAGTTAGAATTGTTTAAACAAAGCCAACCTGGGCAGATTAATAATATAATCAACAGCGTTAACAAAGGATTTAACTAGTGGCAAAATTAGATGTTATACTATTAAGACTGGAAATATTTGCCCAAACAGACATCTATCCTCCAGTGGCCCTTCTTGAACCTCAAAGAATATCATAGCTGCCATCACTTGAGTTCTACCGTATATTGCAAGCAGATTGCAAACTGGTTCGAACTTAGGACTAGTGACCTTTTTTTTGGTAAAATAGGGTGAGCTAAGCCCAGAAAAAATGCAAACTAACGAACATAACTAGTGACCTTAACATTTTATCAGTGAGATATTTCAACATTTCTTTACATCTTCGGGGTTCCTTTTCTCGACTATACACCAATGTTGTCAAAGGCGCAAGGGGTGCTCGCCTAGGCGCACAGGCAAGGCGATGGCAGTCCCCAGCACCTTTAATCAGGCACGCGCCTAGGCTCCCAATTCGATTAAATAGGATGACAATTTTTTATTCCAAAACTGTAAAATCAGAATTTCGATCAAATCACACATTGCAGTATACTAGGCCTTCTAATTCTTTAAGAGGTTTATCTAAAAGATTTGCGATATAACTAGGAAGATGTTTCAAATACCACACATGAGTTACGAGGCATGCAAGTTTGATGTAGCCCATTTGATATCTTTGTATCCATTAGGAGAAGAAAAAACAATGGGTACACTAATCAATAAAATTGATGAAGTAGCAATTAATGCAAAAACAACCAATTGGAAAGCAATAGTCATCTTTCTAATCCTCCAAACTACCAACAAAAGAACTATATCATTTGATCCCTCTATTAG
The DNA here is from genome assembly GCA_023653625.1 of Triadica sebifera. Classification (NCBI taxonomy): domain Eukaryota; kingdom Viridiplantae; phylum Streptophyta; class Magnoliopsida; order Malpighiales; family Euphorbiaceae; genus Triadica; species Triadica sebifera. Next base: position 22,703,203 of record CM042908.1, on the reverse strand, counting down.
CCAAAAAATTGTAAAAGAAAAAAGCATCATGGGGGGATTATGCCATGAATCCATTGATTCTATATGACTCATTACTATCTCTTTCCCATTTTGTTTATTTGAACATAGGGTCAAGAGTAGTTTTTTACTTCACAAATGATTATCAACATCTACCTATATATTACAGATATATAAATAGACATATTGACTCACACCTTTTGTCACCCTTTCCTTGTATGCCTTTTGCGCTTAATGAAAGTCTTCTAACCCTAATATGATGTGTCACGTTTTGATTGTCCCTACAACTATTCTTATTTTTTTAATAATTTTAGGGCATTATAGTCAAAGTCAAACTTTAAGCTTCTAAGGGTTTATGTTTTAAGTTATATTAGGACTTTTTTAGGGTTTTTTATATTTAAAACAAAAGACAAACAGCTGTTAATCTCTCCTCCTCCCAGCAGTGACAACAACATTCATTTTTTTATTCTAAAAAGAAAGTGCAATTGCTACCCTCCATCAATCTTCTCCAAAGTACTATATTTGAATGGAGATTCTAATGATGAGTTTTATGATTTTATTAATGATAAATGATAAGTTTTGAGATAGTTTTTTGTTGAAAACTATTATTTTTTGGTTTTTTTACTACTATAAGATTTAGGATTTTATCATACAAAACTTTTAGTTTTTTGTTGAAACTTGAACTCTATTATGTTTAGGATTTTATGTTGATATATATATATAGAAATTTGCGCCTTACTTAAATCAGGCAAGCGCTTTTTTTTGTGCCTTGCACCTTAGGCGATAAAAGACTATATTTGCCTTGAGTGCGCCTTACCCCCTTAACTACCTTGCTTTCAAAGCAACCAAAAAAAGGCAAAGGGAATTTAGGACTCATAACACAAGCAAGCAAGCAATACCAAACACCACTAGTTTCAAATATCCTTAAAAATGTTGAATTAGCAATTGGATGACACGGCATTGGGGTAAAGTAGCCTTTCAGATTCAATTTCACAATCATTCATTACTAGCCAGTGATACAAGCTCATCTCTTGTAAGTTCAACAAATTTGGGAGATGTCAAATTTGCTTTGTCATGGAATTTTCTAGAAAGTTTATATCAATCATTAAATAGGAATGACTAGTGTAAAAACCCATTCCTCAACCATACAAGCAGCAAATCTCTCCCTTGCAGAATCCCTCTCTCCCTAATAACTAATGATAATATGAAAAATGCCATCCAAAGTATATAAACCTGATAGATCTAGTTCCATTAAAAAGTTACAATAAGTTTAAAAACAAACCACGCCACAGTCTTCAAAAACTTCAAGATCCTTGAAGCCCCTACGAGCATTAGTCTCCAAATCAAATATGGGCACTTTAGTTCTTCTACCATTCCTCATGTCATCAATATTCTATAGCAAAAGATACAAATAAATGTCATAAGGAAATTGACTTCAAGGATAAGAATTGATAGTGTAAATCGAGGAATTAAGCACAGATAACTACAATTATAGAAAATTCTATCAAAACAATGACACAATCTTGACTATATGACTCTATTATTACTTATGTTCCAAAATTTATACTAAAATGAATATTAGTTTCTCCAACTAGGCTTGTTAATGAGGCCACTAAAGAAGACATGTTACCATCGACAATAGCATAGTAGATCTCAATAAAATTTACATGATTAAATATTACCTTTGCAAGCAAGGATATATCCAAAGAGCGAAAGTCATCATGCTTAAAATCCTTCACTTGTCCAGATATGAAGTAGCTTTCGAGGGAAACTACTTCACAACCAACAATATTTGCCATTTTATGAGCCAGGCTAGTTTTTCCAGATCCACTAGGACCTCCTGCAACGAAAAAAACAGTACAAACTGAGTGCATGACTGATAAACAAAGTCCAATGCCAAAATAAGGAACTATTTTCCTGGATTTTAACTATTTGCTTCCAATAAGAATCAAGTAGTTCAAAAGTGGTTGGTGTTATCTTAGAATGTTAAATTTTCCCATGATGGCCCAAAAATTCAATAATCTGACTCAAATGCATTAATTAGCAAATGCAACTTGGAGGATGTAAACAGGAAATAACCATTGTATAGTTATATAAAACTAAAAGGAATAAAAAAGGAGATACAGTATGACCCCTTTCAGTTTCAGAAAATTGACAAATTCAAACCTAGCACATGCATGTCTCTACATGTAACATAATATTCTATATATCCAATTTGAGGCCAAAAGTAAACTACAAATTCCAAAATTCAATGGGAGAGGATGGTGTGAATTAGCACTTCAATAAAACATCAACTGGACAAGAAGATGGTATGAGAGAGTGGTGATGCATTACCAATTCCTACTATGATGGGAGGAACCTTTTTCTCCAATAAAGCCTGAAACATTTAAAACAAATGCCTCATTATTAACACCACGACCCATACACAGTAGGCATCTTGTTCATTAAGGTACAAAATGAGACTATTTTATTTATTAACTTCATTTCTTACCTGTATTGCCTGAACAGCAAGTAGTAACCCTCTATCCAGATCATATGAATCAAGCATTGGAACAAGCTTCATGGTATCCCTGAAAGATGAAGAATCTGTGGTTGCTTCATGAGACAAGTCTAAGTAAGAGAATATAATGATAATATTTCCAGAATACAATTGATCAACAAGAGGAAAGGAAATAAATTATTTAGGTTTAGGAGACTTACCTACAGCTGATACGAAATTCCACGTCGCCACAACAGGTTCCATTTGAGCTTTTGTTGGGGACCGAGTCCATAGTTGAGATAGATCCTCTAGCCGAGTAACGATATTAGTAGTGGTACGAATAGGCCTCGGCGCATCAATGGATCTTTCTTGATTACCAATCATAGGGGTATTACACAAAGGAGGTGGTGTACTCAAACGAGGTACAGCTGCAAATAGAGTTAACTAATTGGAGAAAGCAACAATCAAAATAACAACAAAAGCATAGGATTGTAGTAACAGAATAACTATGATTCGATAGTAATGCAACAATTATGCGCCAGTTCCCAACCTTTTCTCTCAAGAATCATTTCCAAATATGACTTGGTGAGCCATGGTCCATTAATGTCCATTCTCTGTGCTTCTGCTCCAACAGTCTATAGAATAGTAGAGAGTATAAGATAAATTGTAAGTTTGGTTAACAATCCTTCTCCACACAAATGCATAACCAATTAAAATTCTAATTGTACTGAATTAAAAGAATCGTGCTATCTATACAATGAGATTGAGTAGTAGTTAACCCAACTTTTTAGCAGATATACTACATATTTTGAAAAACATATATAATGGGGAAATATATAGAAAAAATCAACTTTGAATCACTTTTGTCGTGAATAAAATGGAATAATGAATGAAGATGCATGTTCATATCACACAAAGATACAAGCAAAAGTTTCAAATTAGAGACAGTTTCCTCATACTCCGGGCATACATCTTTAAGTATGTTGCTGGAAGCCTAGAACACCTTTATTCATTTGGCTGATAAAATTTAAAGAAACGTGTTTGTACCTACATGAAGAAAGCCCAACCAAAACTTATATTCCTATTCCTACCACTTCAAATTTTGTTTAGGCTCATTTTCAAATTTTGATTTTTTTGGTGTGTGTGAGAGTGTGTACACACAGTTCTATTTGCAAGGGACATTCTAATTTGTGAATATTAGATACCAATGCCAGTAACCATCTATTATTTTCAACACCATACAAAAACAAATAGTTTTTTTCTCAAGACAAAAAAAAATATAAAGATTTAATTGCATTCTAGTCATCATCCAGTAACCTTGCTGAAATTCTTCACAAGAAAGATAAATTCATACCTTTCTGTTCATGCCCCTCAACACCATAAATGTCTCACTGAGAGTATCAATTGTCTCCAATGACACTGAGAGATTGCCACCGCTGACAGAAGTGGATGCCCGTTTATAACTGACTACAACAGTGTACCCCAGATCCAACAAACCACCAAGCGTCATCTTTCCTACCTGTCTCAATATTACAACAAAAAAACACCCAAGTTAAAAATTCTACAAGACATGACACCGTAAAGCGAGCATTTCCAGTTTTAAGATCATGTTGCAATACTCATGTTGAATGAAGAAAAAAAAAAGAAATCAAAGGATCAATTGATCTCAAATGCTACCAAGAGATGGCACTGCAATTACCTATCTACTGCAAGTTTTTATAATGACAGCGAATACAAAAGTGTCTACACCAAGAAAATAATATACCTTGAACCCAGGGTCCACACTCCCAAATGAAATTGACAAAATTAAGTAGAATTCATGCAGAAGGTTCCATGGAGGCCATAATGTCCATAAAAGCCTTAGAGATTGTCTTGATTATCATTTTTGTCTTGCAGTTGTATTTGTTGGATTAATTGACGGATTGGAATATTTAAAACAGTGTAACATACAAACACAGTTTTGAGAAGCATGATTTAGTCACACATAACTGTTCACACTGCCATAACAAACTACATTAATTTACAACCTGAATTAGTCAAGGTTTTATATCTTTTGACCTTTGAAGACAGTTAAAAAATAGTCTTATAAAATGCCACTCTTCATTTCCTAATTTATGAAGCCTCTGAATTATTTTCTTCAGAGAAAAAAAAAATTATGCTAATGTATAAATTGTAGAACCGTACACATACATTTATGCATTGAGTGAGAAATTACCAGGCACTAACATTCTATGCGCCCAGAAGTGCTTAGGTCTATCTGGAAAGTAACATTTTAAGCTCATTTCCCAATTCAGGAACACAATTATAAGTTAAAGACAACAGATACAATCAAATTGAATATTTTAACAAATTTCATGTCTGTGTTTGTAACAGCGCTGCAGTCAGGGAAACCTTACCTCAAACTCAGCTTTGGGCCTAATTATGAAATTTTTGTCAACAATCCTCTGATCCCCAAGTGACAGATAATATCTAATACCAGACTGCCGCACCTTAATCCAATCACTGATCCGTGCTTCTTCACTCGCTGAAGGAGCTCTAAGGTACATCTCAATAAAACTGAAACCAAGATAAAGTATGAAGCAGTATGACTCACAATCAATGCTCGAACTGATTTGTTCTCTTTGTATTCACAATTAGAAGAATAACTCACTTATCTATTTGTGGTTCTGCTCCTTGAAAGGCATACGCAGACACATCTAGAGACTATCACAGATAATAATAGTTGAACGTATTAAAAAGGGTGAATATTAATAAGAAATTCAACAAAAGATGATTCCAGATAATCATTCCACAACAATGTTAGAAATCAATAGAGGCGTTAAAATAAGACAAGGTGCCTTTCAATTCCTTGAATAACGCCCTCAAAATGCTGTGTGTGAAACAGCCTGTCTTATTCATTTAAGACTTGAGGAAAGGAGAAAAAGAGAAGTATGTATCAGAAGATCTCCCTGTGGGTGTTCTGTTAATATCCTATACTACAGTTATAAACCCTTGACACATTGATAGCCGCACAATAATAGACCACAGCACAATAACAGCACACCTATCAAAATTGAGCAAGCTAGAAAAAGCAGTAGCTCAGATAGGCACAAGTAAAACAAGCTTTGATAGAGAAAAATTGTTCTATAAAATGTAAATGCATGTCAGACTTCAAGCAGAAGTTTTCTTTTTTTTTTTTTCAATCAAAACTTCTATCGACTTCTAACTAAAACTGTAACTTAAGGAGACATTTTTTTGTGTTATCTTTTGTTTTATGGCACCATTATAACTTAATATATCAGGCAAAAATTCTCACCAAATGAACTTATTGAAACCTGCTTTTTCCACATTTCATTAGGTAGAGTGAGGGCATAAAGTAAAAGAAAACAAGAAATCTGGACTTTCCTCAACCATAAGGAGATTGTAATTTAAACTTTATCAGGTAGAATCACTACAAAAGTACATATTTTGCATTATATAAGGGTATAACTTTTCAACTAATTCATGAACAAGTACCTCACTCATGCAGCTAAAGCCTAGAAGTAGCAGAATCAAAAAGAAGCATATAAATAATCGAGGCACATTTGAGAAAGGGTGGCAGAGCAGTACAGACCTCACTCCTGCATTTCAGCTTGTAAATTGCTTCTCTGAATGAAGAGACAAAGCTGTTGTTTATCCTAATCTGCAGAATCAACCCATAATATCATGAACAAAAAGTCAAATTTCAAAACAAAAGGGCATTGCAACACCAACCTGTGCATGATGAAGGTCTGGCTCAATGTGTTTTCTAAACAACGGGAAAATGCTGTCAATAAGGTAATCCAATGAACAAGAATCTCCTATATCATATCGAACTTTCGAAAGAAGACTAAAATGAACCCCGCCAATCTGATCCATCAACAATAATTAGAAAGTCATCATGTACATTATTAAAATGCTAGTTCTATAAAGCATGATCCAGAAAACAAACTGCAAATCCTGAAAATTAGAAAACTTACCACAGCCACGCGAATATCCAGTAAAGAGCGCAACCTTGCATGCAAGGCATAGGTACCATCAACTATTACCTAAGAATAGAATGTAGAGAAGTGAACTCCAAGGAAGCATTGATTAATCATAGTAGCTGCTAGTCCTGCTGACTTACCACTCCAGATGAAGGACTCTTTATTACTTGTGAATCGACACGCCTCTTTTGTTGGTAATCAAACACCGGTATTAAAGTATCCTTACCAATTATCAAATCCTATTTTGAAAATAAAATCCCAATTAAATGTGTAAACAAAAGAAAAACAGTATATGGATGCAATCATTCAAAGCAATGCTCATTATCATAAGTTGTCTGATGCAACATTTATGGTTGCTCTGTAGACTTCTTGAATTATCATAACAATTATGCTATAGTAAATCTGGATCATCCAATAGTTTACATAGAAAATATGGTTATATATATACTCACTCTTTTGGATTAACTACAATAAAAGTCCACTCAAAACTGCAGAAACCTTTCATGCAGAGATCTAATCACATGCAGCATAGAAAATTTAAATACAAACCTCAAGATTTTGGACCAATGCATCAAAATCAATTGAATCCAAGTCATTCCCATCATCAACTCCATTACGATAATTCTCCATTGATATAACTGTGCAACCAAGTACAGATGCTACCTTCTCTGCTAAGCTTTATGGATCATCAAAAGAAAACAGTAAATTAGGAAGTGTCAACAGAAAATGCAAAATTTATACAGCATGATTACCTTGTTTTGCCCGAACCACTAGGACCCCCAATGCCAACAGTAACAAGACTGTCTTTTTTCTCTCTAAGTTCTTGGATAGATTTTACCAACAAGTAATATCCGTGATCAAAAGACTGCGCCATTTCAACGCAAAAATAATTTGGCCACATATAGATTCCAAGAAGACTATTAGAACTTCTGTGGGAGACAATCACATTAAAAAAATGCATTCCCAACAATTTCATCACAATGCCAACACATAGAAAGATCAACATAAACAAATTTGAACACACACAAATATAAAGTTTTTCAAAAATTCTGTATCAGTAATAGGATAAAATTTTCATAATCATACAAAGTCAACACTCAATTTTAAAGAACCACAAATGAAAAGGACCTATAGACATCCATTCATTTCGAAATTTAATTTTTCAAAACATGATGATAAAACTAAATGTTGACATGCAAAGTGATACCCACACATTTACATTGCACAATGCATAATTGAAATTAAAAGTAAATCGATACGCATAGAAAACACGAAACAACATAATTCATCACCATTTACTTTCAAATTCATCAAGAAATCAATTAAACCGAAACCGTAACTTCAACAATCCTTGAAAACAAAAACTATAATTAAAGAAAATGAAGTTGAAATCGTGATGAATTGGTAAAGAATAAAAGGCGTACCACATGAAGAGGGAGAGATAGAAGGATGGAAGAGGAAGAGGAAGAGGATGAAGTGGAAGGTGGTTGTTGAAAATAATCACGGCCTCCTTCTTGGAAAACTCGCTGAACAACATCATCGTCCATTTCTCCAACAAATATCCGCAAAATAGAAATGAACCAAAACCTGAATAAATCAATACCTTCGCTTTCCTGCACTTAATTTTTGTTTGTATAGGTTTCTGATTAGTTTCAGAGAAATCAACTGAATGAATTAAAGAACGGAAGAGAGAGAGAGAGAGAGAGAGAGAGAGAGAGAGAGAAGGATCAATTCTTTTGCTTTCTCTTCTTTTCTTTTGTTTCGTGCTTTTATTTCTTACACTTTGCTTGCAAGTATATGCTATGCTCCCGCTTGTTTTCCTTCTCTTCCTTCTCTATAAGTTTGATTCTTGCTTTCCATTTTTACCGTTTTCTTTATCCCACCTAATTTTCTCTCCTTTTAAAAAACAAAAAAAGAATAATTGATGAAAATTCTTTTCCCCCACTCTTCCACTCTTTTGTAAGTTGGTGGAAATAGGTGCCGCGTCAATGGTTATGTTTCATGTCTCCTATCTTCTTTTCTTTCTTTCTTTTTTCTCCCCAATCCAACAAAAAGAAATTTAATTTACGATAATCATTTTTACTTTGATTTTTACATTTTTCTCAAATAATGAATTTTTACTTCATACTACTACATTTAAAAAAAAATTGAATGATATTATCTATAATCAAAGATGAAATTAATTTGTACTAAAAATCTATAATCAAAGATGAAATTATCATTCAAATAACATTTCAATACAATAACAATAAAAATCTCAGATTGATAAACCAGAAAAATCAAAGTCAATTAAAAGAATCAATTGCAAATTTATTTAATTAACTCTCTAAACAATTAAATTTGTTCAAGTGACTTTTAATTATTAATTTTAAATAATTTTTAGTTCATCATTAAATTAGTTCAAAATTGATAGTTGACATAATTAAATGAATATAATTTCAATTGAGAGATTTTTTTGATAATGATCGAGTGACATTATTTCTTCAGCCCGAACTAAGGAGTCTCTTAGATATGATGCAAAATAGATCTTGTTTTTATCTTTGTTCAGAGATTTCTCTATGAAAAATATTAATCGAAGTTTAAAATAGGAGAAAGAAAAGAAGTTCTCAACCCGCAATAGATAGAGGAGGACTTATTCAATCACATAGTTTCGACTCATATAATATAACACCCTTAGAATTTTTTATCATCAATATTGTCACTATCATCAAAAGAAAACTATTGGACTTGTTATCCAGAAACTTGTTTAGAATTATTGTAATGAAAGGAAAATAAGAGTTTTGTCGCTAGGTATTAGACTAAATATGATCGTCTAGTTCCTATATAATCTATTACTAAAATATCCCTAGAGGGAGATAGAGCTAAGATGAGCGAAAAGAGTTTTTCATGAGATGGAAAATGAAAAATATTCACCCCACATGAGATTTGTGAATATTGTCTAATAATAAGCAAAAAAAATATCAGTCTTTCTATTGACCTCGTAATTTATTTTGTGAATGTCAACTAATTATGCACAAAATTATAAAATTTAGAAACAAAATATACCTTTTTTTTCCTTTTATATGTTTAGGAAGATGGTTTAATGACCTTTTTAGACTTGATAAATATAGTCTTAGCCTCTAAGATAAAAAAAAAAAATGTCATTTAGGCGTTTTAATTTTCAAAAAACCATATACACATTTAAACTTATTTATTTTATTATTTTTAAACTTTTTAATTGGCATAAAACTAATGTAAAGAGACATGTGAATTATAATAATTATAGTCATATATCGACATCATCATATATTTAAATGTAATAAAATATGCAAGTTTAAGTATCCATTCAGTTTTTTTTTCCAAAAAATTGTAAATATTAACATTTACCTTGTTTGATTTTATTGAATAGTATGGTGAGACTTAATAATTTTATTCGTCAGTTAAAAAAAACTAATAAATTACTAAAATATTCTCATATATTTTATTATTAGGGATTCGTTTGGCATTGAATTTGGAAAAAACGCTTTTGAAGAATTTTTTTTATTTTTAAATTTTTTGAGTTTTAAAAACTATTTTTGGAGAGAAGCATATAAATATATATTTTTTCAAAAGCAGGTTTGAGAAAAACTGTTTATAAAAAATTAAAAAAATCAGTCAATTAAATTAAAAAAATTTAAACCTGTTTTTTGAAAATCCAACAGCAATCCCAATGATGAGAGATCGGCATTGTTTTAGTCTTGCACTTATTGCAAAACAAGGGTGGAGAATATTATCTAATCAAAGCTCTCTTATCTATTGTATGCTCAAAGCTAAATATTTTCCAAATAGGCACTTTTTAAATGCCAAGGAAGGGCACATCCTAGTTTTACATGGAAGAGCTTGGTGGATGCCTTATCTTCATTAAAGAGTGATCACACTCGTTGGCGTGTTGGGGATGGGTAATGTATTAGGGTGTGGAAGGATATATGGTTGTCATGCCCTATTATTTTGTAGGTGCAAAGTGATATGCAAATGGCTGGTGATGACTTGAAAATTTGTGATTTGTTGCAAGATGATCGTAGATGCTGGAATAGGTCTCTTGTTCAAGATATTTTTAATTCTCATGATGTTAATACTATTTTGACAATTCCTCAAAACTTTTATAACCAACAGGATACTTACCAATGGCAGTACACTTAACGAGAGGTGCAATTGTTAAAAGTGGTTATTTTAGAGCTTTAGAACTGCTGTGGGAGGAAGATTCAAATAGCAATTTGAAGGTTTGGAAGTGGTGTAGTCTGCAAATGTCCCTCCTAAAGTCAAAAACTTTGTCTAGAGAGTTTATGTAACGTTGTACTTTATAATTTCATCACGACGTATCTATTTCTACTAAGTGGGTTGTTTGTGTGGACGTGGAAGACCTTATTCATGTTTTATTTTTAATTCTTAAAGCTTTTACATTTGTGGAATAGATAGGGGTTGGATGTGTCTTCTTTTAACATTTTTTTGTGTACAACCAACCGGTCTCTACGAGTCTATGAGTCCATACCAGCCCTCACTAATTTGTATCGAGTTAATTATTGGTCCATTATGGGGTAAAACTTTACCAGTTCTCAGGTTTTCTCCAACACTTCTCTTTTATCTATAACAGTTTTAGTTGAAATTTTTCCTTGTCCTAAATTGGAAGAGTTTTGTGTGGTTATTTGGTTGTTATGGAAGTCTAGGAATTATCTAGTTTGGAATGGAGTTCACCAATCAGATTATGATATTCGTACTTCTATGAACTTTCATTTGAAGAATTAGATAGCTGCTATGTTATTTTGTAACCGTGGCAATAATGTGCAGCTGCAACCAGTCCATCCTACTGCTACAATCTCTTGGCAGCAGCCGGCAAAAGGTGTCTGGAAGTGTAATATTGATGAGGCCTTGTTTGTTGATACAAAGTGTGGTGATTTCACAGGGATTGTGCGCGATAGTGATGCTATTTTCCTTCCTGCCACCTCGGGATGGAGACTAGGTTATAGTGACGCTACACTTGTTGAGGTAACAGCATTATGCTACATTCTTCTTTGGTTATGCAATAACTTTTCTTTACCTGAAATTATGGAGATGGATGCTCTAAATATAATATTGTTCAAGCAGTTTCATCTTTAACGGAGGATTTTTCTGAACTTGGGACTATAGTTAATGATTGCAAATGTTTAATCAGACAACATGGAAATTTGGTTGTCAAATGGGAAAGAATGCAACAAATTCAGTGGCCCATTCTTTAACTAAAGCTCTTTTGCTAGTCTTGTTCATTAAAACTTTCCTACATTTTATATTCAATCTCATATGATTAATGAAGTTTAAGTTTGTTTTCTCTTAACGAAAAAAATTGGTTAAGTTTATTCGAAAGATTTTATAAATCATGTTGCCAACTTGTCGATTTACTAGGTTGATTTTTTTTTCACGGTTATAGAAACAAAATCACAGAAAAATTAATCACTCCAAATAATGTTTACCTTTTGCCGATCTTCTTAAATATATAAATCATACCCTTTAATATCATACCACCACGATCCAACAAGCTTTCAATTAAAGGTTGAACTATTATTAATTTATGAATTTTTTTATATATTAATTTATATGTGAATCTTAATATGTGAAAGGGAAACAATGCCAAGACAAGGTAAAAATCATGTCATTTTGGTGAAATTTTGGTATTTGGTAGCATCAGTTGATTCATATTCATAAAAATTCTGCATTTCAATTTATTTCATACTCATTATCCAACAATACCCTTTTTTCAACCCAAAAAAATAATAATTGCTTTCAGTTGCATTACATCTATATAGTACTGTGATTAGATGAATTTGGTAATATAGCTTAGTGGTATTAATGTGCTTAGATGAATTTGGTAATAGAGCTTGGGGGTATAAGCTTCAACTTGTATACTTGGATTGTAACACTACTTACCCTTCTGTATGCTCCTCCATATACTGGACGAATAAGAAGTGTTATAGGAAATAAAATTTTTTTAAAATATTCTTTTAAATTTTAAACCTATTATATATATGATATATATATATATATATATATATATATATATATATATATATCAATACAATAAAAGACCACCCGCTCAGGTGGCTACCGTTGTTACTATTAGACTCCATCATGTGGGTCTACTACGCAACATCTATTATCTACAAGTTCAGACGTTGTCAGCTACTCCTGTAATCTACGCGAGAGAAAACAAACTCTCACACTGAGTATATAGTTAATGGTGCAAAATTCTTATAATAATAGTCATTGAATTAACACATAAATTTAAAGTCAAAACCATTCAAAAATTTAAATCCATTTTCTTAAAGGTAATAATATAATATCATTTTTCTTTATCCATTTGAATTCATGATACATAATATCTCTAATTTTTTTATAATATATTTTTTATTTACCCACATATTATTGTCACATTCGCTAATTTATACGAAAGTCACGCGAGTTGTTAAATTAACTCGTCGGTTTGACCGAAGTCTAAATTTGAATTTTTATCAAAAAATAATTAAAATAATGGTAATTAAGTATGAAAAATATCTAATAAAATGTTTAAAATATTTTAAGATGTTAAATTTCGGTAGATGACTAAATTGTAAATTTTGAAAAATTTAGGGGTCAAATTATAATTTACCAAAAATTAGAGGATTAATTAGGATAATCATCAATTAAATGCATGATTGAAACATTAAACACATAGAGTGGGCTGGCCACACCAAGTGACAAATTTTAAGAAGTCAATTAACATGCATGAACACATTAATTAGTCATTAAATTCATAAGGCTTATGTGTCCCCATTATTAATTAACTTTGTCATCTTTTTCTTAATTGCTTTATCTTTCTTTCTTATCACTTAACATCTAGAACACTATCTTCTCTACACAACCCCATGTTTCCCCTTGTTCTTCCATAGCCAAACCTTGTTCTAAGAAGAGAAAATGAGAAAGATAGGGAGAAAGGCATGGAAGAGTAGATTTTATGCAAAAATTGATCGTAAGAAAGGTAGAAATTAAAACATATTATGGAAAAAGAGAGAGATTTGATGAAATGAAGTTTTAATTATCTCTTTGATGTTTTAAGAACTCAAATTATCAATGAACTAGCTCAAATGAGCAAATGAAAGAAGAAAGAGAATTAAAGAGAAAGAAAAAGGGAAAAGTAGAAGTTTGTGTATAACCTAAGGTAATAGCATTTTTTTTATTTGCATATTGATGATTATGAATTAATAGTATTTTGTGATGAAAATCTTGGGGATGCATGTTTTCTAGACTTAAGATTTAATTTGATAAAAATTGAATGTGATTAGTTTGTATGTTTTTTGCTAGAAATGGATGAGGAGTGAGTATTTAAATTATTATAACTTAATTTTTAGAATTTGGTTTTATATGTTGTTTATTCAGTTTGAAAGCTAAGAAATATGACTATAATTTTTATTTAGACCATAACATCTGAATATATCTATAATTGTCCAAACAATTCATAAAGTTCGGACTTAGAATCTATCTAGAAAATTATGGGCAGAATTATTAGTAACCAGTCGGTGTTCATTTTATCATATCTTTTGATACAGAACTCAGAATTAAGTGATTCAAGTTGCATATTAAAGCTAAGATCTAGACCTAAAATTGTTAATGAGACTTTGTAACTAAATTTAGATTGTAACAGGACCAAAATTAAAGTCCAAAATAAAGAACAGAATCTGTCAGTGACAATGCAGCATATGAGTTGTGGAATTTAAAGAGTAAAATGATGTGAATCTTGTTATATTATGTAAATATTATTTTAATTGACTGATTATGTGATAATTTTGAGTCTTTAAATGCATGAAAAATGTGAATTTAATCACTATCAATTTTAATGAGATTGTATAAGTCTTAGAACACCTAACTTAAACTAAACTTATGATATTTTGACATGTCAAGCAGGGGAAGTATGATTAAATTCATTAATGGTATGATTATCTACGTCGGGTATGACACTATTATCTACACCGGGTATGAAATTATTATTTATGTCAGGTATGACACTATTATCTACGTTGGATATGACATTGTTATCTACGTCAGGTATGATACTAATGTGAAGCCGGTAATGACACTTATATGTGCAAATCATATTGCTCGGGAGGGCACTCCTAATTGCCTAGATGACAACTCTGTTATCATAGTCAAGGGTTCATAGGTATTTTGGGCATAAATAAAAAAGTTATAAAAAATAAATGGATTATTGAAAATAAAAATGAAATTATGAATTGTGACATGGATAAAAAGATGATATAGTGTTATAGGCAATAAAAGACTATAGATAATAATAATTTGATAAAGTAAATTAAATATGAGATATAAAAAAATAAAATTTATAAAATACATGTATGCATGAAAAGATGATTGGTTGTTGTGGACATAAAAAAGTTAAAGAAAATAAAAGGAATAATGACTTGTAACATGGTTAATTATGATGTGTTACATAATGACGTATTAATAAAATAAACAAGTATAAGATAAAAGAATATAATTTGATGTTTATACATGCTAGAATACCATGATATGTATATTTGCATAAGAAGATGATTGAGCATGAATTAATATATTACATTGCATGCTGCATAAAATAGTTCATTATCTTATTTATATACACCACTAAGCCAAAAGTTTAGCGTGTGAGTTTCTCTCACGCAGATTTAGTAGAGAATAAGCAGACGATAGTAGATAAAAGTAGCGGTGGCCTGATCCAGTAGAGGAGTTTGTATCAAATACTGTGGGTCACACAACTGTTGTATTTATGTTTTGAATTTTATTTTATAATATTTGTAAAATAAGCACATGTTTTATAAATAATATTTTATTATATAAAATGTATTGTGTTTCTTTATTATGCTTTCTTTTACACTACAAGTAAATAAAAAAATATACGAGTGATTTTCATTTATACATAATTTAAAAATGATATTTTAACCGATGAAGTCAGGATAACACTCCCTTATCTGGACACTTTTTGCTGGGGTGAAGGGGTGTTACAATTATAACATCCTAAACTTACTCCTAGAAAATTCAAAGGGTCTCATATCACATATCAACACAGGATTCACAAAAATATATATGATCCAAATATAATATTACTCAGTCCATAAAAATGCACGTAATTAAAAAATGTATCAAGTCATTCGCAGAAATACACAAGATTAAAAAATATATCAAATGGTCCATAGAAATACACATGACCGTAATTTTTACCCTATTGACATGCCAACAATACCCCAGTTTACATACAGGCTAGGCTAACATGTGGACAAAATTTCTCATATTCATAATTCACTTCATTTTTCATAAAATCAATAAATATTTTTTTCATGCTAAAATAAATATCATCATACAATATATTTAACATTTAAATTTTCTCAAAAAAATAAATAAAAATATTTCAAATTCAATAATTATAAAAACTCCAATTTTTCACATAAAATATATTTTATGTAATATCATAAAACATTTGAATATAAGAATCTCTTTATTACTTTATAATTTACCGATTTTCTCTCATTACTTATATATATATATAGCTAATATTATAAGGATAATGACACTAATCACTTTATATTTTGTTAGTTTCTACCAACTTTTTTTTAGCTTGAATTGGCGTCTGTCTCGACGTCGTGCCTAATAAAAAAATAATTTAAATTAACTCTTGACTATATATATATTTAATAATATTTTTTAGCTTGTTAGTCTCTACCCTCAAATGCTATAAAATTTAGCAAAACTTAAATCTCGACTATCCCCCGTTCTCACGTATATCGAGATCCTATAAATAAAAATTTTCTCATTATACATGTTTAATGCATAGTTTAGGGTTCCGGTCGTTAACACGCTTTCCGATACGACTAAAAATTAAAATATTATTTTTATTTTATAATATTTTACTTTTTTTATTTTACTAATTTTCTCCATTTATTTCTTTTATTTCTCTAATTTCCATTTCCAACTCAAAAATTCTCATTAATTCAATAAATACTCTAAAAATTCCAAATAAATTTCTATAATCACTTTAACTCATTTTCTTTCATTTTTCATCATCAATTTTACCAAAATAATATTCAATAACTCCTAATAAACTTTTTTCATAATTAGGCTAAAAATATAAAAATTCACCAAAAATCCTATTAAATATTTCTTTCATTCCAAAAGTTATTTTCCACATTTAAACATTACAATTAACTCCATTATCTTCAATTTAAGGTAAAATTTCTCCAAAATAATTTTTTTTTAAAACTTAACCATAATTATAGAATTTCTCTAAAAATTTCACAAAAATTCCTAAAAATTATTTCCATCAATTTTCCACTAGATCCATCATCCTCAAACCTTATTCTTTTCATTTCATATTTTTATCTATTTTTTTTCCTAACTCAACTTTTTCACTAAATTAATTTTCATCACAACACAACTTCAATTTTTACTTTAAACAACCATCAAATCCAACATAAATCTATATAAATTTGAAGAAAAAATAAATAAAAACTTACCTCCACTTTTTCTTGAAATTTTTTTCCAAAAAAAAACTTTTTCTCCAAATTTTCTTTATTTTCTTCACCCATAAATTAATTTTCCTTACTCCAAATATTTGATTATTGGTAATCTTGTGAATTTAAAGTGAAGGAAGAGCTTAATCAAGCTTTCACGGTGCATGGACAACGAAGAAGAAGAAGAAGAGAGATTTTGATATTTTGATATATTTTTGTTCTATTTATACCCAAATTAAACTTAATTCATCATAATTAACTTTTAATCTATCTCCTCATTTATCCATTAAAATTTAATTAATCCCTTAGGTTGAAAATTTTTCCAATTATAACTTAACTAATTTTAACTTAATCAAAATTTTCACCAATCACAATTTTTTCTTCCAATTAATTCATAATTAAATTTAATTCACCAAAATTCAACCTCCAAATAACATAATTCGATCAAATTAAATATTCCAAAAATTATTAAAAAAATTATCTTCAAAATGGTTTTTCAATTTCACGAAACGACTATAGGTACAAAAATTGCATTTTTACAATTTAATCATTTTTCTTAATTTGACCCGTAAAAATTCATTCGTCGTCCGATTTCAAATTTATCAGTTTTAAAAATATTAAAATTCTATTTCGATCACATCGGCATCATTGCAATCGTAAAACATCTCTCTCTAACTCTATATCCAAAAATGAGACCGTAAACTCGCACTGAGAATCATATTTCCACAATTCAAGCATTTAACCTTAATATTTCACCTTATAACTCTACATATGACCTTAAAATAATAGTTTCTATATTTTGGTATACTTAAATTGTATCTTCACTACCGGGTGAAAAATCCAAAATCCGACACGGGTTGTCGCCTCGATTTGCATGCATAACACAAAATCGAATTGTTCCATTTAATCAACTTCATACTCATTATCATATTAATTTATTTTTTTTCATATTTATTTTTCCATATTTAGACTCTGATCAGTACGTCTCTATACTGCAATATACACGACTGCAATACAAGTATACGGTCATTGTCTAAATCGCGGATGTAACAATTCTCTCTCCCTTAAAAGATTTCTTCCTCGAAATCATACCTATTAAGTCATTACTGAATAGTTAAGGATGTTGGCTCCTCATTATCTCTTTATTTTCCCATGTCGCCTCCTCGACTGAGTGTTTCTACCAGAGGACTTTCACTAGAAGCACTTGCTTATTCCGTAGTTGTTTCACTTCACTGGCTAGAATAGCTGTCAACTCTTTCTCGTAAGATAAATCTGGTTGCACCTCACTTTCTTCTACTTGAATGACATGAGATGGATCTAATATGTACCTTCTGAGCATCGATACATGAAATACATTATGAATTTTCTCCAACTCATGAGGTAAAGCCAACCTATAAACTAATGGTCTCACTCGCTCAATTACCTCAAAATGCCCAATAAATCTAGGACTCAGCTTGCCTTTCATTCCAAATTGTAGTACTTTCTTCTAGGGGGATACTTTCAGGAACACATTATCACCAATCTCGTATTCGATGTCTCTGCGTTTCAAGTCTGCATAAGACTTTTGTCTATCACTGGGTGCCTTAAGTCTGTCCTTGATAATCCTTATCTTTTCCTCTATTTGCTGAACCAAATCGGGTCCCACTATCCTTCATTCATTGAGCTCGGTCCAACAAATTGTAGTTCTACATTTTCTACTATATAGTACTTCGTAAAGAGTCATGTCAATACTTGTCTGGTAACTGTTACTCATGAGATATGGGCAAAAGTATAACATTGTTGTTAATATTTTTCAGGACATTCTATGTACAATGAATTATGTAAAGAGTTTGCAATGTATCTTATCGGCCTTTATACAATGTTGCAAGTCCTTTTTTGGAGAACTAAAGAGTGTGATCGCATTCTATTATTGTGTTCATGATATAGACTATGAACCACATTATTTACATATACGGTCACTTGTTACAACTTATAATACGATTGCTAAATCACAATGTGTGATCACGAATTCCTTTGTAGTTGCTATAGACACTACAAACTGCATTGTTTCTGAAGTTTAGAATACGATCATGAAATTGCTCCAATGACTAATGGGTAATTACATAACATTCAAAATTTATTTTTGTCAAATTCTAAATATTGTGACTGACTTAAATTGTAACGCCCACTAATTAGAGTTTAATTAGAATAAGTATGTGGTATAAATAGAAAAAAATATGATAGATAATAGAGATTAAAATAGATAAAATAAATGACTAAATTATAAATTAAAATAAATTAAATTGATTGACATGATAAATTTGATTAAATTATACCACATAATTAATTTGTACTTTTGGTAAAAATTAAAGGGACTAAATATAAATAAATATGTGAAAATAATAATACTAATAATAAAATAAAATAAAAAAGTGCACAGTAAAAAAAATAGAAAATGGCACAGCAGAAAAAAAGAGAGAGAAAAAGATTAAAATGGAAGAAGTGAGGGGGAGGGGAAAGTCGATTAAGACTTTACCCCATTTTATCCTAACTTATACATTATTCTTCTTATCATCATCATCTCTTTCCTTCCTCTCAATAACAACCCCAATTATTCATGATCTCACTTAAGATTTGCATCAAAATCACTCCAAATAAATATGTTCTTAGTAAGTAATCTCTTTCCCATTGTTATTATGTTATTAGAACTTTTTGGGTTATGTTATTGCAATATATTTCACTCTATTTTTTATTACCTTATAAATTGAATTTAGAGAAGTGTTAAAAATAAAAGTTGTTCATTTATATCTTTTGTATCTTTCTACCAAATTTTATTGAATGATTTTAAGTATATGAAGAGAAATGGTCATTTGAGTGAGACTGGTTCCTAGAAGAGTATCAACAAGATACTCTACGGTTTTTTCTTAATTTAATCATCTTAAGTGCTGAATCTAAAGTGACTTAAAACATAAAAATTGTATCCTATTTGTGGTCTAGGTCTCTGCTAAATTTTGTTAAATATCTCTTCTGTAAGTTGAGTTATAATGAAATGAACTATAGTTGTTTTTTGATTGAGCTAGTTTCATATATCTGTGAAGTTCCGGTAACTTTGTCCTCATATTTGACCTATTTTTAGATCGAATTAGCAAAAATTCAAAACATAAAGTTTTATTTCTATATCTTATCTAAGTTCCTGTGAAAGTTTTACCTTAAAATGTTATTTATTTTATGAGTTATGACCTAAACAATTAAATTGGTCAGGTTATCATTCTATTTTAAACCAGTTATAGATCCTATAGTATTTGAGAACCTTCAAGGCCGAATCTGAAAATGAGGTAAACATAAAAAAAAATTTCCAAATTAACTTATATAACTATATAAAAAGTTTCATATTAATTGAATATACACGGTGAAATATATAAATTTTTAAATATAGTACCCCCAAAACTGCCTAAGGGCAAAAAACAAAAGAACATTTAAAATTATACTAAAAATTGTGTAATGGTTCAAAAATTCTGAAATTTTAGTATGTTTTAGTCTTACATGTTAAATTTAATTAGAAATAAGAATCATATATATTGGATAAATGTAGAAAAAGTTATAAATCCAATAGTCCTAAGAGGTCATATTTCAGCTTAAAAGAAATTGTAGTTATTTATTTAAACTATATTAAGAATAAGTATTTTATTAATATATTAATTATTTATATTTTCATATTAGGATCTCAACAAGAAAAATAATAATAAAAGTGCACAAGCTCTGAGTCTAGATTTGGAAAAGAAAAAAAAACTATCAAGGTTTGTACATATATGTATTATAGTTTGCCCTGATGTATATTTGTGTGTGCATAATATAAATTATGTATCATCATGATAAAATAATATATTATTATATTCTTTAAATTCTAAAAATGTTATTAATTAGTAATTTAATACTATGTTAATATTTGATGGAATATCATGTTATTACATGAGTTTGAAATAAATTATCAACTTGTAATTATGTTGACACGAAATGAGAGTTGATTATGGAAAATAAAGACATGATAAAAATAATTAATTAATAGTTTTAATTGCCAATTTCTTTACCTGATGACTAACATAGGATAAATGGTGCACCATTAAGGGAGAATTATGGTACTGATATTGATATGATTCAAGAACATGGTGGTTATAGCTCCGAGAGCGCCTCTGGTTCTAATTATGTACAGATAAATGATTATACTAGGTCAAGGTGGCTAAAGTTCCGCGAGTGCTCTTATTTCACATCCCGTATCCAGACAGTCCGGGAACGAAATTTTGGGCTAATAAATCATAGAATAAAATATGAAATTTTATTAATTGATGTAAGTAACAAAGTATAAAATGCTTACATGAGGTAGTGCAAATTTAATTATTAAATAAGGTTATTATGTTATCCTTTTATGTTATATATTTATTTATTTTATATGACAAACATGTAATAAAATTTGATTTGCCATAATTTTTTTTAGACATGTATTTGTGTGACTGCCTGAAAAAAATTTTAATATTTATATGTACCACTAAGCTAGAGATAGCTTGGGATGGGTTCTTCTCATTCAGGAATTAGAGTTATAGCTAATAGATAGTGAAGTTGATCAAGAGAAAATCCAAGCTCATATCAGTGGAGACACAAAAACATAGTTATATAGTTGGTCACTTATCATGTTTTTTTTACTTTGACCATGCATATGAATTATGGTAGACATGTCTCATATATTAATATTGTATAAGTAAATAATTATGTAATATAATCAGGTGACATATGCGTATACAACATAATGATAAATATATATATTGTTATTTAGAACGATTTGTTTAAACTAATATAAATAAATGGATTAAATTATTTAAAATAAATTTTTTTTAATTCGAATAAATTTATTTAGTAAATCTTATGGTATTCTATTTATATATATGAGATTATTCATAATATATAAGTAGGACGTCACATGAATAGTTGCATAACTCTATAAAAGAGTGATTAATGACAAAATTCAATAATTAATGCATCTTTTTCTTGTTCAGAACCTATTCTTCTTTTTCTCCAATTATTACAACCAAATACTATTCTTTAATCTATTCTTGGGTGACTTTATTTGGTATTATCATCATTAAACTCAATTTTTATTTTGATAATTTTGGAGGGAATTGCCATCAAACCCAGTTGTTGAACTTTAAAGGGTATTTCTGTCATTTTAATGTTAATAAATAAAATATCAATAATGTATTTAACATACTTGTGTTTTAAGTTTATTGAACAGGGTATGAAATATAATGCAAGAATGAAAAACTAACTTTGAAAGTCAAAAAATGAAGAAATAACATGTTCACGTCCGTGATTGTTTATGTCACGCCAGTGATGTAGCTTAACGCCAACTATCTAACATTTAAAATTCACGACCATGAAAAATTATAGCAACTGTGAATAATCATATCAATCACGCCCGTGAGAAAACATGTCAAATTCCTCTAGAGAGCTTCACGGCCATAGTCATCACTTGGACTACGACTTGGAAGGATATTCACGCCTGTGAAAGAATAAAGTCACGCTCGTGATCAAACACTTCAATTCCTTCCAGAATGTTTCACGGTCAGAGTCACCACTTAGACCATGGCTTGCAAGAACATTCATGACCGTGACACACATATTCACGACCGTGAAACTTTTAACAAAATATTATTTCTCTGTAAAAATCTTTTTGCTCAAAATTACTGAGCATTATAGATTTGTGAGTGTTTCTCTTTGTAATCTACTACTCAAGTGAGTTTGGGTATATTGGGTTAAGAGTAGAACACTTATAAGGGTTATTTGTGCATTGAAACACAAGAGATTTCTGGGTTATGTGTAATCCATTGATAGAAACATTATAGTTGGGAGTGAGCATGTAAAACTCCATTGTAACACTTAGTGTGTTAGTAAAACTCACAATTGAGATTGGGGAGATGAGTAGTGTTTGTTAACACCCGAACCTCTATAAATTTCTTATATGATATCTTCTTATCCATACTCTACTTAATTTTTTATTCCGCACTTCAAAATTAAGAATTTTTAATATTCAATTCAATCCTCCCTTCTTGGTTCATTAACTGGGCAACACCAGTAAACAATACAGTGAGGGTAAATTTTTTAAGGAGTCTTCATATACTACGAAAACATCATATACAAAGTTTTGGTTGTAAATCTCTTTTCTAATATTTAGGTATAAAATAAATAGGTTTTTTTAAAAAATATATTGGTTAAAAGTAAGAAAGAATGATGAGATCGAACATGATTGATAATTTTTGAAAGGAAATTGTCAATTGTTTTAATTATTTTTGTTTCAATTCATATCCAATATGTGTTAAAATACTAATACTTCATTAATCAATCTATTTGTATACCTCGTATTAAAATATTAATATTTTAATATAGTTGTACAAATTAGTATAAATAACTTACTATGAAATCAGGCCTTTGCTTTGGAACCCGATCAGCATACTGTAATCCATGTGCATGTGTGAGCGGCACATGGGATTATTTAAAAATTGAAATCACATCACATAACTCATATCCAATTGCAAGCCTTAGAAACTTCATTATTGCATTTGTGCCCAATTGTAAATCTAGATGTGATCATGAACCACTATGTAATTTTCGTTTGGGAGCGACTGGAATTGATATTGTGTAAAGAAAAAAAACAGATTTAAATATTTTTTAATTAAATTCATTGATTATATATATATATATATATATATATTAAATATACTTCTAAAAAATATATTTATTTCTAAAAGTAATTTTCAAAATTCAAAAAAATTAAAAATATTTTTTTGAATTTCACAATGACAATCAGTGCCTTGGTTATTTTTTTAAGACTCAAACATGTGTACTGATTGTCACGTCCATCAATTTAGATCACGGTCGACACAGGTGTTTCGCGACCGGACGCGCTGATCTTATCGGAAATCGTGCGCGTGCGGGGTCGGAATTGAGTTGATATGACCGAAGTCTAAATTTGGACCGAGAATAAATGAGAGATTTTATTTTAATCACGTAATACTGAAATTTTTACAAAAATCGACGAAAATGAGTTCGGGACTGTAAAATATGCGATTTTTGCACTGTCATAAAATCATAAACGGAGCATACCGAGACGTAAAGAATATTAAGGCGGACTCCCAGGTACAAATTAGTGTTAAAACTCAATTGTTTAGGGCACCAAATTAAATAGATAAAATTTAACTTGCGGTACTGTAAAAATACCCGAAAAAATACGATTTTTGCTCCGGTACTCCGATTTTGAAACCGAACATACCGAAATATAGAAAAAATTAATTCATGAATAATGGTATAATTAATTATTGAAAATTTATTTATTTCGGGCTTGGAATTAATGGATTTAATAATTGTGGAGAAAGTGAATTAAAATAATAATTATATAATAATAATAATTAAAAAAAACAAGACAAGAATAAGTGGAATTCGGCCATAAGGCCATGAAAAGAAGATATGACATAAAAAAATACAATACCACATGTTGATGTCCCCCATAATTACAAATTAATTAATAAAAAAAATTGTCTTTATTGAATAAAATGAGGTAGTGGCCGGCCATCCTTTCTCATTTTCCATATTTTCTTCATCTAAACAAATCCTAACCATCCATCACATACCAAGTTACTTCTTCTTCCTTATCTCTTTGCTTCTTCTCTCCCTTCTTTCATTTTTCTTCTTTTCTCTTCCAAAAAACCGAAACATCTATTTCAAATTCTTCATTTCTTTTACTCCTTCTTAAGATTTCTATCATCTAATCAAAAATTTTAGTTTAGCAAGTGATAAATTTAGGGGAAATGAAATAATTTTCTTATGAATCTCAACCTAATCGATACCTCTTAGTAAAGAAAGAGGAAAATTTTGGCTCGATCAAAGTTTAGAAATTGTAATTTGAGTCTTCCATGTTTGGTTTGTGGTGAAGAAGAGACCAAAAGAAGCAAGGAGGCCACGGATTGGGGGAGTTCTAGGTAAAATAAATAAATAAACAAATAAATATTTCATCTTTGTTGATTTTTTTTCCTTGAAACCGATAGTATTAAACTCTCTATTTATCATTTTCATGTGTTTCTTTTGGATTCTATCATTTTCGTATCCTATGTTAGAATTTGAGAATTATTTTTTTGTTTATATTTTTGACCGTGAGTTATGAGTAGGGAAACTTTTGTTTATCATCTCTATATTCCATTGTAAGTTAAGGAAATCCATGTTTAAAGAAAGTTTTGCATGTTATGGGATAAATTTTTATGATGGTCAAAGGAAGGATGATGAGTAGAAATTTGGAATTTTAGAAAATTTAACTTGTCTTGGACGAGAATCCTAAGGAAGGATGGATTAATTAATTTGTAGTTAAATAAGGCAAGATTAATGTATGAACTTAAGCTAAAAAAATGCTGGAATGAAATAAAAAAAAAAAAAGAAATTAACCGAATATATATGTATATATATATATATATATATATATATATATATATATTTATGAAGTTAATTAGTATAATTAAGTTAATGAAGTTTAAGTTAAATAA
This sequence comes from Triadica sebifera, assembly GCA_023653625.1. Classification (NCBI taxonomy): domain Eukaryota; kingdom Viridiplantae; phylum Streptophyta; class Magnoliopsida; order Malpighiales; family Euphorbiaceae; genus Triadica; species Triadica sebifera. The sequence continues at coordinate 22,677,666 of CM042908.1, read as the reverse complement.
AAATAAATAAATAAATACATAAATAAATAAATAAATAATTGGACCAAAACTTAAGGAATAAAATTTAGACAATATTATGAGTTAGTAATAATAATAAAATAATAATAATTAATTAAATTTATCAAATTAGTGAATTAAGTGAAAAATGTAATTTAAGCAAGAAAATAAAATAGTTGAATTAATTGTTGGGATAAATGAAGATTTAAATAAATAAAGATAATGAATAAATTAACTATAGTAAATAATAAGTTAGTAGATTTTAAAAAAAACAAATATAAAATTTATACCCGTAAATTAACGTGAGCGACGTTGGGTTAAATTTTAGAAATAAATAAATTTTCGCTATTTAAAAGAATATTCGCTTCTAAATATTTGACAGTTAAATATAATTTTATTATGTGAACATTTGACACAAGTGCCGACATCGGGTAAAGGAAATGAACCTCCAGACGCGACAATGCGATAAATTAGGTTTGTACAATTATTTATAATAATGATTATTTATAAATGAATTGAATTTTATAATATATGAAATAGAAATAAATGAGTTTGAGAATAGTTTTGTGTAATATATATATGTAAGTTTTAATTATTTATTTTATGAAAGTTATTGTATTTTGGCTCACGTATTAGCCTAGACTTGGCTCAGAGATTTGTTGGCATACCAATAGGGTAACAACTTCATGGCCTGTGGTTATCTTGGTCATGAGAGGTATTGACTGATCCTGTGGTTATCTTGGATTAGTTGTGGGGTTATGATTTAACCCCGGTTCTGTGATTATCTTGGACCAAACATGTTATATAAATATATATTCCGATCATGTGGTTATCTTGGATCTAGACTGATCTTGTGGTTATCTTAGATCAGCTGAGAGGTTATGATTTGACCTCGGTCCTGTGAATTTCTTGGACCTTAACTTTTCCGTCGATTGACGGTACCCTGTGTTTCCCTATGATTGGGTCTACGACATCTTAATATATGAGCTTATAAAAGTTTTATTTTAATAAATAGATGTAATGTTGCGTTTTAAGTACGTGCTTATAATTTGACATATGAACAAAATTATATTAAAAAATAATAATAATTTTACTGTTACTTCTATTTATTGAAAATGGTTATGCCAGTTTATTTATACAAGTATAATTGTTGTTAAAGGTATTGTTTTATGGAAAAAGAATTTCAATGATTTTCAGTTATATATATATATATATAGTCATTTAAAATGATGATTATTATTATATATTATTGCACCGTTGAGTTTAAAACTCAGCGCGACAGTTTATTTTTCTCTCGCGCAGGTATCAGGTCGAGGGTTTAGAGCGGTGAGTTATCTGAGTGTGCCGCTAGTCCAGTGAGTCCTACAAATGGAGTAGAGCAGCAGTGGTAGCCATCGGGACAGAATTGGTTCCTTTTTTATAACCACTTATATATATATATGCATATAAACAGTTTGTATATATTTATAACCAGTTGTGGTCATATGAACTATATGTGTAAAAATAAATATGTAAATTAAAATTTTAATTATTTTTTTTATGCATATATGAGATGTGAATATATGATATATATATATATATATATTTATTTATACAGGCAGTCGGTAACATCACCTTACCTGACTGTGACGTAGGAGGGTAAGGAGGTGTTACACTGATGATCATAAGCTTCATCCTAATCATAGATAAATAATCATGTGTAGGTTCATTAGTGGTGACAATTGCTCCATTAAGATTTTATTTGAGAGAATCTTTAGAAAAAAGTATTTTGTTTCAATGGAGCTAATTAAAATAAGAGTTGATATCTAAAATAACGACAAATAACATATCATATTATATTGAAAATGAATTTTAATTTTAATTTACCCTAAAAAATTATTTACAAAAATTATTTAAACCATTTTAAGATGCATTTACAATATAATCAGTCGATATTATCTTGATGATAATTACGAAGCATGCACTAATAAGTAATAAGGAAAAAAAATGCAATTGAAACAACGGATTGAACGCAAAACAATCCCACATAAAATTAAATAAATTATAAAAAACTGCCAATTAATTCAATTGTAAGTTACGGTTTAACTACTCTAATAAAATCACATCTATATTCATGTGAAATTTTAAATCTGAATTTTCAGTTGAAATTTGTAAAAAAAAGAATTACATTTAATTTGACCTGATTAGAAAAATAAATTTAAAAAGTAGGAAGAAAATGGTAAGAATCCCATTGACTGCAATTAATGGTGCTTGATCTGTCAATATTTCCAAGATTTTGTCTGAATCTTAAGTTAAGTTGTCTTTTATATCATAATCCAGCTTATCCCCACACGAGGGAAAATCAAATTACATGACCCACCATTTAAATTTTGATACTAATTTATCATGCCTTAACTAAATAAATTTCACCCAATTATGAGTTCTACATGCTCAATTCCTTTTTTTTAAACCTATTTGACTTTAAAAAATTGAGATTTTTTTCCTGCAATAATAATAATAATAATAATAATAATGTAAACCTAGCTAGGGGATACTTAATTAGCGTTTTAATATTTTTAAACACAATATGTGGACATGATTTGAATATTTAATTAATAATATGTCCATTTTCTTGTGCGGGCGACGGTGATTATTGTGCATAATGAGAAAAAGATGCTAATCTTCCACTTGATTGCTAGCCCTTTCTCTTTCTACTTATACTGAAAGTCAACGCCTTCTCTCTCCCACTACTTTTTGTGGCGCATTTTGCCACTCACACTCAAGTTACGTTTGTTAAAGCACAAGGAATGCCAAATTTTAGAACTGGAATAAAATTTCCATTTTAATATTTAGACGTATCAATTGGATCCGTCCTAGTTCAAATAGAATAAATTTTTTCATAATTTTTATGATTCTGACTTTGTCCTGATTTTAAATTTTTTTGTAACTTGTCCCTCCGTTCTAATTTTTTTTATTTTTTTATATATATAATAATTATTTATATTTTAATATAATTAATATTTTTTAAAAAAAATTATTTAAATAATTATAAAATTAATTAATTAAAATACAAAAATTTTGATAAAAATCGGAATCAGATCCGATTGGAGATCCATACTTTTTTTTTCTTTCAGACGGATTTTGAAATCAGAAACAGAGATAAAAAATTTCATTCCAAATTCCTATTAATAACTTATATTTTTTTTATAATAGAATTCTAATTACTTATATTTTAAGATTCCTATTATATAATTTTTTGTGACATTTAGAATCCCTTTTCCATTATTTTTTTTTCAATTGACATGGGTAGGCTCGATTTGAATTGAGCACTTCTTCCAACTTTTTTACAATTTTCAACTTCACGAAAAAGCCCTGATTTGCAATTTTTTTTTTTAAAAAAAGCAGATTATAAGTAATTTTAGTATTTTATCCTTAAAATTTATTCACTAATTACATTTTAGCATTTTAAGTATGAAAACAAAAATTGATATTACACCTTAATTCACAGATATTTTAACTCAAATATATCTTTTTTAATTTTTAGTATTTAAAATATCATTTTATTTTGGTCTTTTATTATCTAAAGTATAATTTTACCATTAAGCTATATTTGTACCTATTGTTATTTTTAATATTTTTTTTATCTAATTAAACCATCCAAAAATTTCTTATTAAAACTTTTTAATTTTTTTTTAACCAATTGCACCCTTACATCAGAAAAATTGGATTAACAGTCTAAAATTTGTCTTTTTCTTACATTTTACCTTCTAAGTCATAGTTATCACATTAATTAAATTTATTGCTATTTATTTATAAAATTAATGAAAAATTGAAACTGGAAACTTGAAAAAGTAAAAAGGAGAAAAAAGGGAATTTGGAAATCATTTAACACTATTTCTTCGAGACAAAAAAATTCAATTTGATTTTTGATTAAATAGTCAAATCATGACCCAATTCATTCTAATTTAATACGAAATTTCAGTCTAATTTCGATTCAATCAAGCGATAAAAATATGTTTTTTTTATGAAGTGTAATTTTTTCTTAAGATAAGTCATAATAAATATTGGAATGAGACGGTTAATAATTTAAAATTATAATTGTATATAAAATAAATAATTTTTAAAATTATAGTTTGTAGTATTTTTATAATTATTTTAAAATTTAAATAATATCAACAATAATAAAAAAAAATATTAAAAATGAAAAAATTTGAAGAAATACGGACCTTTTTGAAAAGAATAAAAAGTCTGAAGGGAATAAGAAAGAAATTTGTAAACGCTTAAAACAAAATTTGCAGAAAAAATTTATCTTTTCATGTCAGAACCCTACTTTTGTAAATAATTTAGGAAAGACCCTAGTTTGATAAATTGATTATTTTAAAGCGTAATTTTATTAATTATCCTTATAAGAAAAGTTCAATTTCATTAATTTTTATTGAATAAAATATTTTATGCATTTAAGCATAATGCAATGAATAATTTGTTCCTCCATACTTTATAAGTGGTTGTTCATTAATGATATTTTTTTATCAAATATATTTGTTTTGATAATAAAATATTAGTGATCGTATTCATGCAGTTGTTTGTTTTTCCCAAACAAAATTTTGCAAGGAGAGTTACTGCTATATAAAAAACCAATTGCAGCTCCTTATATTCTAAAAGCATAATTGATGCAATAAATACAACACACTTTGCAATATGAGCAAAAAATTGAAATAACTAATAATTATTCCCTCTCGCAAATATTAAAGGTTTTTTGTTAAATTAGATTTTGGCAAATCATTATATTAATTTATAAAGATTCAATGTAGATCAATATTTTTTAAAATTCGAATAGTCAATTAATTGGTAAAATTAAATAATACAAAGGAAAAAATTATATGAAGAAAATAGAGAACAAAACAATAAACAAGTGAATTTTTCTTTATGGTGTATGTGCTATATACTTGTATTTGAATTTTTAATGGAGAGGAAATAAAAGTCAGCATTCAAAATAATAAGAATAATAAAAGTCAACTTATTTTTAAGTTGTATTCCTATTAATATATATTTTTATGTTTTCTAATGTAAGATATATATATAAAATTAATAGAATGTTTATTAAAAAAAATTAAGATTGTATAGAATTTTAAAGTTAGGCCTAATGAATTTCCAATTTTTTTTTATTTCTATCCTTTTTTTCCACTTGTAGAAAATAAAAGTCAACTTATTTTTAAGTTGGATTCCTATTAAATATATTTTATGTTTTCTAATGTAAAATATTTATGTAAAATTAAAAGAATGTTTGAATATGTTTAAAAAAAATGAATAGAATTTTAAAGTTGGGCCTAATGAATTTCCAAATAAAAATTTTCCTGTAGAAAATTGAAATTCATGTGCCTCTCTCTTCGTTTCCTCTCCTTTCCTTGGGAACAAACATGCTTTAAAACATCACTCCTAAGATATGCTAATTGCTCCCCAGCGTTGTCGCCCTAACCATCACGCAATGCTAGTAACAAGAGAGAGTTTTCCTCCGGTATCTTACCAGCGGCGGGTTTTCGCAGGCGAAACTTTGATAGCCATAAAAATGGCTGTAGAACCCATTTCTGTTCAGCCTTCCCCTGAAAACCCCACCATGGATGACAGAGATGAGCATATAATGAGCAATCTCAAAGCCTCTCTTTTTGCCATTATAAACCCTTCTAAAACCCTCACTCCTCAATTCAAAACTTACATTGAACAGCGCCTGCAAGGATTCTTCCCCAGCTTCGATACCCCTTCTCACCCTCCTTACTCCTCTGTAAGTCTCACATTTCTTCTAATTTTCTTTTGATTTATATATTTCTGACTTCAATTTCCTTTTTTTAAAAAATAAAAGATAATAAACTGATAAAGAAATATATTTTGAAAACGTTAATGCCATTAAAAGCATAGTTTTCGTGAACTTTTGGCTGAATTAAGTAAGTGATAACTCGCCGAAAGTATACCAAACTATTTCTGTTTCGTGATTATTGTTATTTATTTATTTTTTTGCTTTCCTTCTAAAAGATGATCCAAAGGGCAATTCAGGAGTCGAATGTTAAATAGGGTTTGAGTAGGGAGGCAATATCAACATTTCTTAAAAGAGAGTACAAGGATTTGCCATGGGGGCATGAAAGTTTTTTGAGTCATCATTTGAAGAAGCTTTGCCGGAATGGAGATATAGCATGTGTAAATCACCAGCGGTATGTGCTTTTAGATAAAGATTGTGTTTCTGCGAAGATGATGGGATCAACTAGAAAAAGAAAGCGTCGCCGGAATCAAGTTACAGCGAAGAAGATGCATAAAAAAAAATCAACAAGAAATGATAGAAATTGAAGTGTTTGAAGAAACAACTAGAAGGGACTCACAAAAGCTGCAAGTTAAAATGACTGAAAAGGAAAATGAGGCACCCATGCAACCGGAGACTGGTGACCAGAACCCAGAAAACTTTATCCCACCAAACAACAGCTACAACTCTATCATGAGTGAGCTTAAAGATTCTGTGTTAAAAGAATTCATTGCAGCAAACCCCTCCAAAACAATATCGCCCGAATATAAGTCCTGCATTGAACAACAGCTACATGAGTTCTTCTGCAATCTCAACACCTCCACTCATCCATCATATGCCTCTGTAAGTAATGAGTGTTAAATTTTGTTTGTAGTTATTGTTGGCTGAAAGTGATAACTGCCTTTCTCTGTCAAAATGTTAAAGCAGTTTATCTTTCACATTGGCTAAAGAAATGCGAGAAAGAGACTTCTAAAACGCTTGGTTTTGTCTGTCTGGCAATATGGAATTTGGCTATAAATGCTTTTGAAAGCAAAAAACTTTACTGTAAACAGTAGGAGACAACTACTGATGCTAATCAGAGAGCGGAAACTTTCTGGTCATTATATGTTCTGACTTGGCCCCTTTCTTCTTTTTGTATTTCCCTTTTGAAGATGATCATGCAGTGTAGTTAACGAGGAGGCAATAGTAGCTTTCATTAATAGAGAGTACATGGATTTGCCATTTGAACATGAGCTTTTGGCATCATCATTTGAAGAGTTTCTTTAGGAACCAGAATCTATCACATGCCAATGATGGGTGATATATTTTTTAAACTAAAACTGTGATTTTTGGGATAAAATGCAATGTGGTACAATGAAAAAATGGCATAGAGGTAGGTAACATGGAAATCAACTTAGACAATTATATGGAGGAGCAGAGCGAAATTATTGGAGAAGGAACTCTGTCCCAGAAAAGGATAGTGTGGAACAAGCTAAACCAAACGGGCAACTAATTGAAGTATTTAAAGAACCAAGTGACTTAAAAAGCAGAAAGTTGAAGTGATTGAACCAAAAAATGATGCACCAGAGGGAGATGAAGAACTGGGAGGAGAAATGATTGGAGAAGATAGACCAGAAGGACGAAACAGCCAATAGGGGGTATCTAATCTTTCACTTTTTTACGAGTTTTATTTTGAATTAATGAGAAACATCACTAATTAGGTAGGTATGGGAAACATACGACTCACTTATGGCATTAGGATGGTGAACAACAGTTGTGAATTTTAAAGTGGATTGCTTACTATGAGTTGGAATTTACTTCTTAATAAGCTGAGATTGGCTGTTGGTTAAATTACTGATGTTGACAGGACATGTGTATGAAATCTGTGAGGAAGACAAAAGAATTCAAGGAATTGCTGTTGGAATTTTCAGATTCACTTAAAGGGACGGAGTCAAAGTATGATCATTGTGGGTATAGGACAGAAGCAATTAGAAAGGAATTCCAACGAAAGGGGCAGCAGGTGCAGACCCAACTTCCTTGCGTAGAGATGAAGTCGAACATTGAAGTGATTGAAGGACAAAAGCAGCATCAGAAACAAGAAGAAAAAGTGATGACAGGACGAAGTCAACCACAAGAACTGCTGTCAGAACGTTGTGGGGTGAAGTTGAGGATTACATGGAGAACAACTTCCCTGCCAGCGGTGGAAGAGGAAAAGCAGGAAAAGCAATTGCAACTAAGTAGATGTGAACAGAGGGAACTTGTTTTGGCACGAAATCACCATCAACCAAAGATCTCTGGTCAAAAAATGGCAGCAAAATCACACTCAATTGAGTTGCCGAGAGATTCACAGCAGCATCTTGACCTTTCTGCTATGAAAATATCCCCAGAATCAAAAACAGATGTGAACAAAAGTTCGGCTATATCTCCAGCAGATCCTTGGCCTCAGTATGAGCAGCAGCCACCGTTAAAGTACTACACTAGAAATCTGCTACGAAGGAAGAACTCCAGAAGCAGGACATCAGATGACACAGCTAATAGCTATTGCCGTGGGTGAAGGAATTGAACTTTAAGATTCTGGAAAATAACTGAAGGATTCTAGAAGTACTAGATTTTGTTAAGCATGCTACAAGTACAGCTCCTAGGTTAAATGCAGATTACTTCTCTCTAAATCTTATCTATTCTCTCTTTCTCGTTGCTTTGTAACTTTTCCTTAACTTTCCTTCATATTCTTGTGATCCAATCACTGTTTCAGTGATTAGCTAGGTAGGCCGTAGCTGTAATGAGCCCAGGTCATAACAGCCACCTATGCATGGAGTTGAGACCGAGGGACTAAATCCGGATGCGACAATGGTTAGGAAGATTTTGTTGTCCTCAAATAGTCATTCATAGTTGCAAGGAGCAACAACTGCAAGCAGGGTCAAGGGCTTGGAAGGTGCCTAAGATCAAAAGCAATTACTACCACAGCATTTTCAGCATCCTGAAGTGATGAGAATCATGAGGAGCAGCAACAACTGCAAAATCAGAGACAAGGCAGACCTCCTACTAACAGTAAAAGAGGCTGCTGCCTCTAGCTACAACTTAGCATATCAGGACACGTCTCTATATTTCATTTATAGCACTTAAATGGATCGAGAGCTGCAAATTAGGCACGGGCTGTTATCTAGTTGCTACAGACACTATTGAGTTTATCTGGGGCCTAAGTTTAATATATTGAGCTGGTATTTTATGAATTTGGGCCTTTGTATTTTCTTGGCCTTGTTGTCTTGTGGAGTGAAAACTTCTAGCCCCTAGGCCTAGGTTAGAAAATATATATATATATATATATATATATATATATATATATATATATATATATAACTGGGGTAGGCTAGATTTGGCCTCACCCATATGTGGAGTGCACTAGAAAAGAACAAAGTACGTAGGGAAAATGAATTTGTTAAAGAATAGGAATTGGTCGGTTGCTTGTCAGACTAATCACCATAGCCATAGTAGGTTTTTATTTTACTGGTGCATTAATTCGTAATTTATTAATATTTTTAATCACGGGAATTTTTGCGGTCAATCTTGAGTCGCTGTTTTCTAATTTTGTTCCTTTGGATAACAATGGACATTAAGAAGAAGAAGAAGATATGTATGAAAATGTAAAAACCACTTGTGGTGGGTGGGTGGGTAGGTAGTTGCCTATTTTGATGCCATCATACTATCGTGGAAATAGTATATCTATTCCATTCCTTATCTTCAGGACGCTTCTGAGAAAAGCCCAAATGCATCATAAAAGAATATCTTATACTGACATTACCATAATTCAGTGCTTCAGAAGGTTTTCATTTATTATAATTATTTTTTATAGTAAAAAAAGTATTTCCATCTCTAAATATATAAATTTAGATAATTAAAATTTTCAACTGAGCAACTCTCTAAACTATAGTATTTGAATAAAACTACATAAAAATCGATAGAATTCGTATAAATAAGAGGCATAAATAATTCTTAGATATATATTAGCATTGCGTGGCTGTGATTATGGAAGGGAAGACCAAATTTATTAAAAGCCATAAAAAAATGAGAATCTTTTTTGCATGGCCCTGATTGTTAGACTGTGTCATTATGCCATATCTATATAATAAGGGCATAAATACGAATGAAATTTTTATTTTAAATTTAATAAAATTTTGATTACTATATTATCATTTCTAATATCTCAAAATTTTTGGTATTTAAAATTTTTTCTAATTTTTTAAATAAAATATTTTATATTTTCAAAAATACTCTCAATAAAATTAAACTTAACATAAAAATTAATTTTTTTATTTATATTACATGGATGTACCATGAAGAAATATTAAAATTGTAAAATATTAATCTGGAAATAAAAAAAGGGATTATTCTGTATGCATTTTTGACATCCTATTATCATATGTAAATTTATATATATATTTGGCTAAATTTATAGAGAGCGTGTGACGTCCTTGCAAGCAGAGCAGAGGAGAGGTGAGTCACTATCTGATTCTGTCTCAAAGCTCCGTGAAATAGGGAATATAACTGATAAAGATAAGGTGCACATTTTTAGGAGCTCTTTTGTCTCTCTCTTTCTTCCCAAATGGCATCCTCTCTTTATTAATTGCTGAGCGGTTATCCGTCAGTTTTATGGCTGTCCAGCAAATCAAAAATTTGAATAGATATTTAGTAATTTATTTTTTACTAATTCAGATAGTTAATTCTAAAATGCGGAATATTAACAGCAATTTACAATTTAACACTCTACGGTGATAGAAAAAATTTTAAAAATAATTTTTTTAATCAATTAATCAGAAAATAATTGTTGAAATGTATATAAAATTAATGAGTTTTTTTAACATTTTTCTTTTAAAAATTGATAGCCGACCCTTATTAGTATTTATAATAGCCGAGTACTGTCGACACTAAATAATTTATTTTAGTGTGTGAGATTATCTTATACTGTATATTTGCTAAAAAGAAAATTCAGTCCCAATAATAAACAGAAAGAACACTATACATTCTGTAGCTATATCACAAAATTTTCAATATTAATGAAGAAAATGTTAGATTTTAATATTAGATAGTATTTGAGATTGCTGCTAAAAGAAAGTTTAGAATTTTTTTAATTTAATTTATTAATTTTTTATAAATTATTTTTTAAAATCTGTTTGTTAGGAAATATCTATTTGAATATTTCTTTTTAAAAATAATTTTTAAAAATAAAAATAATTAAAAATAATTTTTTTTTCAAAATAAAATTTCCAAACGATAATGTCAAATCCACCGCTTTAAACAATAAAAGAGTATCATTTTGCAGACCAATACATGATTAATTAGGTTTAAGTGGAATAATTTTTACGTTTTGCGATTGATCGTGGCGTGTGGTACGGTTAATCAAGCCTCCTTTTTCTTACCAACTCCAAATTAAGCCCAAACATCTTTATAAAAATATATTTTCGAATGCATGCATCTTTTTCGCACATTTTTCAATAAAAATATTTTGTCAAACTAGATTTACTTCTTAATAAATTTCACCTAATTGGTCAAATTCATTTATAATTTTTTTTCTTAAATTTGGCATAAAATTAATAAATTTATTATTTTTCATGTATTCACATCTTATAAAGCCAGAGAAAAAAAAATATAATCTTTATACTAATCAAATATAGTCTAATATATAATATAAAGATGAGTCTAAGAAATGTTGATGTAACTTTCTATATGAATAGTATTTGACATGTTTTCTATTTAATTATTTTTTTTACAGAATTTTGATTTTTTTAAAATTTTTAGCAATTAAATTAGTAGTTGAGTTTTAATAAAATATTGTATATTATTATTTTTAAGAATAATTATTAAATAAAAAACTATTATTAAATTTCTCATGTTAAATATTTATCTATATTATCTTTCTATAAATTATAATTTCAAATATAAACTCAATTTTCTTATCTATAAAAGTGTATATACAGGTAAACTCTATTCTTCAAATGAAACTATTTTTTTCTGCTTTTAACTAACTTATGAACATCAATCTATTACTTCATACGTTAATTTGATAAGTAAACCATCAGAACCACCAAAGCAAGACTATATTCATGCTAGAGCAGGGAGGGGTCAGCTCCGTTCTAGTCGGCCGAGACAGTAATTTACTGCCAACTTTGTAATTTTATCTTTGATGTCACCCAAAAATTATTTTATTTTCCACTCTAATTTTTTTGGATTTGCAATTTAATTGAAGCTGATTAGTTTTGATTTTGATGCAGAAAATCGAGAAATGATTAGGGAGTTTTTTTTTTTTTTTTTGTGGAGAGAGCTAGGAAATATGCAATTTTAGCTTCTTCTGGAAAAATTTCTTGATTTGAAGTTTGTTTTTCAAGGCAACACACTAATAAATGGTTGTATGTTATTATTTCTAAGGATAAATGTTATCTATTTATAAAATTAAATTTATTTTTCTTTTCTGCCAACGAATATATGTTTAGTATTTTATAAATCACAAACGAATCATATATACGTGTATTTATTTATGCATTATATTATGAAAAATACTTATTAAATTTTTTATTATATTGATACTTTTAATATTATTGGACCTACATAAAAAAATAAAAGTAATATAAAAATTAATATGGAGAAGGTAATAAACACCGATCACTGTCTTTATTCTTCTATGTTGAGGGGAAAAGGGTTTATCTTGTTGTAGTCTTTTTGCTTATCTACAAATAGATTTTGTTTTGTTTTTCATAAGAGGGTCTACAAATGGAAAGTTAAATGAACTTAATAACCTCCATACTAAAGAGACTGGGCAAGTTTTTTTTAAAAAAAATTATAATAACCAAATAAATTTCGAAAAGTTCAAAAATGGCATGACCTTTTTTTTTTTGAAAAAATGTATGCCAATTTTACTGCATAACTAAATATATAATCCTTCTAATATAATATGAAAATCTTTAAAAAAAAAAAAGAAAATGTGAAAATCTCAAAAAGCTAAAAATAAAATGAGACTTCCGAGTCAAGCAAAGCAATATACCCTCCATTTTCTATGCTCCAAGTTTTGACCCTTTGCTCAAATTCACCTAACTACTATGAACTTATCCCCTTTGGGCAATTAGTATACCAAGTTCAGTGCCAAATTCTAAGGCTTTGTAATTTCCTCACAAAGTGGGCATTGCATTCCTCTCTCTTTGACTCATTATTATCATAATAAAAATGAATTGTTATTTGCAATTTAAAAAAAAAAAAGAAAAAAAGCAAAAAAGAGTTTCTCTGATCCATTGCTGACCATCAGTTTGTTTGACAGCATCCAAATCTTCAGTCACATCCTATATAAACTTGCCTTTCCCCAAACTCCATGCACACAAATTCAGAATTCTTTCTTTTTTTAATTTCTTCGAATTTTTAGTTACATATATATGGTCTTCGTAGCTCAAATTCCCACCCCCAATTGCTTCTTTGAGCATCTTCGTCTTATTGTTAACCCACAAGCAATAAGGTCATAATATTCCCATCTGATCAGGTTTTTTTGATTCTTTATTAGTTTCTCCTTTTTTTTTTTTGAATTAGGTTTGGGGTTTGCTTGGGTTCAGACAATGCTAGAGAAGGAATTCTTCACCGAGTATGGAGAGGCCAGCCAGTACGAGATTCAGGAAGTGATTGGGAAGGGAAGCTATGGAGTGGTGGCGTCCGCCATAGATACTCATACTGGTGAAAAAGTTGCTATCAAGAAGATGACCAATATCTTTGAGCATGTTTCTGATGCCACCCGCATTCTGCGAGAGATCAAGCTCCTCCGGCTTCTTCGTCATCCTGATATTGTTGAAATTAAGCACATCATGCTTCCTCCGTCTCCCCGAGAGTTCAAGGATATTTATGTGGTTTTCGAATTGATGGAATCTGATCTTCATCAGGTCATCAAGTTGAATGATGATTTGACCCCTGCACACCATCAATTTTTCTTGTACCAGCTGCTTCGAGCTCTCAAATATATACATTCAGGTTCCTCTCTCTCTCTAATTTTCAATTTTTGTCTAATTCGCTAAAAATATGAAAATTACTGATGTCAAAATATCAATTTATTAAACAGAAAAGTAAGGATTTTTTGTGGAAATTATGAAAGGGTGGACTCTTACACAACTGTTTATGCTCTACTTGATCTATAAAACTAATCATTAAGCAAAAGGGGATACAAGTGCCCATGAAATACTTATGTAAAGTTGGAGTCTTTTTTATGGCATGATTTTAAAATAGGGCTCATACTATTGGAATAATTAACTAGGAAAATGCTTGCAGTTTTGAAAAATCCATCATACTATTGTCCTTTTCATTTTGATAAAAAAAATGGATTTGATGTTTTTCCGCTGTCTTTGATTTTGCAGCCCATGTCTTTCATCGAGATTTGAAGCCCAAAAATATTCTTGCTAATGCAGACTGCAAGCTTAAGCTTTGTGATTTTGGGCTTGCTCGTGTCTCGTTTACTAATGCCCCTTCTGCCATTTTCTGGACAGTAAGTGTCTTCTTGAAGCAGTATTACCCTTCTGCAATTTACTGACTAGTACCTTCTTTGTCAAGGATTATGTAGCAACTCGGTGGTACCGTGCTCCTGAACTTTGTGGTTCTTTTTCCTCCAAGGTATGTATCTGCCGATCACGTTTCCCCTGTATTAGTTTGTGATTTTTATTCTTGAAAAAGAAATATTTGTTGGATGTCGTTTATCTATAATAGCCAGATTAAGTTCAGCTTAGGCTACCTATTCATTCATTTTTTGGGTTGCCAGATTTGTTGTTATGTCACTGTTAACTCTATATACATTTATTTAATTAAAGACTATTGTGTTTATCTTTTAGACTTACCTACTTACCAAAACAATATTTATTTAGATGTGGGAATGGACATTGCAAAGAAAAGAGAAATAATAATACTGCAGCCTTTCACTTTTCAGCACTTGTAAAAATTCCTGCAGATAAGAGAGCACCTATAAATGTGCGGTTCTCTTTAGATATCCTAATAATATTGCGTGTTCTAGGAATGCCTTATTGCACATATTCCTCTGCTAATGCTGCTAAATAATTGCTTTTTTTGTGGAAAAAAAAATGGAAAAGATCTACTAGTTGCTGACTTCTTTTGTGTCAGGTTATCGTGGCCATTCCACTTGAAGCCTTCTCATTTGTATTTTCTGACATCCTCCCGCTTAAGATAGAAAATACTAGAATTTTATAATAATTATTTTAAAAAGTTGGAATAAAAAACGGTATAAAACATAAATGCCCTCTACAGTAATGTCTTATAATAGTCCTGACTTCTCATTTGTATGTCTCATACATTACTAATGATCCTTAGTCCTGACTTATGTGCTATTAACTTCCAGTAATATAATCTATTAGAGGTACTCTTGTGCCCTAATCGATGTTGTCTAATGTAAGGGAAATTAAAAACATCGCTAGCTATATGGTCACAAACTTGATAACTGGTTTGATTGGTTGGAAGCACAAACATAGCTCTTTTTTTTTTGTAGGTTTAATCAGATTTGATTGGTTATAATAAAGAAAGACAGTATTTATGCACACTTCTGTTGGTATTAGCTGCATAATTTGAGTATTGCATTATTGTTGAGATGATGCTTACTGTCAAAGTTAACAACAGGAATTTTACAAGCTGTTATCTTATACGTGACTTTGACTCAGAAAATCATGTTGTACCATCATGTTCACTGTGTGGCATGGCAGACAACTGACATGTGATTTGCATCTTGCTGTCTTCATCTGTATTATCTGACACTTGACTATGTTTTCACATGCTAAAATGTTTGTGTTCTCTGATGATTTTATGATCTTTATTGCACTGACTAAACTGCAATTTGTTTGACATTTTGTGGTAATGCATTTTTCATGGATTTTGTGTTCTGCAGTACACCCCTGCTATTGATATATGGAGCATAGGATGTATATTTGCCGAGTTGCTGACAGGGAAACCCTTGTTCCCTGGAAAAAATGTAGTGCATGAATTGGATATCATAACTGATTTACTTGGCACTCCTTCAGCAGAATCCATTGCACGGGTTTGTCACTTTTTATATCTATCTGATTTTCTATTAAAGAAGCTTTTCATAATTGTTAAATAGTTAACTCTTCACAAGTTCGTACAGCAGCAATCCTAATCACAGTTATGCTTCTTTCTCAAAATCTCAATTATTTTTGTTTTGTGCAGATTGGGAATGAAAAGGCTAGAAAATATTTGAATAGCATGAGGAAAAAACAACCTGTTCCTTTGTCAAAAAAAATGCCAAATGCAGATCCATTGGCTTTGCGGTTACTTGAGCGCTTATTGGCATTTGATCCTAAAGATCGTCCATCTGCTGAGGAGGTAACATTTAGCAAATTAATATGCTGACATCTTATCATTAAATAGGTTGGAATCTTTTGGGTCTAAATTTCATATATTATTCATTTTTGTTCTCTCTACAGGCATTAGCAGATCCATATTTTCATGATCTGGCAAATAAGGAGAATGAACCATCAAGGCGACCCATTTCAAAACTAGAGTTTGAATTTGAAAGGAGGAAATTAACAAAAGATGATGTAGGAGAACTAATTTATAGAGAGGTATGGCCATATTAATGACGCTTGAATCTGTGGTTTTATTATCTGCTAGATTTGGTGCTACCGTCCTCTTTCCTTGTGATTTATCTAATTTAAAGCAAACAGATTTTGGAGTACCACCCAGAGATGCTGAAAGAGTACCTTCGAGGGACAGATCAGACTCACTTTGTCTATCCAAGGTCAGACATTCAAGCATTTTTTTCTTATAGTGTAATTAAAAAAAAAAATTTCCATTGTTGCTCTTATATTAACATGTACATGTAATTCTTATTAATTTCCTAAGGATGTTACAATTTACTGTACTTAACTCCTATGTGACTTACATTATTGTTCTTATAAAAATATGTACTTGACACCTAGTTAATTTCCTAAGGATGGAAAACAGCTTAAAATGTTGTGCAGCAACTTGAACCTTGAATGAGAGATGATGTGTCGTTCACTTCTGAACTATCATGTACTAAGCTAAATTCTGTTGGTAAGAGGTGTTATTCACTATAGCTCGTATTAAGCTTTTGTTTATGCAGTGGAGTTGATCGATTTAAGGAACAATTTGCACATCTTGAGGAATGCAATGGTAGAATAGAAAGAAGCAGCCCTCTTCATAGAAAGCATGCCACCTCCTTGCCTAGGTAATGTGATTGAAATATTATTTTCCCCATGTTTCACTTGATGTCCATTTTTCTTTTCAATGATCAATTTGTACTCTTTCCCGCAGGGAGAGGATCTGCTCAACTGATGAAGCTGATGTTATGATAAAGCGTGCTGCAAAATCTGTTACTCGTGCAACTGTGCAGAGCCCTTCACGGTTGCAAGCAACTGAAGAGTCACAATCAACTGAGGATCTGCAATCTGCAAATAGAAATGCAGTAGCTATGCAGAGCAGCTCAACCAAACCAAAGTGTGGCACCCGTAGCCTGTTGAAGAGTGACAGTATTTGTGCTTCAATGTCCATTGGCATAGTTGGAAATGATCGTGAGGTGCACGCTCTCTGATTTATGTTGGGACAGGAATCTATTCGATTTGTTATGGCTGGAGAGCCCCGGCAGTAGGGGGTTTGTTCAGAAGATATAAATTTATTTTTCTAACACACTGCTGGAGTATTAGAATAGTAACCACTCTTCTTTTTATCTGCTGTGAAAATATTTTTATTGCTTGCAATCTCATAATAGAAGCTTCATA
This sequence comes from Triadica sebifera, assembly GCA_023653625.1. NCBI lineage: Eukaryota > Viridiplantae > Streptophyta > Magnoliopsida > Malpighiales > Euphorbiaceae > Triadica > Triadica sebifera. Next base: position 22,660,146 of record CM042908.1, on the reverse strand, counting down.
CAATGTGAATTGCAAGCTTCAGATTATGGGGCGTAAGAACTGTTCTAATTCACCAATTTGGTATAATGAACTTCTCTTTTTAGTTTCACAGAAAATAGCTGAATCATATGCCTGATAGTGATATACTCATTAGATGAACAGCCGCTCGAATGACTATTTTTTCTCTGCTAGGCCCCTTTTGTTCGCCAAAGATAGAAGTGAAGGATGATCTCCATTTTGAAATTACCTGCAGATGTTGTAATTAGTTACAAGTATACAAATTGAACTAAATCCAACAAGTAGAAAAACATGTCCATACAAAGTTTGATCAAGTCCTAGCAGAGATTCAAGATAAGCTTTTCATTTTTATGATGCACTTAAAAAAAAAAAGAAGAAGAAGAATTGTTGGAAACAGCATTCAAAACCCAGTTGAATCATAGTATAGATTAATACTTCCAATCAAAAAAGAAGAAGAAGAATTGTTGGAAACAGCATTCAAAACCCAGTTGAATCATAGTATAGATTAATACTTCCAATCCCCTAAAATTCTACTAGGCTTTCATTTGCAGTGGATAGGGATGGCAATGGTAGTCCCAACACTATCCGATTCTATGATGAATTCGGATAGTGAACAAACGAGTTTAATTATTTAATTTTAATTCTCATGTTGTATTTGTGTAGGATTCTAAGATAGGCATTTGGGTGCTGGCTACTCGATACTTATTGGGTAATAAATAACTATATTGATTGGGTAATAAGTGGTGTGCTATCCATATATTTCTTTTTAAATTTTAATATTTAATATTTTAATGAATTTTAATTATATATTGATTTATTAAAATACTTAGAGTTTGTTTAGTTTATGTTTGACTATAGTTTTTATTAATTTATAATTAGTTTTAAAGTGTTTGGTAATTCAGTGATTGAAAATTAATTATAATTTATAAAATAACTACCAATAATTATATTTTATTATTAATGTGATACATATACTAATTTTTTTATAATGCATTTCATATATAATATAAAAATAATTAAATATAATATAAAATATAATTTTAAATCAATAAAAATTTATTATAAATTAATCTAAGTATATATATATATAAAGTTAGAAAGTTGAAAGTCTAGTTTTTTATTTTAAAAAAACTAATTTTTAGTACAAATTCTAAAAATTGTCCATGGAAATTTCTAACCAATTTTTTTTTTAATTAAACTTTTGGTTTATTACACAATTAAGCTAAACTATTCAAAACTTTTTGCTTGTTAGATTGCTGAATGCCGAAAGTAAAAGCTAAATCAAACAAACACTCGTTTAATTATGTGTTATATGAATTAAATTTCAATTTTATAGTTTTTTATGTTTTTATTATTTCTTTTGAAAGATTATTACTAGACGGGCATTTATAAGGGTATTAGTTAATTTTATATAATTCTAATTGAATTTGGAATAGTTAGAATAATATGAGAGTGACTTTAAACAAGTAGTGGATAACTCCATTTCAATTAGAAATTTTTTTTTGAGATAAATGTCATTCATGTCCGTAAATTATATTATAGACTCGTATTTATAATGTATTATGTGTCATTTATTTAAATGATGCAAAATTTTATTTTTTGAAATATATATAAAAAATAAATACATCTTGCACTTATAAAGTATATTGAATTTATATTAAATCTATAATACAATATAAACTTGGAACCATAATATAAGAATTTACCCATATCAGTGGATGTTTGCATACAAAGAGTTTTAAGGGAGATAACCCATCTCTATGGTCCTTTACTCGATGCGCAAGCCCTCCAGATGAAGGGTTAGAAAATCAGAAATATACATTATGCGTATATTAATATATGAATCTAATATAACGCAAACTTTTTTTTCTCAAAGGTAATAATATCCTGGAATTTATTTCTAAGTTCTGCTCCAAAATTGGTCACACTCTTCTTTACTCTGCAAGAAAAGAGCTGGTTCAGTATTCAACAGATAAACAACAAAGAACGGGTACTTATCATGATAGTAATTCTTTATAGGCGCACTTTGATTGAAAGTTAAAAAATTTCGTTTGCTGTTAATGTGGTGAGATTTCACTGCATTTAGCCTGCAAACAAAAATTCCTCGAACGAATATTGGCACAGCCACATAACATAGTCCTAGATGATTGAGGAGATAGTATGATTTTAAGTGATAATGAAATTTAAAAGGATATTAACATAAACAAAACGTTGCTTAATTCAAAACACAAAGGCATCAGATTGGCCAAGTCTGTCAGAATGAAGGCGGAGTACATTAACATTTTGCTGTGTGAAACATAAGTTCTTTGCATCCCACGGAATGAAACTTCTGAAGGTTTTTCATCATCTGATAACATCATACGTTGCAATGAGTTTAATGTCATATGTTTATTCATCCATCCACCTGGTGGCCAACAAGCATTCCTTCTTAGCCACTTCCATCAAGTTGTCCGTGAGAAAGAAGGTGTGCCATATAATGCTGCAAAAACATATATATAAAGGTTTAAAAAGAGTGCAGATGCAAAAAAAAGTTTCCACACATGCAGATACACCGCCTCACACCAAAATATGAATAATAAAGCAAACACTAGAAACATTGGCAAGCACAAAAAAAATGGATTGACATCTTAATATCGTCTACAAAGGCAATCGGGATCTCATAAAAAACCAAAGCACATAATAAATCCGTAATTCATTACTGAAAAATTAGATTGTAATCATGTTGAAATAATTGCCTTGAAAATTTAGGACTGGGATTCGGTTCCTAGTTTCATAATCAGTGATCTGAATTGCTCTTGACCGTGATGCAGCAGAAATTCTTCCTAATTGAAAATGGTTGACAATTTTCATGATGCATGTTAAGCATCAAAACGGTTCTAGGGGAAAAATCGGAAAACTTGAAATTTAGTGCTGGGTTGAATCTTTACTAGGGTCATTTGAGTAGAAAATGTTGACTAGCTTTAAGAAAGAAGTTCGACCAGAATTATTACATTTCATAACTTTTGCTGTCTACTTATGTGCTAATAGTGCTATTCAGGACGGTAAATTTTTTCCTTGGTAACAATAATATTGTCATCCCTTTCTTTCAAATGCAGGAGCATCCAAGTTAAATTAGGATTTCAGTACTTTAATTATTAAATTTTCAGTTTTCCTTCTTTATTTAGAAATCTTGCTCAGCAAATTTTTGAAATGTATGTTTTTTTCTTTGTTTCTCAATTCAACGTTTTAATTCTAAGGATTTCTTTGAACTTGATTATTTTCTATCATTCCAACCACAATCACACTATACTAAGTCCTAGTTCTTGAGATCTAACAGCCCTAAACTCTTCTGCTACATCATTTTTGCTTTTATGATTGCTGAAGGCAGAGGCTTCTCAAGTCAGACATAATCGAATTCACCCATCCATCAGATATTGATAGTATAAGAAGGAAGCTTGCACATCAACAAAGAATTCGCAAATATAATTGAAGAGGCTCTAATTTCAGCCCCTTCATGAACCTTTATTAAAAGTACCTTTAGCATCACCAAATGTCTTACTAAAGAAATTCCAAATCTAGCCATGAACAGCCTAATCACTACAGGATTTGACAGAAACACTACCATCTGAAAATTTCCCAACAAATTTAGATTTGATAAGATTAAATCTTTGAAATGGCCATTCATGGAAGTCAATCGAATGCCAAGGAGAATTCAACTTGCAAACATAAAGATCAGCATAGACAAGAAAAAACTGAATTTTGGTCTATGACTATCATTCCAGAACTCACCGCATGATATGCATATGGGGATTTTCCTTGGCGATCAAAGTGCTTTTCCATGATGCAGAATTCAATTGGACCCCACTCTTCTGATTCAAAGCAGTTGCCAAGTGCAGTTTTATACAACTACCAAAATACAACAAAGACATCACATTACAATACGTAATATCATAAGAAGTAAAAGAGGCACAACAAAAATTAGAGAAGAAATCAACAATAATCACAGACCTTAGCAGTGTCCGTTAAAAGTTCAGTTCCAGCAGGGTAGGATGCATAAAATTGATCCCCTCTAGAAAACCCGGCCCTAGTTCTGGAAAACCATAAACAAAAGTCGTCGGATATATTAATATTTCAATCATAATCCTCATAAACAATTGTTCAACTCTAGATTGCTTATTCTATCCCTATATATCCAGCCAAAGATGAAGATAAAAAAGGAAGACCAATCCGGTTACATATCGAGTCACTATAGATTTTGAGCACAAAAATAGCTATCAAAACAATCAGTACATATCAAAATCCGGATACATTTAACAATTATATACTTGCATGAGATAGAGACGGACTCACGTGTTGTTAGTATAAGCATAGCTGACAACGGCAGCAAAGCAATAAAACCCAGTGTAAGAAACGATTCTACGAAGCTTCTGAATTTTGAGTATTTCTGTAAACCAATCGTAGAGCATCGTAATTGGCAAAATCTCAAGAAGCGCCTGAAATATGAACTGCAACTAGAGAGTAATCACTGGGACATTGAATCGAACGGATTATGTGCATTGAGACGCAGGATTGTTTAGACACATTACTCTCCCTCACCACTTGACAAATAAAGGGAAAAAAGCAGCCAATCTGAGATTGATAGAGAAATAATTAAATATGATATGAATTATGAAAAAACAAAAAGAAAATGAAATGAAAGGAAAGGAAAAATTTTGCCACAGAAAGTAGGAATTCTTCGCAGCAGAGAACCGGTATGTTTTCCCTTTCACAGAGGGAAAACTTAGTAATAAAATTTTGTACTAACTTATAACCATTAAAATAAAATAGCTTATATGGAAAAAAATTTATATTATAATCTCAAAAATAAGAAGATAGTATAACTAGCTTTCACCTTCTTTTTTTATTATTTAATAATAATAATATAATTATTAAATTATATATGATATAATTATTAAATTATAAAATTATATATAATATAATTAAAAAAATATTTAATATAACAGACATATTTATTATATTATGATGAAATATTTAATATAATTTTTATATTATTTAATATGCATATATATTATATAATTTATTTATATTATATATTTAGATAGATTTTATATAATATTTTTGAATAATATAAACATACCACTTTATATTATTTTATATTTTTGAACTATATTTTTCGCTAGTTTTTCCAATATTTTTAGTTTAATAAGCTAAATTACTTAAATCTAAATTATCAACTAACAATTAGATTATTAACTAGTTTTATTAAACAAAATATTTATATTTTCGGCTTTAAGGTTTTATTTATTAGAAGTCAATCCGTTTTATTTTCACTTACATTCAATCCTTTGGTTAAAAAATTCATTTCTTTTGGTATTCCACATTCTAAAATAATAAATTAGTAAATCCGCAACGTTCAAAATTAAAAGTTCCAAGCATAAATTAGTAAGAGGAGAAGAACATCATTCTGACCTCAAATCCCAGAGAAAATTGCACATACTCTATGACCCTCCTTTCTCTTACAATTTTACTTGACTTGAGAATCTAGTTCTTGTACTAAAAAATTTAATGATATTTCTTGATTTGTTATATTATTGAATTTTGTAATTTCTCAATTTTTTTTAATATTCATAATCATGTTGAGACTAAACTTAGCTGATTTTGAAATAAAAAAGATTCAAGTGTTTCTTAAGGCAGAACTCAAAAACTACTTATTGTTATTAACCTTAACATGAACAATTCATCTAGATAATATTAAATTTCGATATTTCCATCCATCTACTTGAGAACTAGAGTTTTAGTTTGATTGATTCGACTGACAGTCGATCATAATTAATATAGTATAGAACTATTATAATAGTCACTTTTAATAAATTTAATGGATGATGTATAACAATAATGTTTCATGTTTACAATTTCTTAAAACTAGGGAGTAGGGAGCTAAGTAAACATATTGCTGAAAAAATAAACAACAGAGCAGCAAAAGGCTTCTTCACCGCAGTAAATCACTAAATTGTAGCTTATGCTGTTGGCTGTTGCTGTATCAGTAGTCACTAGTCAGTGCTTTTACATAACAATTTCTAATTGGTGACTAATTGCATTTGCTGTTTGCTGTAAGTGTAAACATAATTTATACATCTTCACATAAGTTATATAAATTTAAAATTTCATACGAGGATCTTCAGGTTTAGTTTTCTTTCTAAAATAAAGAGTAAATCATACATACAAAAGGTTCAAAAAGCTGAATAGTTAAACCAAAAACAGAAAAACCCCATGAACAAAGATTTTTACCATTTCAGAAAGGGATTGCTGGGATATAGCTGCTTTTATTGAGCCGTGCAATTCAGCACATTTTTGGTATATTAACTATTATTAAAAACAAAATTTGAGAGTTAAAAGAATGCCTCAGATTAGCATATTGGCACATTCCTCATAGCAGTCAACAACCCATGTAGAGAACTCTACATGGTGCGCAATAATTATATTGTTGTTGCCGCTCATGCCCAAAATTTCTCCTCATCGGCTATAATTAAAGAAAATAAAAAAATACCGCAAATTTTGTTTAACAGAAAGGAAGGAACAAATATAATGGCGTTTGGAGGCGGATTTGTTAATAGAGGAAGATGAGCACAGCGAAAGAGAGATTTAGCAAAGAACCAAAAACTTCCACCTTCACAGATGCCCATCGGCCGCAAAATCCGTACTATGATGCCATTGATTTTAATGTTTAGGGCTGGAAAATGCAGGGAATCCGGTGGAGAACCCACAGGCTTTCCGAGAGCCACTTATTTTATACTGCTCCTCCCTATTCGATCCAGCCCTATTTTTTCCCTTTTTCTGAAGACGAAGAATAACAAATTCGCAGAAGATAACAAATTTATATGAGGAAAATAATTACACAGTGAGCGAAGCTTCAATCGCCGCCGGTGCAACTGATTTCGATTAAAGCTCACTTCTGTCGTTCAAACCCTAGGGCGGAGAGTTGGAGTATTTATGCGAGAAAGAGTAGCGAGAAAAAGGTAAGCACGTGACTAACCACGCTCGATCTCTTAAATTACAAAAAAAAAATCTTAAAAAAGAAATATAGGCAAAATATTATTTTAAAAAATTAAAAATAGTATTAGTATATAATTTAATTATACTCCTTCATAAATATTTCAATATTTTATTTATTTTAATATATTAAATATATTTATAATTTAATGGATACTTTAATAGTTAATTTATCAAGCACTATAAGTGACAATTGAACAATTATTTGCAAGAAGAAATTACAGAAAATTTATCTAAAATTTTAACAAATTACAATAAAAAATAAATTTTTAAAAAATTTATGGTTTACTCACTTATTTTTTGATAAAAATATTGATTGTGATAATAATTAGAAAAATTAAAATTTGAATATACTATTTACCCTACAATTACAATTATCAGTAAAAGCAAAAATTTTAAATTTTTATAAAATATTATTAGAGTATACATAAAACTCTAAAAAATTCATACAAAAATATTTTAAATATAAAAAAATTATGTGACATATCACACTGTAATATTTAAAATTCATACAGTGTAAAATGAATGAACATTATTTCAAATAATAAAAAATATAATGTTACTTTTTTAAAAGTTTATTTTCAGCTGTAATTTGAAAAATATCATAAGATTTTATGTAATTTGCAAATAAATAAATCCATTTGGGAAATATAAATGTTTAAGAAGATATGACAAATTTTATATAAAAAATATTTGTAACTAAATCTTTTATCCAAAAGACCTTTTTTTTTCCTTAAAAAATTGGTGAAAAAAAAAAGAAGAAGAAAATGTTTAAGAAGGGCAGGCATTGAGGAAGCGTAAATTGGGCTTCCTCCATCGTCTCCAGCCTGTGGAATCTCGATGGCTGCTTCATCTATTCCACACACTCTCGGAGTCTACCTCGCCACAAGAATCATCAGATAATATTTTTATTATCTGCCAGATTTGGTGGTAGCATCCTAGCTCTTTCCTTGTGATTTGTCTAATTTAAAGCAAACGGATTTTGCAGTACCATCCAGAGATGCTGAAAGAGTACCTTCGAGGGAAAGATCAGACTCACTTTGTCTATCCAAGGTCAAACATTCAACTACCTTTTCTTATAGTGCAAAAAAAAAAAAAAAGCATTAGATGAAACTTCCATTATTGTTCTTATATTAACATGTACATGTATTCTTATTAATTTCCTAAGGATGTCACAATTTACTGTACTTAACTCCTATATGTGACTTCCATTATTGTTCTTATATAAATATGAACATGACACTCTCAGTTAATTTCCCAAGGATGGGAAACAGCTTAAAATGTTGTGCAGCAACTTGAACCTCGAGGTGTCATTCACTTCTGAACTATCATGTACATAGCTAAATTGAGTTTGTAAGAGGTGTTATTCACCATATATAGCTCGTATTAAGCTTTTGTTTATGCAGTGGAGTTGATCGATTTAAGGAACAATTTGCACATCTTGAGGAATGCAATTGTAGAAGAGAAAGAAGCAGCCCTCTTCATAGGAAGCATGCCATCTTCTTGCCTAGGTAATGTGATTAAAATATTATTTTCCCCATGATCCACTCGATGTCCATTTTTCATATCAATCCTCTTTCCCGAAGGGAGAGGATCTGCTCAACTGAAGAATCTGATATTATTATAAAGCGTGCTGCAAAATCTGCTACTAGTGCGGTTGCAGGCCACTGAAGATATAATACATTTATAACACCAAGTAGCGGAAGATTGAAATTTCACCAAAGATATATAGAAGTGAAGGATGATCTCCACTTTGAAATTACCTGCAGATGTTGTAATTATTTACAAGTATATCAATTGAACTAAATCCAACAAGTAGAAAACATGTTCGTACAGAGTTTTATCAAGTACTAGCAGCGATTCAAGATATGCTTTTCATCTTCCTTTATGATGCACTAGTAAAAAGAATAATTAATTGTTGGTAAAAGCATTAAAAACCCAGTTGAATCATACTATCAATTAACACTTGCAACTCCTTAAAATTCTACTGGGCTTTCATTTCCGGTGGATAGTCCCAAGTCTATCCTACCCTAATATCACGGATTAGGACTATCAATCTTTAAGTATTTAATTTTAATTCTGGCTGATACATCAATACATAGGTATATTGATTAATAATGGCTAGCGTGCTATCTGTATAATATTATATATTTTTAGTATTTAAAATTTTCTAATTATATATTAATTTTGTTAAGATACTTATTTGATTTTATATTTTTATTATTTTTTTGAAAAAATATTATTAAACAGATATTTATAAGGATATGATGTAATTTTGGATAATCTTAATCGAATTTGGAACAAATAGAAATAATATCAGAGTGAACTTAAACAAGTATAGGATGGATTCGATTGGACTTCAAATAGAATATTTTTTGCAGGTAACTGATGCCATACCTATCGCTATCGGTGGATGTTTGCATACAACCGTTCAATCTTGTTTGAAGTTTTAAGGGAGATGGCCCGTCTCTATGATCCTTCATATAATACTCAGGCCCTCTCCACATGAAGGGTTAGAAAATCAAAATATACATTTCGAGCATATATTAATATATAAATGTCATAACCAAGAAGATCATGAATAAATTGATACGAAATTTTTTCAGTTTAATCAGATATTTCATATTAGAGCCCTAATTGAGCAAGTGCTTAATCTTCATTCGATCACCTATGATTTCACACCAAAAATATACCGAAAACACATTTGGTTTCCCAATATATATATATATATATATAATGCACTGCACACTTCTTCTTCTTCTTTTTTAATTAATTAACTAATTTATTTATTTATTTTAAAGGTAATATACTGGAATTTACTTCCTAAGTTCTGCTCCAAAACTGGTCATAAACTACTGTACCCAGCAGGAAAAAAGCTGCTTCTGTATTCAACAAAAATAACAACAAAGAACTGGTTATTATCATGATAGTAATTCTCTGCGGGTGCGCTTTGATTGAAAGTTCAAAACTTTCCTTCTGTTTTTAATGTGGTGAGATTTCTCTGCATTTAGAATGCACTGCTGCAAACAAAAATTTCTCAGATAAATATTCAGCCATACAACATATTGTCCTAGAAGATTGAGCAGATAGCATGATTTTAAGCGATAATGAAAGTTAAAAAGATATTAACATAAACAAAATGTTGCTTAATTCAAACCACAAGGCATCAGATTGGCTAGGTCGGTCAGAATGAACGCGGAGTACATATCATATTGCAATGTGAAACATAAATTATTTGCATCCCACGGAATGAAACTTCTGAAGGTATTTCCTCATCTGATAATAATATCATACGTTGCCGTGAGTTTAATGTCGCATGTTTATTCACCCATCCACCCGCTGGCCAACAAGCAATCCATCTTAGCCACTTCCATCAAGTTGTCCGTGAGAAAGAAGGTGTGCCATATAATGCTGCAAAAACATATATATAATGACTTAAAAAGAGTGCAGAAGCAGAAGAAGTTTCCACACATGCAGATACACCACTTAACACCAAAATATAAATTACAAAGCAAACACTAGAAGCACTGGCAAGCACAATAAAAATGGACTGACATCTTAATATCTTCTACAATGGCAATCAGGATCTCATAAAAAATCATAGCACTAATAAGTCTGTAATTCATTACTGAAAAATTAGACTGTAATCATGTTGAAATAATTGCCTTGAAAATTTAGGACTGGGACTCAGTTCTTAGTTTCACAATAAGTGATCTGAACCGCTTTTGACCATGATGCAACACAAATTCCTCAAAGGTTTTCCTAATTGAAAATGGCCGACAATTTTCATAATGCATGTTAAGGATCAAAGCCGTTCTAGGGGAAAAATCAGAAAACTTGGAATTTAGTACTGGGTTGAATCTTTACTAGGGTCAATTGAGTAGAAAATGTTGACTAGTTTTAAGAAAGAAGTTTGACCAGAATTATTACATTTCACAACTTTTGCCGTCTACTTCTGTGCTAGTAGTGCAATTGAGGATGGTGTACCCTTTCTTTCAAATGCAGGAGCATCCAAGTTATATTAGGATTTCAGTATTTTAAATTTTAAATTTTTCAGTTTCCATTCATTATTTAGGATTGTTATTTAGTAAATTTTTCACAATGTGCGTTTTTTTTCTTTGTTTCTCAATTCAACAGTTTAATTCTAAGGATTTCTTTAAACTTAATTATTTTCTGTCGACCTAACCACAATCAACCTATACTAAGTCCTAATTCTTGAGATCTAAGAACCCTAAACTCTTCTGCTACATCATTTTTGCTTTTATGATTGCTGAAGGCAGAAGCTTCTCAAGTTAAACATAATCGAATTCACCCATCCATCAGATATTGCTAGTATAAGAAGGAAGCTTGCACATCAACAAGGAATTCTTATAATTGAAGTGGCTCTAATTTCAACCCTTCATGAACCTTTACTAAAAGTACCTTTAGCATCACCAGATGTCTTTATAAAGAAATTCCAAATCTAGTCATTCATGGAGAAATTGAAAAACTTAATCACTATAGGATTTGAAAATTTCCCAACAAATTTAGATTGATAAGATTAAATCCTTGAAATGGCCATTCAAGGTAGTCAATCGAATGCTAAGGAGAATTCAACTTGCAAACATAAAGATCAGCATAGACATGAAAAAAAAATGAATTTTGGTTAATGCCTATCATTTCACAACTCACCGCATGATATGCATATGGGGATTTTCCTTGGCGATCAAAGTGCTTTTCCATGATGCAGAATTCAATTGGACCCCACTCTTCTGATTCAAAACAGTTGCCAAGTGCAGCTTTATACAACTACCAAAATCCAACAAAAATTCAAACATCACATTCACAATTCGTAATATCATTAGAAGGAAAAGATGCACAACCAAAATTACAGAAGAAATCAATAATAATCACAGACCTTAGCAGTGTCCGTTAAAAGTTCAGTCCCAGCAGGGTAGGATGCATAAAATTGATCCCCTCTAGAAAACCCAGCCCTAGTTCTGGAAAACCATAAACAAAAGTTCACAGAAATAACTCCAGAGATATTAAATATTTTAATCATAATCTTCATAAAAAATTGTTAAACTCTGATTGCTTATTTGCTTATTCGATATGTATGTATCCAGCCAAAGATGAAAACAAAAACGAAGACCAATCCGGTTACATATCAAGTCAATATAGCCTTTAAGCTAAAAAAAAAAAAAATCAGTCCTTATCAAAATCCAGGTACATATAACAATTATATACTTGTAAGATATAGAGATGGACTCACGTATTGTTAGTATAAGCATAGCTGACGACGGCAGCAAAGCAATAAAACCCAGTGTAAGAAACGATTCTACGAAGCTTCTGAATTTTGAGTATTTCTATAAACCAATCGTAGAGCATCATAATTGGCAGAGCGCCTGAAATATGACTGACTGCAACTAAAATGTAATCACTGAGACATTGAATCGAACAGAGTATGTGCAGGATTCTTCGCATACATTACAGCCATCAACGCTTAACAAAAAGTGAAAAAAAAAAAAGGAACCCAATAAATAATTAAATATGGATATGAATTATGAAAAAACAAAAAAAGAAGAAGAAAGGAACGGAAGAATTTTGTCACAGAAAGCAGGAATTCTTCCTAGCAAGCAGCAGTAGCAGGGAACCAGTCTGTTTCCCCTTATATTTATTTTATAAAGAAAAAACCTAGTTTTAGGTTTTCCGTTTTTCCCCCGTTATCTTCCACCAATCAACTAGAATTCCCTCACATTTTATTTGGTACAATTAGATCCCTTAATTTTATTTTCACTCGCACTAAATAGGTTCATTTTATTCATATTTTTTTTTATTGATTCAGTTGTTAACCATCTCTGTTCAGAACTAATGCACTGGCTATTATCAACGTTTACATTTTATAAATTAGAGGAATAGGAATGCTAACAATACTTACCACCAATATTCTCTTTCGATACTATTTTTTTTAATGATCCACTATATCTACTATTTTTAATTAAAAAATATATAATTTTTTTTAAATAAGATTAAATATAATAATTTTTTAGCTTTTATAAAAATCTATTTTTTATTTATCATTCTCTATTTTCTCTTTTCTCATATCTTACATACTCACACTACTCTTTATTCTTTTTTTACACTTTTTTATTAAAATTTAAAAATTAAAAAAATTGATTGATTTTCGAGAATACAAACCTATACAGCAATCTAACATTCACTGTTTATAATTATTTTAATTTTAAAAAAATTAAATTAGAAGCACTATATCTAAGTGCAAAACACTTTTTTTTCTTCTTTTTAGTGGCTTTTAGTACAATTTTAAAAAAAATAGTGTGCATAAAAAGCAATTCCAAAACTAACAAAAGAGAAAATAAAAAAAAACTAGATTCATAAAAAAATAAAATAAAATAATTTGATCAATTAAAAATCTAAAATGAAGAGAAAATTATAAAAAGAAACAAAATAAAATATATAGAAAAAATAAAATAATTAGACATTGATTTGGGTAAAATGGGCGCACTCATTAATAACTAGTCGAAAAGAAATGAAAAAAATTTCTGAGATTTGGGCTTTAACTAAGAACTAGAATAATAGGAGACGAAAATTTACACTTTCCTTCTCCTGCTTCTTCGGACAACTCCCAATTTAAATGAAATCCTTATAAAAGGGTGTTATAAAGAACAATAATTGCAAAGGGGAGCTTAATAGCTCAAAATAAATATATGAGCTCAGTAGCAATAAAATGAAAAATTCAAAGACTTAATATTGTATTTTGATTTGGATTCATTATTGCTAACTCACTAATTTATGGAAGGGAACATTTTTTCCATCATTGTTTTGGATATAGGATTTCTTTGGTTTTTCAAGTTTTTTTTTTTTTGACATTTTGGAAAGATTTGCATATCATGAAGGCTATGTGTTATCTAGATTCAAGATCAGACAATTTCTATACTATACATGATCTATCCATGTTTCTAAAATTGTGGACGAGTATTGTTTGATACTTTTACTTTGGTAGAGAAAGCCCTAATTCCGTATGAATATTTAATTTAGAATAGGATTTTATGTTGCATTTATGAGAAAAATACATACAATATATATATAATATTACGGAAAAATTAAAATGATTCAATGGGTGGTTATAAATTTTGGATTTTAGATTACATAAATTTAGAAAAAAAAAATTGTAAATTTTGGTACACAATGTTCAATGTATCAAGCATAGCTAGTTACAATTCAATATAAATACAAAAATTTTTGTATTCAAAATGGATAAAATGTTATAAATCAGATTTGGGTGTTCTTGGGTTCAAATTTTATTACCTGCTTAAATAGAAGTTTAATAATTCCTCTTCCATGATTTTACCTGCGTAAATTGAAGTTTAATAATTCTTCCCCATGGTTGTACTGTTAAAAACACAAAAATAAGTTGGTTAGCTTTAAATTATGGTGTGGGCTTATTTCGGACGTTTGTTTGGGCTTGCTTTTTGGAAGAGAGTAAAAGCTTATATTTTGTTGAATGGAATGGGGGGCATCCCTAATATTGCTATGTGAACGGGTGTTAGAGATTATTTTGAGTGTGTAAAAAGTATATTTAGAATATTTTTGATTTAATTTATTAATTTTTTTAATTTTTTATAAATTATTTTTCTCAAATCTGCTTATAGAAAAAAATATTTATTTATCTATTTCATTCCAAAAATAATTTTCAAAACTCAAAAAAATAAAAAATATTTTTTAAAAAAAATATTTTTCACATTGTATACCCAAAATATAGATTATCGGTTATAAGGTTTGGGCTATTTTGCTTTGTCAACTATTGAAACAAAAGTCATGTGCAGCTTAAACAAACAAGAATGCGAAACCTAATTATGAAACATTTGATTAAGTTTCACCCATGTCAAGAACTACCCTTGCCACATATGACATTCGCAACCAAGCTTAATGACTGCAACCGCCAAAGTTCACAGTAAACTTAGTCACAACAATAACCAATACGTATTGATTGAGAAAGCTAAGCTATTATATGTAGGCCAAAACGTCAAATTAGTCTTTAAATTATTTTCAAAGTAATAAGTCACATTCAAAATTATGGTTAAGTATAATTAAACTGCTTAAATTTTAATTTAGTACAATTGATCCTCTGAAATATCTTATTATTTGTCCTTTTATTAGAAATCGTTAAATTAAATTGGTTGAGGTGTTTTCTAATCGAATGATAACACGTATCCATTAACACCTGTACAACTGACTGTAAGAACCTAACATATGACATGAAATTTTAAAAATAAAAATTTGAAAATAGAAAAACAAAATTTTATATATTATTTAAATTAAAAATAATAATAAATTCATAATTACATGACTTTTCTATTTTCAACTATCCCTTCTCTCTGGGACGTCGACAACCTTCAACTTGCAACTGGAGGCACTGTCGACTTCATTTTAGGCGGTCTACCTCTTATTCTCATAACTTTTTTTCAGTTGCAATGACAAATAAGCAAAAGCATGTTATATCATCTGGGTTTTGCTAATGGAATAAAACCTAAGTTTTTTAAAAAAGTTTCGATGGGAGTAATTTGGTACTAAATCTATTCATGTTTTGAAAATTTGAATTTTTAGGTGTTTGTTGTTGGGTCTATTTTTTATTGCTTGGTTCTAGAGCTCTTTGGTGAGATTGGTACGTGGTTAATCATACAGAAATTTTATCAAACATATAGTTGGCAAGTAAAACTACTAAAAAAAAAAAAGATAAAATTGAGATAAAAAAAAAATAGCTCTAGAACCAAGTAGTTGAGAGTATCAATTGTACTTAGTTGAAATTTAAAGGATTTAATTATATTGAATCATAATTTAGAATGTGACTTGTACTTTTGAATATAATTTAGAGGCTAATTTTTCCGTTTCACCTTTGTTTATTACTGCACTCAATAAATTACTTCTGAGTATAAATTATCCTTAGAGTTCTCTAAACGTTTTATCATCTATGCAACTGAAAGTTTCATCTATATATCTAAGAGTTTTAAAATATAATAAATAACTTTTTTTCCTCCCATTTTTGATTTGTTTTCGGATACGGGTTTTCAAGAATTATGGTATCTTCAAACCTATTCTCCATTTTTTTCTTTTGACCATATCAAATTTATGATTCATCAGTGTTAATAATATTATGAGCTAAAACTTTCTTTTCATCTATCACATTCCCAGCTATTTCTTCAGCATGAAATCACTTAAAAAGTTTATTCATTTAATCATGCAAATTTAAAAAAGTTCTAAATTTCATGTATAATTCACATGAATTAATATATACTAAAATCATATTATGCATATTAATTTTAGGCTTTTGCTACAATACATCTAGTGTATAGATAAACCTGAATTTTTATCCACTATTATAGGTAATTTGTTAAGTAAATATTAAGTAATAATCAAAGAGTTAATAATTAGGGTTTAGCTTTTCATTATTAACAACTTTTTAAATGTAATTTAATGTAAATTGAACATTAATTAATACTAATTAAGTATTGAAAGTAGCCTCATTATAGACCTTTTGAGTGGGGATGAGCATTGGTAATTCAGTAACTGAATATCCATTTTTTGTTACATGTCATATTGATTATGGACCCGAAATAAAAAATTTAATTACCGATCACATAATTCAAATTTTCAGTAATTTTTTGAATAACATAAACTTTTGCCGAATTTTTAAATTTTACTTAAATTTACCAAATTTTTTAACTTATTTAATTATAATAAAAATACTATATATATATATATACCACATAAATTAAAATACCATAAAAATAATATGTTTTTTGAAACAAAATAAAAAATATATTTTTGAAAAATATAAATACCATAATAAAATTCACAAAATATGTCATATAATACATTATCATTATCTCAAAATCAATTAGCAGTAAATAATTTCATTACTGAACAATTTTCAAACTTACAAAAATTTAAGGGTTAAGAGTTTTATTTATATATATTTATATTCAAAATAATGTCATCTTGAAATTCGGTAAGAATAACTGAAGTATCTAAAATCTTATTACTGTCATTGTACCAAAAAAAATTTCATTACAGTAATCGGTTACTGAAATTTAATGGTTCAGTTTGGTAATTCAGAATAACCGAACCATTGCACGCTCTTATTTTTGACAACAAATGGTCAAATTAATGTCTGCTAAAAAAAAGTATTAAATAGTTAGCTAATTTCTGATATTGAGAATAAAATTAATATAAAAATATAGGGGGTATATAGAAATTTAAATAAAATTTAGAAATAAAATTATATTTTATTCCGAATATACTAAAAAAACATATAAACAAAATTTAACCTAACAATCAGTATTAATTAAGTGAATTTCTTTATTATGGATAAAAAAAAACTCAAAAGTAAATATATTTTAGAATACAAGTTTTTTTTAGAAAAATAAAAAATAATATAAAAAATTACTTATTCTAAGCAAAAAAAATCTCAAAATATGAATTGATTACTAATATAGTATATATATATATATTTTCCTTTCTCGTGTAGCTCTCAAGTCATGCTATACTATATTTAAATAAAAAATCTGTTGATACAAATCTTAAACATTCATTATAAAGATATTAGTTTAGGCAATTCAAATATAAAATATCTTAATACAAATCTCACACTTTTGTTATCATTTCATATGTTTTTAAAATAGTTACTAGAAAAGATAAGAATACGTATACTTTATATAGTATATAAAAAAAATTATTAGACTCTTGTTTTCACCAGTATTTTAAAGAAAATATTTTATACAAATATTATTATTTTATAAGCATAATAAAATAAAGATGAAAAATATTAGGAACAATTACTTATAAAAATAATTACTGAACGCCAATAATTTATTGGAATATGGTTTGATAAATATCGGTCAATATCTAGATCAGTATTAGGTAATAATCATTTTTCTTTTAGTAAAACAAAAGAATAATATAAAAAATAAAACTCAGATAAAATATATGTTGCCTAAGTTCCTAAAAACTACGTACATAAATTTAATTTAAAATTTTTTAAAAGTAAATATAAATGTTTTAAATTCATTTAATAAAATTACATAATTGTAATGTAGAATTATACATATTTGGGTTCAATTATCTTAGAGTTTTTATTTAAATCACCTGTACAAAACTTATTATTAGCGGGTGCAAAAAATTATGCATTGTATATAGTGCTTATTATTAGTGGGTGCAAAAAATTAAACTAAAATTGAAACCAAGCCGAATTGAATTTAGTCTATTTAATTCCGGTTTATTGGATTTTCAGATTGTTCAATTTGATTATTTATGAAAATTTCAGTTTTATTCGGTTGAAAATGCTGAAAATCGATTAAACCAAATAGACAAATTTATATATATATATATATATATATATATATATATTTATAAATTTATAGTAATTAATTATAATCTTTACATAAAAGAAAATAAATTATAGTTTATGATAATTAATTTTGATCTATAATACTTGATAAAATCATGAACTATGACAATTTATTATAATTTGTGTTAACTAATTTTAATTTATGGTTATTAATAAAATTTTGATAAATAATTTTAATTTATACTAATTTACAATTTTTTTTTTTATTTTAGATTATAGTAATTTATAAAGCTGTAATAATTGATTTCAATTTATGTTAATTAATAGAGTTATTCCAATTGATTTTAATTTTTACAATTGATAAAATATGATAATAATTATGATTTATGATAATTAATAAATTAATTTATAAAAACGATTAATGATTAAGTTCAGTTTGATATTTTTATATATACGTCGGTTCGATTTATTTGAGTTCAGTTCAGCTTTAAACCGAACTAAACCGATACACACACTTGCTTATTATTATAACATAAAAAATATATAAAAAATAAATAAAAAATTGAATTTGATGATAATTATAAGTAGTAAGAAATTCAAAAATTGTCAATAATAATTATACTAGTACTGATGTAAAATTTTTAAAAATATATATATTTTAAAATTTAGTAAAATACTTTTGTGATAAATTAGTTATTGAAAAAGAAATTTAGAAGGTAAATTAATTTTCAAAAAATTCATTATATTTTTGTTTATAATGAATATTCGATAAATCATTATAATGATAAAATGTATGTTTTGTATTATATAATTATTTTATTTTATTTTTTTCCTTTCTAACTAAGCAGCATACCTAAAAAATATTGATAGGTCCCAAAATATGAGTTTTTTTTTTCATTTTTATAATCATTTAACTTTTATTGGTGTGGATGAACACAATCGAACTCATATTATATAACAATCTTGAAGAATAAGAGGACTATTGCAATTTGAAAATGGTTCTTTTTCCCTTTGAAAGTTTTTATTTTTTCTATTGAAAATGCAAGCTAGCCATTGTGGGGGTTGCCTCTCCATATAGCTGGGAATTTCAATTTTCTGGTCATAGGCAACCATGCCCTTTTCTTCTCTTCTCATCAAGTTCTGGATTATCTTGGAATCACTTGTCAAACATTTAAATAAGTTATAATGAAAATAACAAATATGAAGAAAAGTTAAAATAAATTATAAGCAAAAAAATTAATATTGATCTCGATAAATTTTCATGGGAAAAAGCATATTTCTTATCAAGTTCTATGTTAATTTGGTTTGAAATTTGAGAGATCAGAGAGATGGAAAAAGAGAAAGTGACCCAATTAAAATAAGAGATATTGTGATAAAAAGATTTAGAAACAAATAATGATAACTTGATATACATGTTAATGTGTTAAAATTAGTTTATCAGTATATCAAGTTACTTAATCTAATGTTTAAAATTAAAAGTAGTTGATCCAGTGATTATAAATTGCAACTATATATATCTTATGAAACTGAGGAAAGTTTTATCAGGGTGAACAATCGAATTTGCAACCAAAATAAAGTCAATTTTTTAATGAAATTATTGGATTATTTTTTGGAAAAGTATTAAAAAAAAGAAATTATTTGCACTGTAATGTAATTTAAAAAAGATTTACAATTTATAATATTTATTTAAAATTCATTTCTTATTGAATTGGTCTATATAAATCTGGGTTATGTAAGAATTTTTTAAAATTAAGTGTATTTTTTTTAAAAGAATATCATTAAACAAAATTAAGTGCATTAAGTGTTTGATTAAAAGTCCAAAAACTATTTTGGAAGAGAATTTGAAAAAAAAGAAAAAAACACAGGAAGCTGTTTTTCATTAAAATTCAAAAACACCATTAATAAAATATTTTTTGAGAAATACTAAGTATTTTTTTATTTTTTAATACTCATTTTTTTTATTGATTAATAAAAAATTAAATAATTTTTTTATCTCCTCACCTTATTTTATCACCTACCAATCAAAAAATAAAAAATAAAAAATAATGAATTTACTTAACACTTCTCTTATTTTTATTTACCATTATACTACACTATAAAAACATGAAATCCATCTCTTTATTCCGTTCTTTTCAATCCAAACCCTAATATCAAAAGCACGCCTTGCCCGCTGTCTTCCTCCCCTCTGTTTCTTTCACCTGAAGGCTCATTTTCCCCTCTGTCTTTCTGACTTTCTTCATCTCTTTAGAGCTAACGACCGTCGCGCAGTAGCAGCAGTAAAGCCACCCATGGGTAAAGCTCGAGTTCCTCGTTGCCTACGTCTCTTTAAGATAGATCTCGTTTGTCGTTGAAGCTAATACCTTTGTTTTTAAATGGTGGATTTAATTTGCAGGTAAAGTTCACGGATCTTTGGCTCGTGCTGGTAAGGTGAGAGGCCAAACTCCCAAAGTGGCCAAGCAGGATAAGAAGAAGAAGCCACGCGGCCGCGCCCACAAGAGAATGCAATATAACCGCCGTTTCGTCACAGCAGGTAATCTCCTCCTCAATCATTTTAGAGGATGGTTGTAAGTTTTGTATCCATAACTGTGCGCCTGTCAATTTCGATGGTGGATTTTTTATTCTGTTTGAAATTCTTTTGTGATTATCAATTTATGGATCCTAATGTGGTTCTTGATCCACAGATTTTAACTGGTTTGTTTTCTAGACAACTAGTATTGTCAAACCAACCAAAATGCTGATATTTGGTCACTAATCACACCTTGTGAAAGTTTTTTCCTCTGCCCCTGTTTATCAAATTGGAAAATATGGATATTGTTGGTCATTTGATAAGGATGATGGTTTACTCTGGATTTTCTGTGGTCTTTTGTGCTCTAGTTTTTTGTTCGCTTTCAAAATTTGGTTACACATATGTGCGGACAGTACTTAGCAATTTTGAACGACTGTTACAGAATGGGGTTTAACAATAGTTCTATTTTTTTTAATGCTTTACATCTGGGTGCTAAAGTATTGTTTGGCAACCTTGGGTTATGATATTAAGTAGGATTTAATTTTCCATTGTTTGAATGATTTATAGCTAGGTTCTGAAATATTGTTTGACAACCTTGGGTCAGGATATTAAAAAGGATTTAAGAATTTTGTTGTTGTTTGAGTGATTTATAGCCAAGTTCAACCATTGTGTGATTTGTCTTTTTTTTTTTTTTAATCTTTTTTGTAATCTGCAGTTGTGGGATTCGGCAAGAAGAGAGGACCCAATTCCTCCGAGAAGTAAGGAGTGACAGGATGACAAGTTGTTAGTTTCTTAGGTGAAGGCTTATGTTTATTGTTTGGATTGTCTTTTGTGTATTAAGAATTCTCATACTTTTTGGAGTTTGATATGAAGTCTCAAACTATGCTGATGATATGATATTCCTATTTTTGTTAATTAGAATTATTTGATATTTCGTAATTTGTTATATTGCATTTCTATATTTGCTTATTTCGGGATAATGCTTTCCTATCACTTGCAATAATTTACAGATGTGCTTGCACAACCACCAAACTTAAATACGTTCGGTCTTACCAGTATGGCAGAGTGATACCACCCGATTTATATTTTTGGTTAATCTGATCCATTATCACATAGCTCGCAGTTGTTGATTTTCTTAGATGCAGAGAACGTGTCTCGGGTGTTTATCATGGTTCAGATGGTGGGAACTGTAGTGTTCAATGCTTGGAGTTGGGGGTAGGATAAGGGGTCTATTTAAGTGGACAATCTGGGTTTATTCAACTGCATCAATGATATTCCAATCATGGAATCTGTCTTTGCAGGTCTATAAATCCTCTTTTATCGCATGATTTCATATCCACTATTAACTATTTTATTTAACTGGGCCAGAAAAATTTTACATTGCATGTTATTTTAATTTTTGATATGGTTAAAATATAACTGCATTATAGTTCTTGATTTTGACTAAGCTAATTTTCAAATAATAAAGATTCAAATGTATTTTTTAAAATTTTTTTTATCTTTTTATTGCAGTTAATTTTGAAATAATAAAATTCAACTGTTTTAAGGCAAAACTCAAAAACTGCATATTGTTATTAATTAACCTTAACATGAATAATTCATCTTAATCAAAGATAGTTCCATCCATTTGCTGCAGAACTAGAGTTTTAGTTTGATTGATTCGACAGTCAACAATCATAATTAATACATAGGACCGTATAACTATTGTCGATAGTTACTTCTAATAAATTTAGTTGATGATGCATGTACCAATAATGTTTAATATTTTATAATTTCTTAAAACTAGGGAGTAGGGAGCTAAGTCTTAGAATCAAAAAATTGCAGGTAAGGGAAACAATTGAGTGATTAGTATTGGATTTAGAAAAAATGTTTTTGAAAATTTATTTTTTATTTTTTTGAGTTTTGAAAATTATTTTCGGAAAAAATAAATAAATAAATATTTTTTTAAAGGAAGTAATTTATAATATAAAAAATAAAAAAATTATTCGATTAAATTAAAAAAATTCTAAATTTATTATTATTTTTTTAATATTATCCCAGACAGCCCTTGGCAGAGACCGCATGCGGCCAAATAGTTGGGCCAATATCTCACTCGCAGACCCAAAGTCCAAACCATCACACTGTCACGGAGTCTTCCACTCTTATCCCAAAAATGAAATAATCCTCTGGGTTATTGGTCCTCTGTTTCCTCCGCCAATTTTCAGCCTCATCGCCATTGACTTCAAGCTCTGTGTTCCCTAATGAAGCTCTTCCGACCAAATCTGGCTACCTCTCCGTCTATCCCAAAAGCAATTCAGCCATTTTTTACGCTTTCTATGAAGCCCAAAACTCATCCTTACCTCTCTCCCAAACCCCGCTTCTCATCTGGCTCCAGGGTGGCCCTGGTTGCTCCTCCATGATTGGCAACTGCTTTGAGCTGGTCCGTTTCGTGTCACCGAAAACCTCACTCTCCTACGCATTCTAGGCTCTTGGAATCTCATAATTGGCCTAATTTTCCGCAATAATCCAGTTGGGGTTGAGTTTAGTATCGCTGCTAAGCCTGTAGAGATACCCAGAGATAAACACTCCGTACCTGAGCATCTCTTTGCTGCCATCACTGGGTTTCTTGACTTGTACCCAGATTTCAAAACTTGCCCGATTTATATCACAGGTGAGAGTTATGCAGAAAAGTATGTTCCGGCAATTGGGTATTACACTTTGATGAAGAATATGAGATTGCCGGTGACGAAACAAGTAAATTTGAAAGGCGTGGCTATAGGTAATGGGTTAACCGATCCGATAACGCTAGTGAATACTCATGCTCTGAATGCATATCTTTCTGGCTTGATCAACGACAGGCAAAAGGGTGAGCTTGAAGAAACACAATGGAGGGCAGTTAAATTGGTTCAAATGAGAAATTGGGGCGAGGCAACAAATACAAGAAACAGAGTCTTGGGTTTGCTTCAGAACATGACAGAGTTGGCAACCTTGTATGATTACACAAAGAAAGCGCCTTAGAAAACAAGATTAGTCACCAAATTACTGCAATCAGCGGAGGTGAAGAACGCAACTGGTGCAAATGAATCACTAGTTTTCGAGAAATGCAGCGATTTAGTTGGGGATGCGCTGCATGGAGATGTGCAGAGTGTGAAGTACATGGTTGAATTTTTGGTGAGGAAGAGCAAGGTATTGTTGTATCTGGGGTTAACGATTTAAGAGTTGGAGGCTTGGATGAAGACAATGAAATGGTAGGGATTATGGAGCTTTCTAATGACAGAGAAAAAACTGTGGTGCTAGGGGCTGGACATTTTGTGCCTACTGATCAGCCTCAGGCCATGATAGAGGATTGGGTTTTGGACAATTTTGCTTGCGATTATGAGTAGCAAAAGGTTTATTCACCAGAGGAGCTTATGCTACTGGCTATTGTTGTCTCAGTTGACAGTGCTAGCTTGTTGTCCCCCTTGATGATTGAAGACAGGTGTATTCATAATAATGAGAATGATTAGTTTAGTGTAATTGAGAAAATATTTTAAAATTTAAAAAAATTCTAATTTTAGGCTAGTTTAACGAGTTAAACGAGTAGTAAAACTGTTGTGTCAAGTGGCGCACAATTTTTTTTTTTATTTTAATTTTTTTTTCAATATTATGTGAATAAATAAATAAAAAACAAGAAATTAATGCATGCAAAGGCATATAATACAGTGAATAAGTCATTGATACGGATATGCATGCATGAAAAAGTTTAAACAATTCAGCAGCTGAAGTGGCACTTGAAGGTAATTATAGTTAATTTTTTTTCCAAAAAAAAAATGTGTGCCACTTGTTATCTACGTGACATGTGTGCATGCAAAGATTTAAACAATTTAGCAACTGAAGTGTAGTTAAAAATAATTACAGTTTTTTTTGAAAAAAAATATGTGCACGACTTCAGACAGTTTTGCGTTGCCCCATCATTAATAACTATCCTAAAATTAGAATTAATTTTAAAATATTTCTAAATCTAGAGTTTTATTAATTTTTACCCTAAATTTATAAAATATTTTTTCAATTACACCAAACCAATCTTTTCCCCTAACTTCAGCCTCAGCTTTACATAACAATTTCCAGAACACATTTGATTTAACCGTTTTGATGAATTTGGTGACTAAGTGTAAACATAATTTATACATCCTCATAAAAATACAAATTTGAAATTTCATGAGTTTATTATATTGAGCTAGGATCTTCAATTTAGTTTTTTTTCTTTTTTTTTTTTCTAAATTAAAGATTAAACCCCATGAACAAAGATTTTTACCATTTCAAAACTTCATGGTTGTCAGTCATCATGGCACAATTGTAACTGTAGCTATTCATAATTGCTTTTAAAAAATTTGGTAATAAAACAGTTAAAATTTAATTATAATTTATAAAATAACTATTAATAATTAGAATTCAACTTTTTATATCAAAAATTGCTTTTAAATAATTAATACAAAAAATAATTTTTTTATTTTTATTTAAACCTATATAAATTTATAATAATTTTTATTAGTAAAAATTATATTTTTTATTTTTATTTTATATTTATTTAATTATTTTTTATATTATATATGGTACATATTATGAATAAATATATAATATATAATTTTATATATATTACATATAATTTTATTTTTCATAATATATATCATATATAATATAAAAAATAATTAACTAAATATAAAATTATAAAAATCATAATTTTTTCTAATAAAAATTATTATAAATTTATATAGATTTAAATAAAAAAATTATTTTTTGTATTAATTATATAAAAGTTAATTGTTTTTTTATAAAAATCATTTTTTTATATACATTCTAAAAACTGAAAATTTTCCTTTTAGTTTAACTTATTGTAACTTAGATGGCCGAAAGCTGTGAACTGAAACTAACTATAATCTTTATTTAAAAGATTTTTTTTCCTTAAAAAAATAGAAAAAAGGAAGAAAATGTTTAAGATGGGCAGGCCTTCAGGAAGTGTAAATTGGGCTTCCTCCATCATCCCCTGCCTGTGGAATCTCGATAAGAGCTGCTTCATCTATTCCGCGCACGCACCCCTACTCACAGAGTCTACCTCGCTAGACGAATCATCGAAATTTGAAGCTATGTTCTGAAGGTATTTTCCTCATTCCTTCACTTTCCCTATCAACATTTCTAGTTTCAGTTAAAAAAAATCAACACTGGTACAAAGTTCTAATTGAATTATGAATTTCAGAATTCAAAATTTCCATTTCTGCAAGCTCTGTGGACTTGCGCTGGTTAGGAATGTCCTACTCATTTTGTGAGTTTCTTTCGGTTTGGCATGGTACTCAAACTATCAGCTATGCAGGTATGCCGCTATGTATGACCATTGGTTTTATTTCACATTTCTCTGCCCCTTTATAGTTTCAACTTCATAATATTGGTATAAAACTGCTGGGATTTTCTTTAATTCTCAAATTTGTGCAATTTCTGTTTCCCTGTTCTCGTTTGTGCTCATTGAAAACCCTCTCAGTTGACCTTTATATTGGGAGCAATTGCCTGGGGCTCTTATAAATTATCTTATCTTGCCAGTGGGTGCATCTTTTAGGGTAAAGGGAGTGTAGGCTAGTGTCATGAGTGAGCCAGAGAGATGGCAATTACAATTTACAAGGTCCATCTTCTTATGAAATGGATCTTCTTATTCTTAGCCTTTACAAGGCTAAAAAAATATGAAATATATGGGCGTAGCCATTATCTTCATTGGACTTTCTTCATTTTTCAACACCTTAGCTGACAATGATGTCATTCAAATGATTATTCAGTGTGGTAGTGGGAAACACTTGAGAAGTGCAATCATCTTCAACTCTGAAAGAGAACATCGAAATACTTTGTGTAGAAGAATGAGGTACCTATGGTGTTTTCACATTTCTTGCATAAAAGATAGAAAATGGGAGTTATTCCTACCACTGTTAGATTACATTTCTTTTTGTTACAGGTTCACTAATTTCCTCTTGAACATATCAAGACTATGTTCTCGATCCAAGCATAAGTTTTCGGAAAAGTTTTTGGATGAAGTAGATAAGTTTGACGCACCAAGCATCTCTGATCGGTCAAAGTTGTTTAATAAGGTTAGTTTGTATCATGTATGGGTGGAGGACTAGATGGCTGCTTTACTTTTGTGCTACAAGTTGCTTTTGGAATTTGAGGGTTGCTTTATCTGAACGCTCCAAGATATTATTTTGCCCAATACTCTCAGTGTTCCTTAACTTGCAATCTAATTTCTTTTAGGTATCAATGCTAATGGATTATAATGGTTTTCATGGTTTAATTGTGAATGGAAAAACTGAAAAGCAATCTGGTTGGGATCTTAAAGATGTTGCTGATGATTTTGATGTCTCCCTAGCATGTAAAAGATTTCCTTCTATTGTTTTGGGTAATTCTCCCCCTGTAGAGTTATATGATGAGACTGTACAGTCATCTGAAATGAAGAAACTGTTAGCAAGTGAAAGTTGCAAAGGATTTTCCTCAGATGCTCTACCTTTCTATGTTGAGGACATGGCTTTGGAAATACAAGAAAACTTAGATCATAATAAAGTTAGTGTGAAGGAATCTCCTACCAAAGTGCCTGAATTGCCACTCACTTCTGCTGCATTTCTTGACACATCCATCAGTTGTATACCTGGATTAAGCAAGCGACAATTCAATCAATTGGAAAACTGTGGATTTTTCACTGTAGGTCTTTTAAATATCATTTAAAAAATAATTCCTTTCAGGTTCTTACATTTGAAAGATGGCTGGGTTCATTCTCCTCTTGATTTTTGTGCAGTTACGGAAACTGCTTCACCATTTTCCTCGGACATATGCTGATTTGCAGAATGCGCAAGTTGGAATTAATGATGGACAGTACTTGATATCTGTTGGAAGGGTTTTATCATCCAGGTATATAAAAACTGTTCCCTGAAAATTGTCTTCATGATAGTTTTTAGTTGATTAAAAGGTTTTGCAAAATTTTTTAGGCCTTAATGATACTTTACTTTGTCTTTCCTTAGTTATTTGTGCTTTTTCTTAGGCAGTTATATTTGGTTCTGTCAGAGAGAGAGCTCTGATATAGCTTTTCTTTATGGTCCATCTCTAAGTTACTTGCGGGAGTTGTCCTCACTGGTCCATAAATCCCACCATCCCATGGGATTTGAACTTAAGCATACCTAACAGAAATCCAAAGCTTAAATTTCTGGGATTTCTGCTGGGAACATCATCTTGAATATGGTCAGTAGATTTGAACAATGCGTCTGAATTTGGCTTTGATAATTGTTCTGCAATAAATTATCCAAAGAAATGTTCTTTCTCATAGCAACATTCTGCTTGAGGCAAAGATAAATGATCATATTGTTTAGCAAAGTGTTTGTACAACATGCTAACATATTAATGATAAATATAATCTGTCAACTAGCTGAAGGACGAGAGTGGAGATACTGCAGGGCTTGCTTGTACTCAGAATTTAAACAATTATTTATCTTTTGCTCTGGTACAATATAAGGGTTCAGCTGTCTAAGATCGCTTGAATAACAGAATGAATTGAGATCTTCAACTGGAGGACTCATATCTGCATGCTTCCAGCACTAGCTTATTCATTATCTTGTATAGCATCTTACTACTGGTAAATTTGAATTATGGATATGTGGTGTAAGTTTACTTCCAATGCACAGTTCCTGCATTCCCCCAACTTCTTATGTTTCTTGGACTGCTTTTCTTGTTTCTAGTCCTTTGAAATAAAAACTTTAGCCTTGTTTCTTGAGAAGATGAGCACATTGATGATCTTGAGATATGAACACAAGAATACTTAGGCTGTTTGTTATTAGTTTTTTTTACTACTTAATTTTGTTCTTTTGCTTGTAAGTAGGCGTTCTTTGTTCACGTAAATAATCATATCTGTATGTACTTTTGCTCTATGTTGTCCCTGTATGAGTATTTTTGTGTGCATGTAGTAATCATTGAAACCATTAATAATGAGCAGAAAGGTTAGTGTTCTTACTTTCCTTTTCTGTTGCAGGGGTGTTAAAGCCAGTTCTTCCTTTTCATTTCTTGATGTGGTTGTTGCTTGTGAGGTTGTAAATGATAAATCTCGGAATCCAATTTATTTGCATCTCAAGAAGTTTTTCCGTGGCTCTCGTTTCACCAATCTGCCTTTTCTCAAAAGTCTTGAAAACAAGCATAAAATAGGAGATATCGTTTGTGTTAGTGGTAAGGTGGGTTAATTTTCTCCATTTTCGTGCTGTTTATTGTGATTTTTTATCCAAACATGACTTGTTCCATAACTAGCTGCACTGGGTCAAGTTTTTCATAATAAGTCATGATTATGTAAATTTTTAGCTTTTAGCTTTTAGTCTTTTCTCCCTTTTCCTCTCTTTTTCTTCATTGCTATCTCTTGAGGACACTTGTTAATAAAGGTAAATCCATAGTAGTTTTCTTTTCAGTGAGGCTGTTTATAAAGGGATCCACTAGGTGCATTGAACCTTTTTGGATCTCATTAATCCTCAGGACAATAATTGATCTTTGCTTGATTCTGAGTGCCATAGTTGTTAACTACAGGTGATTTGACACATTTTTGATTAGCAGTGACAGTATTACAACATGAAAAATAAGGCATGTTGCATTCTCACTATCCTAGTCAACACAAAACTATAAGCAACACAGGCAAGTAAAATCTACAACTTCAATCTCCTTAAGCATAAGGCCACAAACAAGTCAAGAAAACACCTTGCCCCATAATAAAGGAAAAAAGTCTGATTCTTAATAACTGGTATTATTGATAATTTTATTTTCCTATAGTGGCTGGGTTTAGATGAAGGATAAAAGAGGTCTGTATCCAATGAGTTTTTACCTTGATGACAAGGCAGTTGAGACTACATGTGATTATGTGCCTCATGTAAGACTAAGAATATCGGACCTGGCAGGCTTTTGTCCAAGAGAAAGAATAATCTAATTCAATTTTTGCCTGCTGTTTGAGAAGTTTCTATAGTGACAACATAGGTCAGATTTGAGATCTGCCTATATATGCCTTTGTGGTGGATGAGGCTGTGACAAAATAGGGGGTAGGGTTAAAAATTAGAAAATTGAGGTTCATGGATATTGTAGACCGAATTGGAATTGCATTGCATGAACTGAGTTGACTTTTTCTTGGCCTAGAATTGCAGCAGTTCCTTGGCTGCCGTAAAACTGAACTATGGGGTATTTTAATTAGTGAAGACAGCATAAGAAAAAAAATATTAGAGTGTCCTACTGAAAGAGAGTTTTATGGCTGATTAGTGTAGGGAAAAGAAAGGGTTGTGTGCAGTTGAAGAAGAATGTAAAGAAACTAAGAAAGCATAGCAAACAGTTCTCTGATCAAATTCAACTCAAATTTTCATGATTTTGTTACTTGGAAGCCAAAAAGAATAGCAAAAGTATTAAGTGTTTCCATAGAGTAAAAGACTCTTCTTTGTCTAGTTAGATTTGGTAATCATAAATTGGAAAATTATTAATAAACTATAAATCCTTCAATAACAATATCTCCTAATAAGTATTAGAATCCTTTAACAGAAAACAAATTCCTAGGTTTTGTTTGAAACACCCCTTTTCTTGGCATAGAAATAATGTCTTTAAGCATATGCTTCTGCTTTCAAAGTTTCCTTTCTAGTCATCCAATAGATGCATCAATCAACTTGCTGATGTTCTGGAATCTTACAGAAATGATGGCATACATATTTTTTATTTTTGTTCTATAATATGCAAGTTGGAAGCGTGCAAAATCTACACATTAAATTGTGAATGAATTCTTAGAAAATTTGTGGGATTATTGTTCTTTTTTCTGAATTCATATGAACGCATAAGGTGAGAGAAACATACAACCACCAAATGCTCCTTTCTATCCTCTTCATTTATTTTAATAAAAATGAGAAAACAATGTGGTTGTATATTGTTACATGCATTATGATTTTGGTATGTTTCTTTGTGTTTTCCAATTTCTGTCTCCTTCACCGATGTGGGCCTTTTTTCAGTAAAGTGATTCAATTTATTCCTTACAACAAGTTGTTCAATGCTTCATAGAAGAAAAATATCTACTCAATAAAGTACAAACCTATTCTTATTGTCTCTCTTTAAATGAGACTTTTAAAGGCAACATCAATTATTTTGTTGTTCTAAATGAATCAATTTGGTATATGATATTACTTAGACCTGTTCAACTTATGGTCACTGGTTGGATGGTGTACATTTATTGTAGCTGTTATTCCTTCTGGTTCATGTAGATGTAATAGATATGATATTTGCATCAATGGAATGTTGTGGACAGGTACCATATTTCTTCTATATGCAATGAAGTGCACTTTCTATATGTAATTTTGCTTTCATGATGTTGTAGTCTGATTTTAGATGATGTCATTTGTTTTGAGCATTTCAGAACTTGGTAATTGGTTGTTTTTTTTACATTGTAGGTTAAGACTATGAGTGCCAAAGATCACTATGAAATGAGAGAATATAACATCGATGTGCTAAAAGATGATGACAATCCAGTTCTTCACCCAGAAGGGAGACCGTATCCAATATACTCCTCAAAAGGAGGCTTAAATCCTAATTTTCTTAGGGAAATTATTGCAAGGTTTGTATGCCATTCCATTTGGTAGTTTAATGTGCAGTATAATTATAATGCCACTTATTCAGATTTTCTTTGGGATAAAATTATTTTTTTCCCTCTAAGAAGTTTTCTGTTAGCAGTCAGTGAAGTTAATCCTTTTGTTATCTCTTATTTTGTTGTTTTCATTCTTTTTTAATTGTTCTTTTTTTTTTCTTTTTCAAGTTCTGTTGCTTGCTTATGCAACTCTCTCTTGAAATTTTTTTTGGAAAAATGGTCTTTTGACATTAAAAAAAATGATTCTTAAATCTTTTCAATGATTCTAAAGAATTTTCTTATTACTTATTTTCCAAAAGCTTGATCTTTTCCAGAAGAATTATCAGGAAATTAAAAAAAATATATATGTATCTTTCTCTATAACAGTATCTTCTTTTTGTGGTGTTAATGCAATTTCTGCAGAAATCTGATTGGAGGATGATAGCCTTTAATTTGTGACATGTTGAATAAAGTGATGGAGCATAGTATTTTAATTCTTACAGTTATGTGCATGGCCTAGTATTATTATTACCTTTCTTACTATAATGTTCACATGAGGTGTGAAACGGAGATATTAGCAGGTTTTTCTGTAAGCCTGCGTAGCCCTTCTACTTCCTCATGAAATACTTCTAAGAATTTTAAATCAAGAATGCATATGATAAAAGTTTCTTCTGATAATAGGATGTGTCCTGTTTTTGTGGAAATGTATCATTTTTTTCGATGCTCTTTGGTCTCAAACCTTGTAGGCATTTGATATTATGTGACTCTTTTACTCGAAAATGTAATCAAGTATCATTACAATGTCCAAGTATAATGATTTTTCTTTTTTAGGTAAAACAAGCAGTTTTATTTTCAGTTTTCAGCTAAACTATACCATTTCGTTCCGTGGTTGAGTTTAAGTTTTATTGGATATCTTACACCCACAATTTCTTAAATGAGGCTGGGACCCTAATTTGATTCCATGATCTACCTAACCAACCTGAAAAGCTTGGTGCATTGGATGTTTGGATTTGGTAAACTTGCATAGTAATTCTTTTTGCAGTAGTAATTATTTTCTATGTTCCAGAGCTGTACAAGCCTTGGTTCCTGATGTTGATCCTATTCCGAAAGAAATCACACAGGACTTTGGACTTTTACATCTTTATGATGTAAGTAATTTTTCTCAAATGTGT
The DNA here is from genome assembly GCA_023653625.1 of Triadica sebifera. Taxonomy (NCBI): domain Eukaryota; kingdom Viridiplantae; phylum Streptophyta; class Magnoliopsida; order Malpighiales; family Euphorbiaceae; genus Triadica; species Triadica sebifera. The sequence continues at coordinate 22,627,495 of CM042908.1, read as the reverse complement.
ATATACATTTTGTTTATTTTTTAAGATTTTGTTTTGTCAGACACTGAATAGTGGTTTTCTGGTTCCATGCTTTAAGAATAAGAGAAACTAATGGCCAACCTTAACTGATCCATTATATATATATATATATATATATATAGCATCCTTGATTATGTAGCTTCAAATTTCTTATGGTTAACTTAGTGAGACTGAAATCTCTTGTTAATAATGATTTGTGATTTTTGATGTAAATAGTGTGTGTTTTTATGCTGTGTTTTGGTTCTTCCATGGTGTTTTGCAAATTGATAATTATGGTGAGGTTGTTAAGGGATTAGAATGCTACTGAATAATATTACAGTATGAACATCAAAGTGAGTTGTACTTGAAAACATGTAAAGATGCATTTTCGGGTCAGGGCTACTACTTGGAATATTGCAGAAATGATGCATTCAGGTTCAGTTCTTGGGTTAATCCACACGAGCCATTTTTATATAGTTGATAAAACAATTCATTAATTAAAGAAAGAGGAGGCAATTATGGGAAGATTATTGTAACTCTTATGGAAATTGCAAAATGGAAACCCTCCTATCATGCTAATATCTGCAAGAAATGTCTTAAGAGCTCCATGAGAAGAAACCCATAAAAACAATAAAGCTCAGTTGCTTTTTCAGAAGGGTTCTGTGTGCCAAAATCTATATTTTGAATGATGCTGGTATTCTGGAAAGGTTAGTAATACTAATATTGGGCCCAAGAATCTATGACATGGCAGTAAGTAATTTCTCAAGATTCATATTCTATGCACTCTCTTCTGTTTCACACACAAAGACATACGTGCATGCATTCAGAGGCCCCCATGAGAGGTCAAGTAAGTCCTCAAAACATTTTGACTACCAAATGACCTTTTGTTTTGCTATGAAATTAGAAATCTTATTGTTACAAATAAGGGCACAAATTATAGAAGTGTCATTGTGCAGATAATCACCAGATCATGCACATTTACTAATTCATTATTGTTTTTCATGTTATTAGTATGCTGGCATTTGGAGACGGAATTCAACATAATCTCAGAGTTTTTAACATTAGGAATAGTTCATACATGCAAAGGAATTCTAAAGAAACAGAACTGCTAAGTGTTTGAAGAGATGCTGGTGGAATCAAGCTGTTGGATTTTGGAGCATAATAGACCATTTGTTTCTGAACTTGTAATCTATCATCCTGGATGAGTATGTGACTGGCAGTAAGAGATTATTTTGCATCCAAATCTAAAAATTGATAATGTCATGCAGAATTAGAAGTTATAATCAATGAAAGTTTTTCTTAAGTGTTTTTCTGTGATAGGATATCTTTCTAGAGGCTTTGAATTAATTTGGCTTTCAAGGTCTTGCCTTTTTATGAACTGTTTGGTGATGCAGTGGTGTCTTGGTGGATGCGGGGGTGCAAAGTCAGGATTCCTTCTGAAGCTCTTTTCAAAAAAAAAATGAAAAAAAAATTGTGTAATACTGGGCAGTTCCATAGATGGTATTTTGAGATAAAATATTTTGCAATGGCTAGCCTAACAGGAAAGTTATTAATGTTATGTTTTGGAGGATGGTACCTCGGTATGGGGCAATTATAATTAAAACTTCTAGGGCATGGCACATCTAATTGAAGAGTTTATTGTCTTGGACCACATTTTAGTTTCTTTTGGTCCTTGATGAAAAATCTTTTTGCATTATACCAAGATTTTCATAAAGAGTTGGAGAAACTTAAATAGTTGGGAAAAAACCATGAAAATAAGCTCCTGTAGTGCTATAGGCTTATTGCTCATCAACTAAAATGGTTTGAGGATTTTGAGGCATATGTTCTCAGGATCCCATATTTTGACTTCCTAAGCTATTTTTGCTCTTTCTCTAATTTTAGATGTGTAGATATGTAGCTGAAGTTCTTTTATTTCTACTTTTTGATGTTGCTTTCATTGGCCGACTGAACCCTTGTAAAATATGATAATTCAATTTGTATTTAAGTACCCTTATTTGGCAGCTTTCACTCATAAGGTATTTTCTAAGTCATGTGTGCTTGTTGTATAAGCAATGTTTTGCATGATGACTTGCATATTTAATGAAACATACATGTTTTCTTGAAAATTTAGGCATATACTGGGATTCACCAGCCAAAGAATTCAGAGGAGGCTGATTTAGCTCGTAGAAGGTTTATCTTTGATGAATTCTTTTACTTACAGGTGATAATTGCATCTCATATTGCTCTGGAAGAAATAGTCCTATGTTTATTTTATCACCCAATGTTACTGGGGTGAAGTCAGTATAATATATTTTTGGTTACCTATAGCATCCTTTGCAATCCCGAAGGCAACTGGAACTTCTAAAAGAAATTGCATTACATCAAGATTATACACTGACCATATGGGAAGCACATAATATCTATTACCTGATAGTAATGTTCAGTGCACTTGAACCCCTCTTCAGACTTTGGTTGATTTTATTTTCCAAATGCTGGGCATAAATTACTTGTTGCTTAAGAAAGAAGATATACAATATAAATGGAGTGTGTTCTGAAATAATAAAATCACATTATTTTATAGCTTTCCTCTGTAAGTCAAAATACTTTAAAATATTAGCATTCTGGCCTGTCACAAACTATCATGAATCTATGCCTTTGGCTCAAGTTGCTTTTGTCAAAAAATTAAAAATATAATCATGAGCCGTTTTCTTTGGCATGCAACTAGAACTGGGACTATGGCGATAATTATATTTTATTAGAACCATGGGAATTTCTGGAGAGTCAAAATTGTTTATTTGTTGCTAGGCAAATGTAGTTCGTGAATTATTTTATTTGAACCTTGTTTCTTTGCTTCATATTTTCTTTGTTGGCAATAAGTTACTTGTGCTGATTTTATTTTAGACTTTATTTTTATCCATGATCGTCTATGGCTCTCAAGTATATGTCCCTTTGCAGTTAGGAAGGTTATTTCAAATGCTTGAAGGTCTTGGTACACAAATGGAGAAAGATGGATTACTAGACAAGTATAGAAAACCTGTAGTAAATTCTCTTTATGTGCAGGATTGGTCCAATCTCACCAAGAAATTTCTTAAGGCTCTTCCATACTCCCTTACTTCTAGTCAGCTAATTGCTGTTTCAGAGATTATATGGGATTTAAAGCAACCTATTCCTATGAATCGACTCTTGCAGGTTGAGAATTTTAAATAAATTCATTGATTCTTTCTTCATTAACAGTAAACAATCTGTTTCTAATTGTTTTTACATTCATATTCTGCTTTTGAACTTTGTATAACTATCTGAATTGATATTCATATTGTCTAGCCTTCATTTTTTCTCTAGCAGTTGGAGTTCATTTATCTAAAATGCTAACAAATTATTATAGGACTGGTACACTGGGTGTGTCAGTGTAGGATAAAAAATGAGCAAGAAATTTTGTCATTTCTCTTCTCTCTCTTTCTTTATATAAAACGCTATGCAAGAGCAGATGTAATAGATGCACAATATTCCCACTGATGCGTCAGTCCAGGTTGTATACAAAATAAAAATCCCTGTCCAAGGTCTTCCTGCAGATCATACTTGCTCGAATTTAGTTATTCCATCGTGTTCTTCTTCCCTTGTGTCAATTTCCCCATAGCACAGATCCACTTAACCAGCATATTGTATGGATGAGAAGGTTTTTTCTTTGGTTTGTTTTTCCTGTAAAGAAAAAGCAGCAGTGAAGAAAACTAGTGATTTATGGTTTCATATTATCCTTGTGAGGCTTTTAGGATATAATTACTTCTCTCCCTCTTTTTTTCTTTTCTTTTTATAACAAAATTCTTATTTGACAAAAAGAGAAATAAAAATAAAAACAGGATATTGTGAAGTTATTGGTGCCTGTATGTTAATGATTTCATTTTTTATGTGTCAAATCAAGGTATGGACCTCGAAAACAGCTAAAAATGCCTGTCGCTTAATGTAGAACATAGCGGAACCAAGTAAAACCTACTTGGTAGTTTGTGGGCTATTTGAGAAAAGTGAAGAAATTATGGAGATGCTCTTTATTACAGTTAACTGATTTCTATGCAGAAATTGCTTCCTGTTCTAGAAAATTTTTCAAGTATTAAAACAAAGAACAGTCAAAATCATTACAGTAGTCAGATGGATATTAGAGTCTTTGGTGAACTTCCTCACATGTTTGTTTGAGTTGGAAAATGTCAAAGAATTTATTTGCTAATATTTTGATACTTGTTTTCAGGGTGATGTAGGATGTGGGAAAACAGTGGTAGCTTTTTTGGCATGTATGGAAGTTATTGGCTCTGGTTATCAGGTTGGCCACATCATGATAATTGTAATGTTTGTCTATTTAATTCAATGATCTTCAGAATATCTCCAACATATTCTGGAATTGACTTTAGGAATATGACTTGATAATTTGTTTTTTTTTTTTACTTACTGCATATGTTTTGACATTTTTTGTGCTGTTGTTGATTGATTTGATCCTTCATGTGTGCATACGTTTGGTATGTAAACATATTGTGGTTGAATTTCTGTCTGCAGGCTGCTTTCATGGTTCCAACTGAGTTGCTTGCAATCCAGCATTATGAACACTTGCTTAAGTTGCTAGAGAGTATGGAGGATGACCATTCAAAGCCTTCTATTGCACTACTAACAGGTTCAACACCATTGAAACAGTCGCGGATGATTCGAAAGGCATGCATTTCAATTAAGTATTTTGCTCCGTTGAATTTAATAATCTTCAAGATGAAATAATTTGCTCTTTTTACAGGATCTCCAAACTGGAGGCATCTCCATGGTCATTGGAACGCACAGTTTAATATCTGACAATGTAGAATTCTCTGCTTTACGTATAGCAGTAGTGGATGAGCAACATCGCTTTGGTGTGATCCAGAGAGGAAGGTTTAACAGTAAGGTTGTTGTTGTCTGCTTGGTCTAGCATGATGCTATTTCATGGGCAAATATCTAATTAATATAATATATCATTTAAATGGTTGTTGCAAGATTTTCGTTTTACTTCCTAGCATCTATCGGTGGGTTTTAGTGCACCACAAATCTACAAATGTATCTGCAATTTGCTTGATAATTTAATATCTTTTAATTGTTTGAATAAGTTTATTCATAATCTGCATTCGGAGTCCACTGTTTAGCATAAAGCATCAACAAAATACTTTTGAACTTAGAAAGTAGTTGGGCAAGTCTAGCCTTATATCTTTGGATTAATTTTCTATTTATGATTCTCTGTAAAGGATGAGAAAAGCTCTATTGAATCTTTTGATTATAACTTTTTCTTTAATTAACTTTTTCCATGTAGCTATTCATACCATTCATCTTCTACCTAATTATCTAACTGTTAGTAGGGATGTTATAGTTATTGAAAGGGTAAAGTGGCAACCATCTTAATGTTTGTACCACATGGGAAGACATGGACTTGTCTGTGAAGCAAGAGAGAAAAAAATACTCTCTCAATCTTATTCTAATGCTGAAGTTACATGGGTTTAAATACAAAATATGTTCCTAGAATTAAGGAACAAAAAAGGAAAAAATACAAATAAGGAAAAAATCAAAATACAAGAAAGGAAGAAAATAAAACTAAGAAGGGAAGAAATAAAACTAATTTAATGGGAACTGATTTTATGCAGTATTTCCCACACTCCCCCTCAAGTTGGTGCATAGATGTCCATCATGCCCAACTTGCTTATCAGATGTTCAAAGTTAGATCTCGCAAGTCCTTTGGTCAAGATGTCAGCTGTTTGTTGACTGGAAGGAACAAATGGCAAGCAAATAATTCCAGCTTCTAGTTTTTCTTTTATAAAGTGTCGATCAATCTCAATGTGCTTTGTTCTATCATGTTGAACAGGATTGTGAGCAATACTTATAGCAGCCTTATTGTCACAGTACAATTTCAAAGGAAGTTTTACTGTCTTTTTAAGTTCTTTGAGAAATCTATATATCCACAATACTTCACAAATCCCTTGAGCCATTGCTCTGAATTCAGCTTCAGCACTACTTCTAGCAACAACACTTTGTTTTTTGTTTCGCCAAGTAACCAAGTTCCCCCACACAAAGGTGCAGTATCCGGAAGTAGATCTCCTGTCAGTTACTGAACCTGCCCAATCTGCATCGGTAAAAACTTCAATGTTCCTTTGATTGGTTTTTTTAAAAAATAGACCTTTCCCAGGAGTAGACTTCAAATATCTCAAAATCCGGTAAACCGCCTCAAGATGCTCTTCATAAGGTGCATGCATGAATTGACTGACAACACTAACTGCGAAGGCAATATCTGGTCGAGTGTGAGATAAATAGATCAGCTTACCAACTAATCTTTGATATCTGCCAGTATTCACAGGAACACTTCCCTTTTCCCAAAGTTTTACATTAGGATCCATGGGAGTTTCAGTTGGTTTGCAACCACTCATTCCTGTCTCTCTTAAAAGATCAAGAATATATTTGCGCTGAGATACAATAATTCCTTTCCTTGAGCGAGCAATCTCCATTCCAAGGAAATATCGTAAATTTCCCAAATCTTTGATCTCAAATTCAAGAGCAAGACTTTTCTTTAACCTTTCCATTTCAGCCACATCATCACCTGTTAGAATAATATCATCAACATAAACTATCAGTACAGCAACCTTACCTTCAGAGGAAAGCTTGTAAAACAAGGTATGATCTGCTTGTCCTTGAGAATATCCTTGCTTTCTAACAGAGTGTGTGAATTTTTCGAACCATGCCCTTGGAGACTGTTTTAAGCCATATAAGGACTTTTTTAGCTTACACACTTTTGAGCCAAACTTCTCTTCAAAACCGGGTGGACTATCCATGTAGACTTCCTCCTCCAAGTCTCCATTGAGAAAGGCATTCTTTACATCCAATTGCTGTAAAGACCAGTCTAGATTAGTAGCAATAGATAAAAGTACCCTTACCGAGTTCAATTTTGCAACAGGAGCAAATGTTTCAGAGTAATCTATGCCATATGTCTGGGTGAATCCCTTAGCTACCAATCGGGCCTTATATCTCTCCACTGAACCATCAGAATTATACTTCACAGTAAAGACCCATTTACAGCCTACTGTAGCCTTCTTTGCAGGCAATGCCTCAACACTCCAGGTATTGTTCTTCTCAAGAGCTCTCATCTCCTCATAAATACTTAGGCACTTTAGTAGTAAAAAGTAATGCACGAGCCACTTCCAACAAATGTCTATTTTTTCTTTCAGCAACACCATTCTGTTGGGGTGTATCAATGCAAGAACTATGGTGTATTATGCCTTTTTCAAGAAAAAAATTTCTTAGGATTGTATTGAAGTATTCTTTTCCATTATCACTCCTGAAAATTTGTATGTTTGTGTGAAACTGAGTCTGCACCATATTGTAAAAGTTTTTAAAAACCTGTTCCACCTCTGACTTTTCTTTTAATAAATATACCCAACAAAGTCGAGTATGATCATCTGTGAAAGTGATAAACCATTTTTTGTTAGAAAGAGTATTTGTTCGATTTGGACCCCAAACATCACTGTGAATAATAGTGAATGGTTTTGATGGTTTATATGGTTGTGAAGGAAATGAAGTACGGTGGTGTTTTGCAAATTCACACATTTCACAATGAAACAAAGATGGATATTTATTGTAAAATAACTTAGGAAATAAATGTTTTAAATACCTAAAACTTGGATGGCCTAATCTAAAATGCCATAACATAATATCATTATTGGAAACAGAACTAGATTCAAAGCAGGTACTTATTGGTTGAGATTGTTGTCCCGATTCAGATCCACCATCAAAGAAATAGAGTCCTCCACTCTGTTTAGCACTGCCAATCATCCTCCCCGATGTCAAATCCTGAAATACACAGTAAGTTGGAAAGAAATTAGCTTGACAATTTTGATCATGAACTAACTTACTGACAGACAATAAATTACACGAAAGTTTGGGAACATGAAGAACATCATAAAGTGTAAGTGATGAAGATACTATAATAGAACCTTTTCCTGCAATGGCTGAAAGAGAGCCATCTGCAATTTTAATTTTCTGATTACCTGCACAAGGACTATATGAAGAAAAAATATTTGACAATCCTGTCATATGATCTGTTGCACCTGAATCGATAATCCAGGTATGATCAGAATGGACACTTAAGAAAGCAGCTTGCAAGTAATTACCTTTTTGAGCTAAAGAACAAGAAGGAATTTGTTGAGACTCAAGAAGCTTGGATAGTTGATCTATTTGTTCCTTAGTGAAAGGAAATGAACTTGAAGAAAATGATTGCTCTTGATCTGAGACATTAACATGTAGTGCACGTCCCCCTCCACCAACTTTCTTTTTTTGATTTTTAGGCTTGCCATGGATTTTCCAACATGTTTCCCGTGTGTGCCATGGGCACTTGCAATGATCACACCATGGTCGCTTGCCATCATTCCTTTCTTCATCCTGAAACCTCTGGGTTGCTAAAGCTGAGTTATCAATTTCCACTATTTTGTGGATTGAAACAGATTTGTCAAGCATTACATTTTGTCTTGCTTCCTCTCTTCTAACCTCTGAAAACACCTCACGAATTGTTGGTAGAGGTGTCTTTCCCAAAATTCTACCTCGCACTTCATCTAATTTTTTGTTCAATCCTGCCAAGAACATAAAGACCCGATCATTTTCTTGTCGCTTCATGAATCTCACACTGTCATTTGTGTATTCCCATACATCGTTATAACAAAGGTCTAACTCCTGCCACAAGGTCATTAACTCATTGAAGTAGAGAGTGACATCTCGATCACCCTGTTTCGCATGCCAAAGTTTAGATTTTAACTCAAATATTTGTGAAGAATTTTCTAGATCTGAGTAAGTATCTCTGACTGCTTCCCAAACATCTCTGGCTGTAGGTAAAAACATGAATGGTTTGCCAATTGCAGGTTCCATTGAATTCACCAACCATGCAATGATCAAGGAATTTTCTGACTTCCAGGTTTTTAAAGTCGGATCTCCATCTACAGGCTTTGTTACTTCACCTATCAAATAACCCAGCTTCCCCTTACCTTCCATGATCAGTCAAACAGTTTGAGACCATTCCAGATAGTTTTTTCCATTAAGTCGGTGAATATTCACATGTAGTGAATTATTGGACCCTTCTACTGGACTTCCGAATGAGATGGAACTCATAGTGCTTTCTCCTATCGCAGTGGAGTCCCTGCTGGATGCACCAGTCAAGGCTGTTTTCCAAGGATTGTACCCAGCCATTAGTAACACAATGATAGAAGTCAGCAAAATCAACTTACTTGAATGACCTCTGTTACACCTCAATCACGTGCGGAAATATGAGGAGAAGAGATCTGGAAAAAGAAAATCACAAAACAGTGGCCGGAAAGTGTCTCACGCGCCGGCGCGTGTGATCGGAGCGGGAAGGTCGATCGGCGCGTGTTCTCACGCGCGGCCGCTTCTGGTGATGGAATTCTGACCGAACGCCGGTCGGCGCCTGTTCTGTCCACTGGTGTGGGCGGTGAGAGTTAAAACTCTCTCTAAATGGGCGGGTATTAAAACCCTAGAAAATTGACAGAAAAAAAAGAGCTAGGTTTTACTAGGCTCTGATACCATGAAGCAAGAGAGAAAAAAATACTCTCTCAATCTTATTCTAATGCTGAAGTTACATGGGTTTAAATACAAAATATGTTCCTAGAATTAAGGAACAAAAAAGGAAAAAATATAAATAAGGAAAAAATCAAAATACAAGAAAGGAAGAAAATAAAACTAAGAAGGGAAGAAATAAAACTAATTTAATGGGAACTGATTTTATGCAGTATTTCCCACAGTCTGTTTGCTATGCTGTACATGCATAGAGTGGACATGTAAATGTTTCTATGGAAAATCTACAGCATTACATGGGTGGCTGTTGATCCTTGGTGGATAAAATTGGGAAGTGCATTTTACTGCAGGTTGCAACAGGCCTGCTGATTATATAAGATAACGTCAAGCTGGTGACAAAAACTGTATCTCATTTGAGAGATTGTGGGGGTTATGTACCAGGGAGTTCTAGTCTGATTTAAAGTTAGAAAGGCAGCTAATGAGTTTTAACATGTTCTGTTGCAAGCATCTGAGGGCTATTGATTGGTGTATCATGTGTTGCAAGTAATAGTATAGTGAGTCTCATTCTCACTTAATTTTGTGGTGTAATATTTGGATTTAGCTTTTCCTAAATTCTGAAGGCTTTTGTTTGTTCTGGAAAGGTTTTCAAGTTCAGAATGTTCAATTAAATCCGAAAATTACTATAGTATACATTTAATAATAGCTTCTTGTGGGAACTGCCATTAATTGCTGACATTTGTGGTGTTTGGGTACAATATGTTATAAAACTAGCGATAATTAGACATGAAATCTGTCAAGTGTCAGAAAGTTCTTTGTAATGCTCACTTGGTGAAATTGCATAATTTAATTCTTTGTATGTATGCTCATAGAATTGTTCCTTCTGTGAAACTTCATAGCAGCTATTCTTCTTTCATTAATTTTTTAGCTATATCTACTGCTGTGATACTCATATTTTATGCCTTCATTATCTTTCTGCAAGCATTACTGACACAGAAATCTGATCCTTGCAGTTATATTATAGCTCTTTAAGTAGAATCACAGCAGCCACTTCCAATGAGTCCTCAAAAGTTGATGTCAATATGGCTCCTCATATTCTTGCTATGTCAGCCACTCCCATTCCAAGGACACTTGCTTTGGCATTGTATGGGGACATGTCCCTAACACAAGTACAAATTCTTTTCTTTCTTATTGTTAGCATGGAATGTAATATCATGCAATTTGAGCAGTTCATTTTACACTTTTCAAATTCTGTTGTCATTGTGAATGAAATGGGTTCAAATCTTTCTTTTCTTGCTTTCATATTTGGACAATTTTCTGTTATGTAATAGAGGGTTGTTAAGCACTGAACCTTTTTCTGCTTAGTTGATCAGCTCCGAGGGAGTTTTGTGGGATTAAGAGTTCCTTATAACTATGATTTAAAGACTGGATATTTTTTCAGCTTTTATTCTCAAATTGATTCGCTACATATCTGACTAATTAGTTATTATTTGTTCCTGTATCGCAGATCACTGACTTGCCTCCTGGAAGAATTCCAGTTGAAACACATGCCATTGAAGGAAATTACCAGGGCTTTGAGGATGTTTATAAGGTATGGGTTTCACTTGTAGATAAATAAATAAATCAGCAGAGAAGGGGGAGTGGGGTGGGAGATGCAGGGTTCAAGCCCTTATAATTAATGCGTACATACATGTAATACTAGCCCAATGAGCAGAACATGTATTTCTTCAGAGTGGGGGTACAAAGCCCTTGACATTGAATAAATATCATCTTGTTTGGTCTATTTCAATTATCGATTTCTATTTCCACTATGATATTTCAGGTACTAAATGGTTTTTCTTGTTTCCAACTTCTCAATCCCATTCCTTTATTCTAGTCACCAAATGCCAAATAAATGGGAATTGAATCTTGAGTCCTGTTAATATCAGGTTCCATTTTGTTTTTGGAAACGAGAAAATAATTAATGCAGCCATGTAATTCTATATAAGAAACTTATAGCATTTAATAGATGCATATCAGTACTATTTTTGCTTTTGGTCCAGTCAGATGCATTCCTTGTTAAAGGGAACACTTTTTTTTATCTCTTGTTACTCAATTATGCATCAGTCTGTAATGATGGGATGATTTCATGGATTCTTTTTCTCCATTATGCTCTATTTACGGTCAATTCTTTCTTTGACTGGTTGTAATACTAATTTTTTACTTTTTCAACACACATTATCTTTTTGTCTCTCTTCTATGCATCTTGCTACTTGAATCCAACCACTTCCCGACAGCAGTGCATCAGTGGTTTCCTGGCTGTCTGAGCTATCTTTCTTAAAGTTATTCTGAGAAGTATTACTTTCACCTTTCCACAATTAAACTGGAAGCTCATATTAGAAATTTCAAGAATGTATAAGTTATTAAAATAGAATTCATCTTCCTGGTAAAAAATATATAATACATACATACGTGCAAATGCAATTTGATGTCTTGATTTTGTGGGAATTTTCATAGATACTACGTGATATTACATGTTGAAGTTGGTGCTCTCTCTCTTTCTCTCTTACTACAAAACATTATATGATGCTGAGCATGTTTGTTGTGCCAGATGATGCTGGATGAACTAGAATCAGGGGGAAGAGTGTATCTTGTGTATCCAGTCATTGAACAGTCTGAGCAACTGCCCCAGCTTCGTGCTGCTTCTGCTGATTTTGAAGCTATGTCAGTTAGATTTCAGGGTTACAACTGTGGATTGTTGCATGGAAAAATGAAGAGTGACGAAAAAGATGAAGCATTGAGACGATTTAGATCTGGAGAGACGCAGATACTCCTTTCCACTCAAGTAATCGAGGTTGGTGTTGATGTACCAGATGCGTCCATGATGGTTGTCATGAATGCTGAGAGATTTGGAATAGCTCAATTGCACCAACTAAGGGGACGGGTTGGACGTGGAACAAGGAAGTCCAAATGTATATTAATGGCCTCCACAACCAGTAGCCTTAACCGTTTAAAGGTCCTGGAGAAGTCATCAGATGGTTTTCACTTGGCAAATGTTGATCTTCTTCTACGTGGACCTGGTGACTTGCTTGGGAAAAAGCAATCAGGACACCTTCCAGAGTTTCCTGTTGCGAGGTTGGAAATAGATGGAAATATTTTGCAAGAAGCACATGCTGCTGCACTGGTAAACATCTTATTTTTAATCTGTTCAAAATTTCTTGATCCTTATTTTTATGAATCATATAAATGATATATACTACTATCTAGTTATTTAGTTTGGATGATGGTATGAATTTTCTACTTTAGATTTTTGGGGAAAACATATTTTGGCTCATGAATTTTCTTTTGAGTCCTTATATCTTATGTTTTACTGAGCCCTTGTATTTTGATTATCCATAACATTAATTACTTCTTTGATTGAGACCAAAATATAATATTTCAAGAAATAATATTCTACTGGGCTCTGATAAGTAAAAATTATCCTTAATGATAAGAAAAATATTAGTGTAAGAGCTTAGGAAAACACAATTTAAACATGTAGACTCAATATAATAAACTTGATAAAGCCAGGGGGGTCAAATGATGTGTTTTGCCTACAATTTTTGTGGCTCTTATTTGCGTTGCAAATATATTGATGACATGTTTCAGAGGTAGTATGGTTCCAGGTGTTGGTGTATAGTCTCATTTTGTTGGTGAAGAAATTCACTATGATTCAACAAAAATAGATTGACTGAGATGTAGAATAAGAATAGCAGAGAAATGGCAGCTATGAGGTAGGAAGAAATCTAAGAGAGAGAGAAAGAGAGAAAGAAAGAGAGAATCTATTCATTAGCACGGAAAAAGCATGCACAACACCCACAATGGAGAGTACTATTATAGCCGTTGCACACCCTGGCAAGAATGCCAGCACAACAACTTACTAACAGAATTGGAAATAAAACAACAATAGTAATGCAGAAATAATAAAAATGCTTATCCAGGTTTTCACTCAATTTTTACACATAACATCCCCTTCCCCTTCAAAAGACCTTGTCCACAAGGTTAAGGTTTGGAAACCTCTGTTGGATATCATATAAGAATTCCCAAGTAGCTTTTTCTAGGGGCATATCAGACCATTGGATTAAAACCTTAGTTGCAGCCTTATTGCCTCTCTTGACTAGTTTCCTGTCTAGAATAGCTACAGGGGTAGGAGATGAACAAGGTGTAGGTAATGCAGCTGTTCGGTTAGCAGTAAGAGGAATGAACCTTTTGAGCTGTGAGACATGGAATATTGGATGGATGTCTGCCGTTGGAGGAAGTTGTAGTTTGTAAGCTGCCTTCCCAATCTTATCTTCAATGTTGTATGGCCCATAGTATAAAGGTGAGAGTTTGTTGTACTTCCTCTGTGAAACAGTAAGTTGTCGGTAAGGTTGCAGCTTAAGATAAACCCAATCTCCAATGTGGAAAGTCCTATCTGACCTATGTCGATCTGCCTGCTGTTTCTTCCTATGTTGAGCCCTTGCCAAGTGATACTTCATGATCTGCAATCCCAGTTCCCTGTCTTGTAGATACTGGTCTACAACAACCATTTTAGAATCTCCAGGAAAATAAAGAATGTGAATAGGAGGAGGCATGCCATAAACCACCTCCAAATGAGTAGTTTGAATTGATGAATGAAAATTTGTATTGTACCACCATTCAGCCAAAGGTAACCACTTTTACCATTGATGAGGATTTTCTCCTGTCATACATCTAAGATAGGTCTCCAAACACCTGTTAACAACTTCGGTTTGCCCATCCGTTTGGGGATGATATGCAGTGGACCTCAGCAACTCTACTCCTTGCAGCTTAAACAATTCCTCCCAAAATGCACTAACAAATATTGGATCTCTGTCACTCACCATAGAAGGAGTACCATGCAACCTAAACACATGTGTGAAGAATAATTGAGCCACTGTTGCTACAGAGAATGGACGATTAAGGCCAATAAAGTGAGCATACTTGCTGAACCTATCTACCACCACTAGAATCACATCTTTCCCCTGTGACTTAGGCAACCCTTCAACAAAATCCATACTAATATCAGTCCAGATGCCCTCTGGTATAGGCAAAGGTTGCAGTAGCCCTGGAGTGTTAACATTTTCAGGCTTGCAAGTTTGACAAATAACACATTGCCTTATATAATTCCTTACATCTTTCTCCAATCCTTTCCAAAAAAATAAGAGTTTGACTCTTTTAATTGTAGCCTGCATTCCAGAATGCCCACCAGTTGCGGAATCATGCATGATCTGCAATATTTTCTGTTTAAGGTTGAAATCATTCCCCAACACTAACCTCCCTTTTCTCCTTCTAAATCGTTTCCATCGAACCGAGGAAACTCTATTTTGGTGAATTTGGTGGCCACTTGGTAACTGCTACCATTAACAGCTTGGCGAGGATGAGTGGTGAGGTCAATGAAAGGACAAACAGTAGGATTTGATTGATCTCCTGCTGCTGGGTTATGGGTTGCTGGATGCGATGATGAAGTGGGTGATGGGTTTTGGGTTGGGGGTGGTGCATTGATGGAAGAAATGAGAGTTTTAAGCTCACTCACCATGCCAGTAAGTAGTTGCTCCTGTTTCTGGTTATTTTCTTGTATCATTCCTTTCACCATGTTACTGATGGACTCTTCAAACTTTTTTAAATCTTGGGATCGGGTGTGGTCAGAGATAGCCATTGTTATCAGTAATTTGGATTTCACAGGAGCAAGAAAAATCAGATATTGAGGTCGAGGATCGATGCTCTGATACTAGATGATTCACCAAAATAGATTGACTGAATAAGAATAGCAGAGAAATGACAGCTACGAGGTAGGAAGAAATCTAAGAGAGAGAGGAAGAGAGAAAGAAAGAGAGAATCTATTCATTAGCACGGCAAAAGCATGCACAACACCCACAATGGAGAGTACTATTATAGCCGTTGCACACCCTGGCAAGAATGCCAGCACAACAACTTACTAACAGAATTGGAAATAAAACAACAATAGTAATGCAGAAATAATAAAAATGCTTATCCAGGTTTTCGCCCAATTTTTACACACAACACACTAACAGGGAACAAGAGCAGAACCAGAGATTTAGAGGTGAAATTGTTTTTTTTCTCTCTTTTTGCCCTATCCTAAATTCCAGATACAAAGGGCTCCCATCTTTTACTCCTGCAATGCATTCTGTGGTCACAATTCTTGGAGGAGATCATAATTCTTGTTAAAGTTGGCCAAAGCTCGGAGATACTCGGTCTTCAACTAGCATAACTTGCATATTGCATATGTATCAACTGTGCCAGCTCATATTCATGGATTCACCGTAGGGCCTTCTTTTGCTGGCTGCATGCAGGAGAACGTTACACACGGGAAAAGAAAAAAAAAATTGCTCCCCCCAGCGTTCTCTTTTTCTTTGGCATAATTTGACTCGTAGAATAAGTCAAGGATGTCTGCATCTCAGAAATATTTACTGGAAAAACATATCCTCTCATAAAATTCCTAATTCATTATAGAGGATTCCAAATTTTTTGGCAGGTAAAAGCTTGATTGGTTTTTAAGAGTTTGTGTCTTGCTTTAATATGCAAAAGGAATGCAATCCGGCTCCCTATATAGGGCTCTAGTGTTACTTGCACCCAATCAAGGGAGGCATGTGTATAAATTATGTAGTTTCTGTCATTCTACTGCAATCTTTTGATTCAAATCCGAGGCTGATCGTGGCTGGGATTTAGTAGTTCTTTTTCATTTCTGAGAGCATGCTGCTTACTATGCAACTCGATAAAAGCATTTTCTTTAATTGCATTCATTTTTTTAATCTGTGATAACCTACCCCAATATAAAATTTGTAAATGGATTGTTATGCAAAATGCCAAGGCTTCTAGCAAAAACCGTTGGCCGACAAGCTAAATGATACACTAGATGGTTGATACACTTAATATGGACATCTCTAAGAAAGAATTGTTTGTCTACTTGCAGAAAGTTCTCAGTGATTCTCATGATCTGAAGCGATTTCCAGCACTGAAGGCAGAGCTTAGCATGAGACAACCACTTTGTCTGCTTGGTGATTGAAATAAAGTTTGTTAGAAAAATCCAGATCCTTGTTCAAGTGAATATTTGTTGCATAAAGGATGGACTGAGCTCTGGTGTTCACCTTGCATCTTGGGCAGTTTTGTACTTTTGTACAGTGTTGCTTTAGGTTGCTTTAGGCAATTGTATTTCTTTTAGTTTATGCCTCCAATGTAAATGTTGCAATGATAGTTTCAAATGTAAGAAACCTTTTTTCTTAGATTTTTTTTTCAGAATATTTCAGTATGATTATGTAACAGCTTCAACCTTTCTGTTCTGATAGTACTTTTTAATCTGGAACGAACAAAAGAAAGGATGCATCATATCTTCTGTTCAGCCAATACTTACATGCCAATGGATTCCCTCATACTGATGCTGTGTAATTTTCAGAATTGCAGATATTTATGATATTTCATCTATTTGGTTGAGCTTGTTTTCATAATTAGGTCCAATATCTTAGATAGGCAGCTTTTTTATTCTGAATTATGTGAATTTTTTTTGGTGAATCAAAATGTTATATCAACAATGTAATTAGAGTCAATTATTTATTCTTTATAATTCTAGCAACAATGATTTGGACAGGATTAAAATATAATAATACGATTGATCTAATTCACTAGAACCCTCAATCCATTGTAGTTTCCACCTATAATAATAATAATAATAATAATATTGATAGTTTTTAACACATGAAATTTAGGGAACATACTGTCGGCAAGCATATGAGTATGTCAAAAAATGAATGATTTCGCAGAGAAAATAGCAACTCCCTAGAGAAAAGGGTAAAATGCCAATCAACAAACACTAATAACAATTTAGACAAGAGAATTTCCTCATCAAATCACCTTTAGAATTTTACTACATCTGCTTTTGCCATTGCTGCCATTTTATTTGTTTAATTATTAATTTGGATAAAAAAATAAAATAAAATAATAATAATAATAATAAAGAATAAATTATAGAAAACTCTAATAAAATTTAACAAATTTCAACCATAAATAAATTTTTAAAAAATTAATAATTTATTTCATATCATTTGATAAAAATATTATTTAAAATAATAATTAAAAATATTATGATTTGAATATGCTGATTAATTTTTCATAATAAAAAGGAGATTAATAAGAGCAAAGGGGCTCCACTTGCTATCCACTGAGATTATCAGACATACGGTCATATAGGATCAGCCATTAGGAACCCCCATGATAGGATTCAGCCGATAAAGAAGGGAAGCAAAAAGCCCAAGAGAAGACAAACAGACATGTGGGGGCCCACAAACAGTTTCCTACCCAATGATCAAGCAGGGTCCCACTCGGTGTTCCATGTTCCGATTATTACCAACATGTCCAAATAACCTAGTCATCTAGATTGGGACCCACGCTGGCCCACGCTTTACAGTTATTTTACATTTTATACAATAATTAATAATATGGAGTGTATATATATAATTTCTACAGTTCTCAGTCGGCGGCTCTCTGTGCCCATTTTGACTTTTTAATGGTCCGACACTTACATATGCATTACGGCTTTGCCACAACATATATTCAACACCTCGTGCACAATTATTCTTTTTCTTTCTAATTTTCTTTTGTTTTTTAATGAACGGCCGATTAAGAGATCTCCAACCTGAAAATATCATTTTTGTTCAATTTAACACAAAAATGGTGGATGTGCAAAAATTTATCTCTAACTCAAATACTATTTTTTATACCAAAAAAATTATATATATATATATATATTTTATAATCCTTCTATTATCTTAAGATAAAGAGTAAAAAGACGTAATTATAGTGTCGCACTATATTTATTGTTAAATTATAATTCACACGATTTTTGTTCAAATTTATACACAATTTTTATTTCTTATCTTTTGTAGTATCATTTTGAGAATTGAGTTGGAAATTACCCTAAGTAGCGGAAAAATAAAATCATTAGTACGTCTTCATAAGTGAGACTTTGCAAATTTTAATTCCAGTCAATATCTTATCAAGAGAAAAAAAAAAAGATTCCTATACTTTTGTGTGGATGAAAATAAATATAAAAAAGAAAACAAAGAGATAGAATTAGGTAAACTAGAATTACATTCCTCGCATTTTCTTTTATAAGAGTAAATAATTCATTTATTTTTCTTTTTCAATTTTTTGAATAATTTTAATGGTGTGTGTGATGTACGTGCTTTAATTTTAAAAAATCTAATTACACATTCACAAGAAGAAGAAAGAATTGGGAATACACTTCTTTTTTTTTTTTTGCTTTTTTCTTGTGAAGTTTAATAAAGCAAATTTTGAATTTAAATCATGTGGAAATCAAGCTTTATTGATTGATTATATATATATATTTGGCATAGAAAAAAAGAGAATGAATCTCTTTGATATTATAGAATTAACAAAATTAGTTCAATAATCACATCATAATTGTGGTTTCATTAATTATGGAAGCGACTGTTATAATTTTTTTTTTTTTAAAAAAAAAACAGTTCAGAAAACCCTTCTGTTCCATTGGCTGATCATAATCTTGAGATCGTTTTAATTATTTTGATTTTTAGGGGGCAGATCTTAGATGGTACTGTTGATTCCCTTTTTATATTTTTTGAATAATGTAAAAGAAAATGTAATCTCATGATCATGTTAACTATTAAAGAAATTAATTAAAATTATTCCCTTTGTCAAATAAAAATAAAAATTATTCCCGATTCCTTATTAAAAAAAAAAAAGAAAAGAACTTGAACATTAACTAGAGTGATTTTTCAAGTGGCCTCATAATCATTATTAATTAATTCCTCCACTTCGTTAATCTCATGATTTGTCCTAATAGATTTTCCATATAGCCTAAACTCGAAATGTCAACTTCTGTCTGATCGATTAAGACATTTCCACAATATGGTTAGGGAAAATGAATTGACTTAACGTACAACATGTTGTGTTATATGCTCATCAAGAGTTTTTTAATGCTCTTTTTGATATATTAGCAGAAATTGTGGAAAAAAATAACACAGGATAATGATAAACTTATAAAAAAAAAAACACTACTGATCGATTCTGTAACCATAAATTTTTATAATTTTTCTCAGATAGTATCTTTATATATATATTCGAGTTAAGAAACGTGTGTACCTTTTAAAGTGCTATTTTTTATCCTTTTCATCATGGATTTTTTTTTTTTTTTAAGGGTGATAGTTTATTAAAATATATGGAGAGAAAAATCAAAATGTAATCGGATAAGTTTTAATTACAATAATTAAAGAGAAAAAAATGGCATGAAGAAATAGAAATTAAGAAGAAGATAAGTACAAGTTGCAAAATGAACATGCATGAAAGATCCTAAGTGCTATGTTGAAATTACAAAACCTAAAGTGGATGTCTAAATTAAAGAAAATGTTGTGTCTTATTAATTGTATTTGGATGTTTTCGACCAAACAAAGTCCAAGGGGTCATATGCAATAATTGATTTACAATCTTTGATAGATCTTCCGAATTCATCTTTCTCAAGCATTTGCGATAATAATATCACGAAATTTCTCATATTTTATTTATTTATATGCCTTTTTTTTAATTAATTCAGATCTTGCTTTTTGGATAAAGTTATATATAGAAAAGATTATCTATACAAGAATTATCCAAAATATATAGAGTGCACCATTAGTTATTTTTCATCTAAGATTAGGATACATTTATGTTCTGGTAGCCATTCCTTCAATTTTATTAAATTTTAAAATTAAAAAAAAAAGCACTAATAAACTTTATTTATTATTCCCTTCATATCCCACTTCAGATAGACGTATTTGCATTTTTAATTTTTTTTCCCACTTTAAGATTCTTTTTAAGAAATTAACATAGCATTAATTAATTTTTTCCAACTTTAACCTTCTTTTTTATTAAGCTCAACTACATTAATATGAGTTATACTATATTGATATCTTCATACATATTTTCCCTCCTTTTTACATATATTTCTCTATTTTTGATAAAGATTAGTAATTTTGGCAATACAAAGAGAAAATTAATGGGATGAGTTTAAAATAATATGAAATGCTTAGAAATTTGATAAAAGAACAATATAATGAATTAAAAAATATATTATTATGTAAAATTGAAATGGGATGGATGGAGTATGTGTAAAAAAAACAATAAATTTCTTCACATTATTTAAAATAATTTCATTGAAATATATTACAATTACCCTTCTTTATAATATTTTTTAAATTTAATTCCATATATATATATATATATTGACAATGAAACACCATTCCATTAAGAAGATTGAGAAACGTCCAAAACAAAACAAGCAAGGGCCAATGAAATATGAGACTTCATGTCAAACATAAGGACTAGCAAAACAAAGTGAGATTCTTGCTAAAGAATGAGCAACTCCATTAACTTCACGCTTAACAAAACTCACTTAGAAACTACCATTACTCTCTAAAAGATCTTTACAATCATTAACAACCTCACCAAATTTCAGAGGCATCATATTATTATTTAAAGTTAACTCATTCCTAAATGCAAATACCATCTAACTGCAATAATTGAAAGAAAAAAAAAAAGTAGTATATAAAAAACTAGTAGCAATATTTTAAATATAAAAGTCCAGAGGTCATGAAAGTTAGTTTAATCCACCATAAATATGGTGCAGAATAATTAATATGTTTGGTTAATTCTTATCCTCCATTCCCATTAATGAACATTCTATTTATGATTTTTTTTTTAATGATATTTACTTGGTTGTTTAAAAAAGAAAAAAAAAACCTGACCATTTTCAGTATAAAACAGTATACTGCATACCTAAGGCTAAAACCAACCCCTTGAATTAGCAGATTGACTAAATACCAAAATTTTGATTAATTACTTAGTGGTGGAAATTTTCGGGTCAAATTTTGCCACAATTCGGTTCATATTCAATGATATAAGACCATTTCCCTCCCTGTTTCCTTTTTTTCCTTTCTCTCTTATTTATAAATATATACATTTAATTAATAGTATTTAATTTCAATGCTTTGAACAAACGAATTATTTTCTTCTACATTCAACAATGTGAAAAGGGAATTGCATTAACTGACAAACATAATTATCAACTGATTTTCATTTAACTATACCAAGATGAGTTTCAATAGCAAAAGAATCATATTAAAAAAAATGTTTCTTCCTGTCTCATTAAAGAAATACATTATTTTTTATTTGATTTAAATTATAATTTACTTTCTCTATTGATAATATAATTAATTTCTAATTTCAAATGCAATATTCTTATCTAATTTGATTTGTTACCAATAAATATGAATTGTCATTTCTTAATTTTAATTTTATATCTCCAATTAAATTACTGAAATTATAAAGTAATTTTATTTCTATGAAATTGGAGGGAGTGTAAATTGTATATTAAAATCAAATTTTTTTAACAAATTAAGATCAAAATTAATGTGGTCCAAATGGTTAAATAATAATGCAGGACAGTAGGAGTTATAAGAATTTTTTTTTCCTCATTACTAATATGGATTACAAGGAAAAAAAAAAAAAAGAAGTTGCAAGATAATAAATGAGTAATGTCCAATAAACAAATATCATATCCCCCACAATAAACATGGTTTTCTGTTGTTGAGCATTAAATGTAAAGCAAGCGTTGCGATTCCAATTCATAGGTACCCAGCAGGTGAAACTGCATTTATTTCTTCTTTGTCCTAGCACTCATATTAATTAATATGCTAATTGCATCATATTCAACCTTATTAATTAATTAACCCAGTTGCCCTAAATAAAAAATAAAAAGTTAACAAGGAATGGCCCTATAAGTCATAGAATGGAAAGAAATGTTAAAGAAGATTCTCTATATTTGAATTTTTTTTGATATTTATCTTTTTTATTAGTTATTAAAAAAGTAAAAAATTTAAAAATAAAGGTAGAAAAAAAATTATTTTTAAAAATTTATTTCTTTCCGTCTGTCAATCAAAAAATATAGATTTAAAAATGGGAGAATATTGGTATTCATAATATAAAAATATTAGTAATACAGAAAAATCAAAAGGCCCAGTCTAGGCTCCCAATCATTTCAATAGCTGACCTTTCGACCGACAACACCAAGAAAACTCTCTCTCTTTCTCTCCTCTTATTTCTTAACCCTCCTATCACTTCAACAGAAAACCTGCCTGTTATTCTCCTACATCTAATTCCAAGTACTCTGACACGTGTCCTCAATCAGATGGATCAGACGCTTTGACTTGACGACCACAGTCAAAATTAACCCTACCCCTAAACAAAACAAAATCCATCTTTCAATTTTTTTTTTTCGACCTTTTATAGCTTTCACCCCATTTTTTTCCTCCTCGGTTTCATATTCTGTTTTGTCTCTCATATATTATTATTATTTTTTTATTTTCTTTTTAATTTGTTACTTTACCTTTTCTCCTTCTACAAAATATAAGTCCTTTATCTTCTTCATCTTTTCTTCTTGTGCTTCTTGCTAAAAACAAAGTCAGTTTTTCCCATTTGATGGCGGTTTCACCCTCAAGTTCTTCTACCTTGGAGTTGACCATATCCATGCCCGGCTTCTCTTCTTCCCCTTCCTCTGGTAAGCTAATTCCCACTCACCTATCTGAATCTTTAACTTTAAAACAATTAATCTTTTTCCATGCCTATTTCTTGATTTCATGTAATCAGATTTCATGTTCCTTTGCATGGCTATCATCTTTTTTTGGTGGAAATTTCTTTCTCTCCTTTCCTTGCTTCGAATTCTTTAATTTGATGTCTGATCATGCGTATCAGTTAATTTGATTGTGGTAGTTAATTAATTCATATATGAAAATAATGATTAAATTAATATATAATAGGTGAAGGGGGTATAGCCGGGGTGAGGGATTTGGATATAAACCAAGTACCATCAGGAGGAGAAGAAGACGAATGGATAACCACAGGCATGGAAGATGAAGAAGAAATCACTAATGGAGCTCCGCCGCGCAAAAAGCTTCGCCTTTCGAAAGAACAATCTCGCCTCCTTGAAGAAAGTTTCCGCCAGCACCACACCTTAAACCCAGTACTCAACCTATATACACCTAATTAAATATATTAGGATTCATATTAATTATTATTTTTTTATTTATAGAGTGTCTCGAAACCCCGAGACTTTTAGAGGAGGATAAGCCTCTTTGCTACTAGCATACATTTAGGATTCATATTAATTATTAATTACATACATACATATATATATATACATACATATATATATATCATAATTATTATTATAATAACTGGATTTTCTTTTTCCTTTTGGGGGGGTCACTATATATGCAGAAACAGAAAGAGGCATTAGCTATGCAGTTGAAGCTAAGGCCAAGGCAAGTTGAGGTCTGGTTTCAAAATCGTAGGGCCAGGTACTACTGTACTCTTAATTCCCCTTATAAATATAGATGGTCAGGTGTTATTAAATTTTTATGGTCCTTTCCCATTATTTTTGTTGGTGGGTAGATCAGATATATATATATAGTATTAAAGTTGACATAATATTACATAAGTATATGTGTGTGTGTATATATATATATATACATATATATATATATATAGAGAGAGAGAGAGAGAGAGAATCTGAATCAAATTCTACTCGTAGACATCATACCTTCACATAAAGTAGAAAACGATCTTTCCCAAAAGTAACCTAGGTTTTTT
The DNA here is from genome assembly GCA_023653625.1 of Triadica sebifera. Taxonomy (NCBI): domain Eukaryota; kingdom Viridiplantae; phylum Streptophyta; class Magnoliopsida; order Malpighiales; family Euphorbiaceae; genus Triadica; species Triadica sebifera. The sequence goes on along the minus strand of CM042908.1, from coordinate 22,603,270 downwards.
TCTTGGATATTTTATGAACATTAACTACACCTCATAATATTGGCCATATCATTATGAAGATGCTTTGGTCATTTTCACCGACATAAAAGGGAAAAAAATTGTTCAAACCAAAATATGAAATTCGTGGAGTTTTTGGATCTCAATAATTCTCCATCTGATCACATGTATAAAAAGTCTTTGTGTTAATGGGTCTTTTTTCATATATTCATTATATTGTAGAGTTAAACAAGTTAGAATTTGATTTGCTAGTTCTTCATATGCCTGTAAAGTAAAGTAGAACTTAGAAGTTCACACGAAAATTATCTTAACTGCGAAATGTTTTGCTTTTCTTAACATACTAATACTGGGGTTTCATCAGTTATCATGCCAATTTAGTAAAAAATCTAGATTGATTATTTTAGATTTGGATATTCCAAAAGATTGGATTATAATTTATTGCTCTTTATACTTTTTTTTTTCTCGTAAAATCTTATAATTAAGAAGTTAAATTGCCAATAAAGGAAAGTAAATCAGAGAAATATGGATATATATCTTTCTGAATCAACTTCTCCAAAATAAAAATTAATTATTAGAGAGGATAGATAACTGTTTCGTGTATACAACAAATTTAAAAATATATATCATAGTTATTTTGGTGATTTTAAAATATATAGATAATTATGACATATATATCACAAAAAGGAAAACTGTTAAAGAAAGTAGGGTGGTAATTTTTGCCATAATATGACAGAATCATACAAAAAAAAATAAAAAAAAATAGGGCATTTCTAGTTTCAGAAAGGGGACATGTGAGGGACAGGTAGCTCAGCAAAACCGGGAACAATTAATGATGAGGTTATTTCATGAGCTGAACCTTGTGAAACCAATATAATTATGGGGTGTCTATAGATATATCAAGCTAATGATATCACACAACATTCATTGATTAGTAAAAAATATGTTTGTATTTAGATGCATGTGTTCCTTTGTTAGCCTCGTGTGCTAGTCACATCTTATTTAACCCTAATAAGTGTTACTTTGACTGATCATTGTAATTCTTTTGGACCAGTACCCATGCATTTTGTATCTTCTGTTATCAATTAATTACATATATAATTGAAAAAAAAAATCAATACTCTTCATTTTCATCAATTCATTAATTTTAATAATTTTAATTCTCAGTCAAAAGTATAACAATTATGCATATATGTGAATGGAAAATTTCAGTTGCTTCTCAACTTCTAATAAGCATTTAATTTCAACCCCCAAAAGAAACTGAAAATCCTAATAATTAGATTTCAATTTGGAAAATTTTAATTTATGGGTTAGGTCAAGGAAGGAATTAAGTTTTATTATGCATATAATTAATACTAATAACGAAGCATGAAATGCTATATATATTGAATTCATATTAATCTATAGCTTGAGCTGGAAGAGATATTGAATATTTAGATAAAAAGAAAAAAAAAAGCAACTAGCAAGTAAAGGAAAATATAGAAAAAAATAAAAATTTTGGATTCACTAGATTGAAAATGAAAACTGCAGGAGCAAGCTGAAGCAGACAGAGATGGAATGTGAGTACTTGAAGAGATGGTTTGGGTCATTAACAGAGCAAAATAAAAGGCTACAAAGGGAAGTGGAGCAGCTTAGGGCTATGAAAGTGGGGCCACCAACTGTAATTTCTCCTCACAGTTGTGAGCCTCTTCCTGCATCAACCCTCACCATGTGTCCCCGGTGTGAACGTGTCACCACCACCAGCACAACCGCCGTGGACAAGGTCCCCACCACCACCAGCGCGGCCGCCACCTTGTCTTCTAAAGTTGCAGCACCAACCCTCCAATCTCGTCAATCTTCCGCTGCTTGTTAGTCTTCATATATATGATTAATTAATTAATTTAAATACTTGAAAGAACGAAAATAGATTGAGGAATGTTCATAGTAGGATTTACATCCAATCCCAAAAACAAAAAACGAGAAAGCTGTATGCATGGGGATGATGATACTATATACACACATGTATATGGTATCAATGATCTACATTTGGATAATTTTTGCTTGTTTAGCATTTTCTTTCTTTTTCATTGTTCATTTTTTCATTGCTTCATCTACATATGTTTAATTAATTGTTTTTTTACTAATGCTTCAGATTGTAAAAGTGTCTCAAAAACTAATAAATTTCAACTAAATATTGGTTTATATATTCTAATCAAAACTCTACAAAATATATGTGGCAAACAAGGAAGATTATGTGTCTTGTGAATTTGTAATGCTTTTTATCACGTACTATAGTTGCAACATAGTATCTATATATTATCTGATTAGTTATATTTTTTTTGTTTTATTTAAATTTAACTGAAATAAAATTAAGTAATTGATTAATTTGTATATAATAAAAAAACTAACAAATTATATCAGGTATTAAGGTAATGTATAGTAAATAGCTAGGGAGATACATATGAAACCAATTACATATGATAAAAGCTAGAATAAGTGTTTTTTGAGTCTATGACATTAGTAAAAGAGTATCGAAGAGAATCCCACATTGGTAGTTTAAGGGATAGAATAAAGTTTAAGGGATAGAATAAAAATTTATAATTATGATACAACTAATTTTATATTAATTTAAATTATTTTGAAGTAATGGCAAAATCACAATTATCAAATTTAGTTGTCTAAGTTAATTTAATTATAATATAATATCAAAACTATGAGAGTATTAGCTATCGCATAGTTATAAACTATATGGATAAAATCTGAGACTCAAGGAATAAAAAGTTATAGATCAAATATTGAGTAAGTTTATGACTCAAGAAAGGATAAAAAGCATAGATATATAAAATTGGTTAGACATCGAGAGTTCAAATGATAGAAAATAAATTTATAATTATGGTATAACTAATTTTAGATTGATTTAAATCATTCTGAAGTATTGTTGAATTCACAATTATCAAAACATCCACTTCTAATAATGAGAAACAAAAACCTTTTTGGAAAATCTGTTTTTCTATAACTGATTTCAAACAATGGATGATCATAGATATACATTGATATTTAAATTAATGAAAGAGAGGAAACGGATGAAGGTTTCTCAGAAGCAACAATGGGAAAATTGGATTGACGATTTTCCGTTCAATTGCCAATTTTCCACAATGAGAAAGTACAATGATTTTCAATTTTCGTGGTCTACCTAACTTAAACTACAAGTTCATCAACTTGTTCTGAACGTCTTTTTGGAATTCAACCCCATATTACCTTAATACAACCAACACTTGCATCACTCTTCTCCTATGGTCAAAACAGCCTCTATACACACATATACGTTTATAAACTAAAATGTTTTGTTTCATTACTTCATTAAATTATGGCGTCATATTTTTGAAAAGAAATTATAATTAATATTTCATTTATCACTCATCTGCCCTTCCATATATTTCATTTAAGATATATACACTGTTATTGAGATTGGACCGGACTAGCCGGTTGGATCGATAAAATCTAGAATTGATGAATTGATCCAGTCCGTTTTGATGAAAAAATAAGGAGAGAACCGATTGGTGTGATTGGATAAACTAAAAAGGGTGGCAAGTTGATATAACTGAAATATTTTAAAAATTAATAGCTAACGCTTTTTTTATTTAATTAAATATGATAAAATAATATAGATTATTTAATTTAAATTTATTATGAAATTATAATTGTGATATTAATTATACTGTATTAGACATCTCATATATTCATTATTATTTTGAACTTTATTATATTAAATATGAATATTGTTGAAAACTTAAATTATATATAATATTATAATTTGATATAAGTTTTTTTTTGCTGATATTTGATGATGAATTATTTTTATAATTATATTTTTATAGTCATACTGTAATATTTTATAAATAATTATCAATTTAAGAAAAAGAAAAAAAAAACAAATTGAACCCAGTGGTTCGGTTTTAAAAACATTGAATTTTTTTTTTTCCTGACGTGCTATATATATATAGGGTAACGAACTAGAGATTTGTCTGAGCAATTTGAAAAGTTTTAATATTAAGGACCTAACTATATTTTTTAAGAAAAGAAAAAAGAGAAAAGAAGTTGAAAATTTGGATTCAGAATTAACAAACAAAAGGAAAACTATAATTATTGCATTCAAAAGGGCTAGGGGTTGCATTTATATGCAATTTCTCGATATTCTTCTTTGTGCTCATTTGGACTTCATTTCAGTACTTCATTTTCTCTATTTCGTAAATTTAGGGCAACTTGTGCAGTAAAAATTAGAGCTGGAGATTTGAATCTGGAAGAAAATTTAACCCAATGTACGTAACTTAGAAAAGATTAAAGTGATACGATATAATTATTTATTTATTTATTCAAATTGACCTGTTTTGACTTGAATATATTGAAAATATTCCTCTGTCCATCATCAAAGTGATCTGACCTAATTCCACTGCCAGATTTAATAACCAACTTGGCTATAGTATTAATAATATTATTGATAATAAAAAAGATTAAAATATCATTGGGTGATAAAATGCACTAATTTTAAGTCTAATTTTCCGCGTAAATTATATCATTAACCGGTGTTCATTATGCATTTATATAAATGATGAAAAATTTTATTTTTTAAAAAATATATATAAAAAGTAAAAATAAAATTATCTTTTCACTTATAAAAAAAAATTGGGTTTATAATGTAATATAGAATTGAATTTATAAGAATTACATTTCCCGCAGGGTGGCCATGCCCATTCTGACCTGCTCATTGAAATGGCCTTTATCAATTTAAGGGCCCTGCCACTAAATATTTTGTGGATGGATGCAAGTGAAACTCTCTCACTCTCTCAAAAGATATTATTTATTGCTTTATGAGATTTTTTTTTCTTTTTACCTCAAACGAAATTTAAGAACAGTAAGGGAATATCTGAATTTTTATAAACATAGTAATTTGTTGGTGAAATTTTAATAGATGTAGCAATTTTTTATTGGATTCAAACTCGGATAAAAATGACCCAACATAAAATCTATAAAAAAATCTAAATGTGGTATGATTTGATTTTTTTAGACTTACAATGGAAAAAAAATGCACATACTAAAATTTAATCCTGTAATCTACCATAATATTAAATACATTTACATTCATTAATTTTCTTCTTAAATCAAACACATTATAGTTAATAATTTTATTTTAAGGGAAAAATCGTTTATTTAAAATTTTCAGAATGTGATAAGAGAATTTATAATTAACTGCTGTTTTTTTTCTACTATTTATTTATTTATTTGTGCCAAATCATTTCTTCTAATTCAAGTTGTGAACAAAATATAACTTGGAAGAGGACCCTTTACATAATAAGGCCCCTTACTCAAGCCCAATGTAACTTCGAAATATTACAACTACCTTCAACTAGAGCCCAACAGTAGATACAGTACCTAGGCCCATCAAAATTCAAAAGCCGAAAATTTTCTTTTATTTCTACAATGAGGATTATATTTGTTACCCATGCTAGAAAACGATTTATATGTAATTTCTCATCTTTTGGTTTATATATATATATATATATATATATATATATATATATATATATAATCAACATATATTATAGCAAATATAATTTTATTTTATCTGTTTGAATTTGAAATCTTACAATTGAATTTTATGTATAATTGTTATTGAAAAATGCTGTAGATTTTCTTTACATGACTTTCTATTTTACTTTATTCATGACATGTACTTTAATTTTGAATATGATGAGATTTGGATGAAAAAAAATAAAAATACATAAAATGAAAAAAAATAGCACTCATCTTACTATGATGATTGAGAATGAGGGGCTGGTCTTCTCTAACAGTAATGATCAATTGAAGCACATCATTGGAACTTGGAAGCTTCGATTTGTCTACCTACTAACATGTATATATTTTTATTTTTATTTTTTGTATCCAAGACATTATGCCATTATCCAAGAACCCCAAAGATTTATGGAGTGTCCTAATCTACACATTTCTGAAAAATCATGAATTGGAGATGAGGATATCATAAAATTTTATAAAAAAAAAACTATGAGACAATTAATTTTAGGAGCAACAGCTAAGAAAGTGTGGGAGAGGTTCTTCCCTTTCACATAAGCCCAATGGAACACTCCTTGATCTTGTCTGAGACAAGCAACCTTACCCTACAGCTTAAATTATTTTTGTAGGAACCCTTCAACTTAAATTATTTTTGCATCCTTTAAATTCTTTCTTCTTTCTTTCTCTTTTGGTTTCCATAAGGTTTCAATTAAAATTCTAGTTTATAATCATATAATTATGCAGTACATATGTATATCAATATGTTTCGTAAGTCAAAAAAATAATTGAACACAAAACTGAAGCACTTTAATGTCAAAAACTCCCTCCCAACCGAACATTAATTAAAAGTAAATTCAACTAAACTACCAAATGAACCAAATCACATGGGGCTGAAACTTAGTTGTGACATAACATTAATTGTTCAAATTTCAAAAGAGTTTCCTTTCCAACATAATATTTGCCAAAACATAAATACAACACATGTCTCAATGACCCCATTATATGTGTCTCCTTTTAGCTTTTCATTTTCTCCAATTTTTAGTTAGTGGGGTAAAATCCAAAGAGAAGAGATCTACTGAATTGAATAAATGAATAAACCTTTGCTGGATTTTGGAAATTGCTCCTCCTTCGGAGAAAAACCCATGATGCAAATTATGAAAAAACAATACTAATTGAGATGACGAAAAGGGTCAATTTTTTTGAGGATGGCAAGTGACAATATCTCAAAAGAATGTTCTTTCACATAAAGGTTTGTAGCTTTGGAGTTTGGGTGAACCCATGCATAAATAAAATAATCATGTAGTATAATGTGTAAATTCAATTAATTAATTTAAATTAAACTACCCCACAAGCGCGAAACCTACTTACTATAAACAATTTATTGGTGTTCTGAAGAGTTACGATCCTTGCAAAATAACCTTCAGTTAATGAATTAATTCTTGTTAAGATAACATTATTTTTAATTTAATTAGTCACGTCTCCAGATTGAGTCAGACTAAGTAGTCACGTGTTAGACTCATAAGGGTGGTTTAACTGTCCACATTACTGTGCATGTGAATATATTTGATATCTATATCATGCAAAAGATGAATTAATGAATTAAATGACAACATTATTTCTCAAGCTACGTTTATTAATAGTTTAGTTATAATGTCCACTTCAAGGTGAGTTGTTAATAACAAGAAATAATTGAAAATCTACAATATATATATTTAATCATATTGTTAGGAAGTTGAAAAGGCCACTTCAAATTTTTATCTTGATTCAAAGAAAATATACTACTATGCCCAATAAAAAGAAAGGCAATTCCTCAACGGGGAATGCAAAATTTATAGTTTTGAGAAATAATAACGGGCCCCAAGTAACAGGATCTAAACCTTGAAATCATAAAGAAACATATTGATTTACAAAAGATAAATTAGAAAATACTAATCCTTATTGTACAGATAATGTTTCCATCTAACAAGGTATTTGTAGCTTTGGGTTTGGCTTCTATTGCTTTAATATACTATAAGATATTAGGATTTTTAATTTGGTTTCGAAGGAAAAAAAAAAAAAGATAATTTTTTTTATTTGAGGAGCTGAATGTATTAAAAAGTGTAATATATAAACAAGAATGGAACACTTATATTAATGTTTAGTTTTAGATAATCACTTTTAGCATTATATTTCCTAATGCCATTTAAAGTGACATACATAAACTCTTTGAGGAATAAAGTCACTTTTCTTTTTAATTTATTTTGATGAGGGTAAGGTTTGCTCTAGCTAAACTAGCACTAGATAGATATATTCCTTGATGAGATTGATTTAAAATCATGTTTAATCTAGTTTCTTTCTGCTTATTCTAAGGCCAGATATATAAAGCCAGCAAGAAATTTCAATGTACAATTATGTTATATATGTTTTGACAAAGATCTTAGGTATATATGTTCCTTTGATGCACTTTGGGTCAGGAAAACCTACCACGTTGTCTAGTAAGGGTCATTAATAACTCAAGACCATGAGTACCAAGTTGAACCATATGGTCCTAGATTCTCTATTAAGCTTTGTGTGTTTTTTGTTAAGACTTTTAGTGCCAAAAGATAAACGTGGGGTGTGAGATTGGTACCTTATCCTTACCAAATAAAAGGGATAAAGGGGAAGGAGAAAGAGAGGAATTGCTAGCTACCTACAAAATTGTACCAGAAAGTGCCACATTGATCCACTCATAACTTAAAAATAGTGATTTTTCTTTCCTTTACCTTTTTTTTTTTTTTGCCTTCATATCTCAGCCATCCTTTTAATTAGGATAATTATATATCAGTTTTCAAATCGAATAATTGTTGAGTGTATATATATATATCCACCAATAATTCATTTTAACAATATTATGTTTTACTTGTAGTAATTTGTGTGGCGATCAACATCTTCTTTTATCATGTTAAGTATGTGAAGATTTAGGTTATTCAAAATGGCAATTTCATGTGCAACCATTAGTTTAATGTATCAACATTATTATCTCGAATAATCATGCTTATTAAGCATGATATGTTTGAAATTTTCAGTGGAAGATATCAAGTTTCTGATTAATCTCTTCTAAATTAAAATGAGATATACACACATGAAAAGAAAAGGAAAAGAAGAAAAATTACAAAAAGAAAAAGAAAAGAAGAACACAAACATGTTGTAGACAAATGTACAAGTTGGGAATGTGATTAGACACAGGTTAGGTTGTATAATGTGAAGTTAAGATGTTCTTTCACAACTTTAGTACAATTATATACATATAGTCATCTGCTAGCAACAAGAACATGGAGACAATAAAGATTTATCACAAATCTAATCTAAATCCATTAAAGCATCTATTTCACTACTAGATGCTCATAAAATTTCCGACACATAACATTTGCATGAACACTTTCTGCTCGGCCATGAATATAAGAACTCTATTTATGTAATTAGAAATAACGGTATATTAATTAAAAATCTTTAGATAAAATGACCATATGTATAATTAATATATTAATTTGAAGGAAAAAAAATCAACTCCATCTGTTGAATTTATACATTTTGTTTTTTGTTGATAGGGAAGTGGAGCAAGAAATGGGCAAATTTTGATGGCTTTCAAGATTTAATTATAATACCAAGTGGAAGATTTTTTATTTATTTATTTTTTCTTTGTTACCAAGGAAACTAAGAAATGGAGTTAAAACTAAAAAGAGATAAATTTTTGAGTCTGCAAGGAGAAATTTTTCCATATAATTCAATATATATACAAATTCGTTAATTTTTTTTTATTTATATCAATAATATATAATATTATCTAATCGGACAAGTGTACTGATAAATAAATATGCACGTGTGTGGTGGTCTTGTAAAGCTTTGGATTTGCATGTGCATTGCCACGTGTCAAATCATGGCTTGTCTTCCCCACAATTTTGGGTCCTTTGCGCTTTAGTGGACGTCAGGCACAAATGGACCCCAATCATTTGGTAAAAAAAACACCTTTTTTTTTTGTAAAGGTTAAAAAACTTTCTTTATGCTATGAGTTTTAAATTTGATCTTAGTGCTGATGGCGCTAAGGGTCAGAAATTACTCGTCTAATATGGAGTCGGGGAAGTACAATATAAAACCCCACATAATAATCTAAAGAATGGGTCACAGTAATTTGTTACTCAGAAATTAGTACTGTCCTCATGTAGACATATCCCAATTTTAGGATTTTAATTTGTTATGAAGACCACATTAATTAATAAACTTCTACACAGATTCAATTACAACTTATTATTTATGTCAAATAAAAAATTGATTTACATATATTCATGAAATGTTGTGATAGGTTAGCTAATTCATAAATTTATTTATGAGTCTAGTCTAAAAATTTAAACTACAGAGGTTAGCAAAAGAAATATCTTCTTTTTCTTTATAACACTCTCCCTTCACTTTAGTTTCTTAAAAAATTAAAAAAAAAACTAATTAAAATCTCTTAAATAAGATCTTTGTGAATTTGTTTCTAGTGGTATATATAGACTTAATATATATTAATTAATCCGTTAATTAGTTTCATTATTCAGATATTTTTTTCGTTTTGCGACTTCTGAAATAAAAATAATAGAAGTTAATTATTAGAAAAAAATCTAAAAATAGAAAAAAAATGTCATTTTGTTTGATTTTTTGCAACTTGAGACTTGGTGTTTTTTCATGACGAGTTAAGAGCGTGCATCCTGAGAATTAACGAAGCCAGCAATTCAATTCAGCAAAGCAAGCTAACGAAGCCAGCAATTCAGCAAATCCATGCAGTGGCAGTGTTTCCTGAGATGGAGGAGCTGGAGAAGTTGACTGCATTTTATTTATTTTAGGAGCGTTTGCAGTAGATTGTATCTTTCTTATTTTTTAGGAGGTTAGTTAATGGCAGTTACTTAGCCATAACTATATATTCTTGTTTGTATCAGATTTCTGTTCAAGAAATAAAGTGAGAAAATTTTGTTCATTGGTTATTTTTTCCAATCTTCATATGGTATCAGAGCTCTTCTTGGCTAAATAATAATTCTTCTTCTTGAATTTTTGTTCTTCCAACCATTCGATGATGAATACTTCAGCAGATTCACCATCCAGTCCATATTTTCTTCATCCAAGTGAGAATTCGTCACTGGTTTTGGTATCACCAATACTCACAGGATCAAATTACCATTCTTGGTCGAGAGCCATGAAAATGACGCTTCTTTCCAAGAACAAACTGCAGTTTGTGAATGGAAATAGTCCAGTACCAGAAGAATCAGATTCTTCCTTCTCGGCATGGCAGAGATGTAACATGATGGTTATTTCTTGGATCATACATTCACTTTCACCTTCAATTTCACAGAGCATTATTTGGCTTGATAATGATGTTGATGTGTGGAATGATCTTAGAGACAGGTTTCAAGCTAGTAATTGTTTTAGAATGACAGATTTGCAGTAAGAAATCTTCAAACTTCATCAATGGCAGAAGAATGTCACAGATTACTTCACCCAAATGAAGATTTTGTGGGATGAATTTCTTAATCTCAGGCCATTACCACCTTGTACTTGTCGTTCTTCTTGTAATTGTGGAGCAATTTCCACTTTCAAAAAGTGTTATGAAGTTGATCATGTTATAAGGTTCTTGAAGGGGTTAAATGAAAATTTCTCAACTGTCCGGTCACAGATCATGCTTATGGAACCTCTGCCTAGTATCACGAAAGTGTTTGCATTAATAGTACAACATGAAAGACAGATGCAACCTTCAGGGGAATATTCAAATGCTTCTGATAATGTGGCATGTTATAACAAAACAATATCAAATGGTAAAGAAAGCAGGGCTCTTGGAGGAAATCAAAATCAGAATTCTTATAATCAGAAGAAAACTTATAGTTTCAATACAAAGAGACCCCAATGTAGCCATTGTGGTAAACTTGGGCACACTGTTGATAAATGCTATCAGAAACATGGGTATCCAGTTGGTTATAAACCAATATCTCGAATTGGTTGTGCTAATCAGGTTGAATTTGATCAAACCAATGAATATTTAGAAACTAGAGCTATCATTTTGAATCAAGAAATGCCAGATTTTGGTTTGACACAAGAGCAATATCAGAAGTTTTTCTCTATCTTTTAGTCTATGTCCAGAATGAATTCACAAAGAACTAGTGAAAGAGTTTGAAACAGAGGACAAAGTTCCATTGCTGCCACTTCAGTAGTTCAACATTTTGGAAGTTTACTGCCACTCTTTAATGCTGATATTTCTCAGCAGAATTCTGGTATGGTACTTTATATCCTTCTATCTTCCAAAAACAGTAGAATATGGATTCTTGACACAGGAGCCACTGATCATATAGTGTGCTCCTTGTCTAATTTTTCTTCTTTTTCACCCATTACCAATTACAGTGTCAGATTACCTAATAATATGCAGATTCAAGTTTCTAATATAGGAATTATTCACCTAAATCAAATCATAATACTGCATAATGTTCTTCATATTCCATAGTTTGCTTTCAATCTTATTTCAGCTTCAAAGTTAACTGTTGATTCTTGCTGTTCACTTACTTTCACCAGCAATTCTTGTGTCATTCAGGATGTGCAAACTGGGAAGAAGATTGGCTCAATTAGACAAGTCCAAGGATTGTACTAATTCTATTTTACTGATTCTACCACCATTGGTACAAAAGAAAATTCATGTTCATTAGATAATAGAAATGAAGTCATGTGGCATAATAGGCTAGGGCATATTTTTAATAAAAGAATGTCTTAATTGGCAGAATAATGTAATATTCCAGCTGCTCCTTATTTTGGTGTATGTGATATTTGTCATTTTGCTAAGCAAAAGAGATTGCCTTTCCATGACAGTATTAATAGATCAAATGAACTTTTTGACTTAATACATGTTGATATTTGGGGTCCACATCATGAATCTATGTATGGACATAGATATTTTCTTACTGCAATGGATGATTACAGTAGGTTCACATGGATCTTCTTGCTGAAAACAAAATTTGAGACTAGAAAACAATTACAAAACTTTATTTCTTATGTTGATACCCAATTTCAAAAGAAAATTAAAACTGTGAGGAGTGACAATGGTCAGGAGTTTTTAATGTCAGAATATTATCATACATATGGAATCATACATCAGACTAGTTGTACAGAAACACCTCAGCAAAATGCAGTGTTTGAGAGGAAGCATCATGAAATTTTGAATATAATGAGAGCTTTGAAGTTTCAAAGTAGTAGTCCAAACTGTTTTTGGAGTGACCTAGCAGCACGTGCAGTACATCTGATGAACAGATCATCTAGTTCTGCCATAAACAAACAAATTCCATATGAGCTCTTATATAATCAGTCACCTGATCTAACTCACCTAAAAGTCTTTGGGTGTTTAGCATTTTCCAGTACTTTGGTCAATCACGGAACTAAGCTAGAACCAAAAGCCTCTAAATGTGTGTTCATAGGATATAAAGTAGGAACAAAAGGATATCGATTGTATGAATTGGCCACATGAAGGATTTTAGTATCTAGAAATGTAACCTTTTCTGAACATGAATTTCCTTTTATTGATCAAACTAAAATGATATCTTCTTCTACAGATTCTTCAACTCCAACCTTGGTATTGCTTACACCACAACCAAACTCACACACTGATTTTCAAGAATTCACTACATATACTATCTTCCCTTCTCATATTGATCCTATTGATCATGTACCTAACAATTCACCTTTACCACAAAGAAAATCCACTCGAACAAGAACTCAACCAACTTACTTGAAAGATTATCATTGTGATATCCTTGGTACTCAGTCACAGGCCAATCAAACTTCCTTGTCTGCAGATTCTGATTCAGGTATTATTCATCCACTTTCTTCAGTTCTATCATATCACAATTTATCTCTTTCACATAAAAATTTTGCAGCCTTAATAATAGTTCCAATTGATCCAAAAACATATAATCAAGCAGTAAAATTTCCAGAATTGAGGAATACAATGCAGGCAGAATTGGATGCTTTACAGTCCAATAACACATGGCAGCTCACTACTTTGTCACCTGGAAAGCAAGCAATTGGTTGCAAATGGATATTCAAAACTAAGTATCGTGCAGATGGAATAATTGAAAGATATAAGACAAGGCTGGTTGCACAGGGGTTCATTCAAAAACCAGGAATTGATTATTTAGATACTTTTTCTCCTGTTACAAAGATGGCTACTATTAGAGTTCTTCTAACTGCTGCTGCAATTCAAGGTTGGCATTTACAGCAGCTGGATATAAACAATGCTTTTCTCCAAGGAGATCTCACTGAGATCTCACCTGGTTTCTCATGCACCAATTCTTCTTTAGTGTGCAAACTAACAAAATCCTTATATGGTTTAAAGCAGACGAGTAGACAGTGGCATTCTAAATTGACTGAAGCATTACTTACCCAAGGATTTCAGCAAGCTGTGGCAGATTGTTCATTATTTACAAAAACATAAGGGTCTAGCTTTATAGCTTTATATCATTTATTAGAAATGAATGGAATTAATATAAAAAAAAAATTCAAAATTTTAGCTCGATTCCATTAGATTTTAAATCAAATAATAAAAAATTATTTAACATCTTAATTAAATTGAAATATAAATCTCATCCCATAAAAATTTAATGTGAATTGAAGATAATTGAATTATTCAAAATAATCAAACTAAATAAGAATCTGGATTGAACCCGAATTAAATATGATCACCCTTATAAATTAGGGTTAGGATGGAAACACTGCCACAATTAATCATGGCTTACATAGAAAAATGTAAATCACAATCTTGATTTATAATTCTTAAATATGAGATTATTTTGTCTTAAATGTGTCTCTATGCACCAATTGTTGTAATCTGCTACTATTATAGCATGAGAGTTATATGAGGCTTATAACTTACTAATAAACACATTTGATAAAATTATAAGGCCTTAATTAATTAATAGGGTAGGAGACAAGAAATTAATTATATCAGATAGACTACTATTTTAAACATTTACAGCCTATGACATTGACATGCTCCATTAATCTACAGTTGACTGTGAGATGTTAATTAATTCATCAATATAAAATCTGACTAGAATACACATAATCAAGTTTAATTAATTATCATTAGGGAACGAACCTAACAACCCTACTATTTCATAATATGAGAAAGAGAAAGATAGGTTATAATTAAAAGATTAATAATAAAGATTTAACACATTATTAATAATACAGTTTATATTTATAATTTTTTTTGAAAGTAAAGAACTATTCTATGGTGGGCATGGCTTCAGTGCCAAAAAAGATGTTGCTTTTGTATGACATGATAATGCGTGAATTCAATCATGGAGGAGCAAAAGGGACTGATATTTTAGGTATATGAATGTGACTGACTCATATTTCTAACTCTAAAATCTTTTCCCCATTTCTGTATAATATTGTTTACAAATGATATATGATTGTCAAAAACATAATTAGATCAAAGAGATATTTCTCTTTGATTTTGATCTTCTTTAAGAAATTAATCTGGTAACATTTTTTTTTATCAAGTAAAGTAATAATGGGTACGATCCAACCATGCATGTCATGTTTTCTCCGCTGCTAAAAGAAATATATATATATATATATATATATTTCAACCAAAATTTTGTTTAATTGACTTTCTTTAACTATTAATTTTTTTTGATTGGGTAACTCCTTTGATTACCTAATTTGTTCAATTGACTCCCTTAATTAATTATCAATAAAACACTTAACATCCAATCAATAATAGTTAATTATCAATAATACACTGAACATTTAATTGAATACAAATAGATGACCCAATTAATATCTTGTTCATTAGTAAAAAGAACGTTTTTTTTTATTTTCTTACCAAAAAAAAGGAGAAAAAGACAGGAAGAAATTGATGAATGAACAACAGAACAATATATCCTTATGTAAAATTGGTGTGTGGCTTTTGAAATCTTTGCCTAATATTTCGATTCCTTTATGCATGAAGCCTATTATCAAGGGATGGGAGCTGTATGGGGATAATTCCATTTTTCCCAACAGTGTATGAATGGTGAAATTATTCAACCAGAATGATACATGCATTAAGTCCAGTGCGATAGAAAGAAAAGCAAATTGGAACGAGAAAGGTGGGAAAAATTGAGCCTACAAGCTAAGACCAGAAACATAATTGTAAATTAATTTCAACTCTTATATCACAGTCTCATGGATTTGGAGAAAAATTACTAATCAGATTATAGGTCCATTTTTATCCAATTATATGCACAAAAATTATGTGACAAAACCATTGCTTGATTTGTGTCTTTTTCCCTGAAAATTGTTTCTGCTCAGACAATTACCTATCATATCTCAGATTCTGACTAAAAACATATGTATAAGGTTTTATATAAGTTGCTGAGATTGGAAAAGTAAACAGTACACACTCAAAATCTTGCAGTTATATAAACATCATACTTGCAATTGGGAATCCACTATAATCTTTTGTTTTTCTAAATGACCAATTATTCACATTTACCATTAATTAGCTAGTGGCCGAGTTTGGTTCAAGCTAAAAATATTTAAATAAAAATTAGACAATTATATGTCATTTTAATATGGGTATTTATTTATTATTTATTATTTAATTTTACCTAATTATTTTATTATAAGAGCACAGATAAAAAGTTATAAAAATTTAGAGAGGGCCACCCATGCCCCCCGCTCTTACAATGTCATTTATTATGTTTTGTTATAGACCATAACGTTTTTCACTTTATGCATATTTTGATGGGGATGACGAATAGAATGGATTTTTTATAAATTTTTTTATCCCGTCCTGGCCTCACTTTGACCTCAAACATTATATATATATATATATATATATATATATATAATTCATTTTTAAAAAATAATAATATAATAATCAATTAAAGTAAAAAATATTTTTAATATTAAAAAAATAAAAAAAATCAGATCGGATCGGAAATCCATAGTTTTTTATGAAGAACGATCCAATCCAATAATGAAATTTTTTTTATTTTTTAATAAACAGGAAATTAAAAGTGCTCGGTGATGGAAATGAAAAAATGTCTACAATACCTGGATTTAATAAGGTACAATTATCACTATAAAAAGGAACCATAATTCCAACTGTAGTAATTAATACTACCAAAATAGAAGTAAGTGGGTCAATCAAGTGTCCGAACTCTAAAGAAAATTCTATTATATAATTCTAAATTATATAATTATAAATAGAATAGAATATAATAGAAATTATATTATATAATTATATAAATATAAAAATAAATATAAAAACGAAATCCTGACATCCACTGAAAATGTACTGAAAAAATAAAATAAATGAAAAGAAAAATAATTTGGACATCTGGACATATATTAATAAAAGAAAATCAAGCAGAATTAGAAATGAAATTTTGAGATTTTTAAAATTGAAGTTTTTTTTTTCTCACTTCACCTGTATTAATTACATTAGCTTTCTCAAAATATTAATATCTGCACCATCACTCCTTTTTTTTTTTTGTCTCTCCCATTATGAACTTTTAAGTTTGTCTGCAACATCTGCAGATTTTTGCTACAAAGGATTTTTATTCCAATGTGTTGAACATTTAAAAAGAAAAAAGAAAAACAAAACTTA
The DNA here is from genome assembly GCA_023653625.1 of Triadica sebifera. Classification (NCBI taxonomy): domain Eukaryota; kingdom Viridiplantae; phylum Streptophyta; class Magnoliopsida; order Malpighiales; family Euphorbiaceae; genus Triadica; species Triadica sebifera. The sequence continues at coordinate 22,586,103 of CM042908.1, read as the reverse complement.
TAGATCTCAATTGCATTTACAAATCTAAAAGAAAATCAATGATTTAATTGTATTAGATTAAAATTTATATTCTTGCAATATAAAAAAAAAAAAGGAAAGGAAAGGCCATTGTGGTGGACAACTTTGAAAAAAAAAAGACAAAAAAATAATTACAAATTAGTGTTTTAAGAGGTAAAAAAGAAAAAAGAAAAAAGAATCAGAAGAAGAAGAAACCAGGTAGGTAGGCGATGGGTGTGTGGGCGGCTGGGAAAGAGAAAGGAGAAGAAAGAATAAGAACAGTAAAAGAACTGAGGTGGGCGGCTGGAAGAATAAAGCATTTAAGGAAGAGATATTAGGGTTATAATTAAGAGCATCTTCATCCTCTTTCAAATATTTACGTGACAATTGTTATTGCAATTGCATGGATGCAAAATTAGAAATAGAAGGGAGAGAATTTCAATTGATTAAATATTCAAATGGGATCCATTTTTCTTATTTTATAATAAATTTAATTAAAATGAATAAATATTATAAATTTATTTATGAAATATACTTAATATTAATTATGATGAAATTAATAATTAACCTATTTGATTAATTAGGTTAATATAATTAATAAAAAAATAGTTTAAATTATATAAATATAATTATTAATATAATTAATATAAATGTATTATTAATATAATTATGTAGTATATAATATAATATTACTAATATATAATATAATATAATGATGATTAATATAGTATTTTATTTTTATGAATTTTTAATGACGGATATTAATTAAGTTTTATTATAATTTTTTATGTCAAATTTTTTTATAAATGAAATGTTGTGTGCTTATTTTAATTTTCATAAGTTTTATAATTAAATTTTTAAGCAATTTATTAATTTTAATATTAATTATAATAATAATTCAATTTATTTTACAATACAAAAAATATTTAATTATTAATAATGAATATCATATATTAAAATATTAGCTGGTTCTACAAATTGAAATTGACATCAATTATAAGGAAAATATCTATTTGAAAGTATAATTAAATTTTTGATAATGTGGGAAGACTACACTTCACAATTACATAAATGTGGATACTCTAAGTAACACAACAAAACTAAGTGGTTTTGTGTCTTAAGAAGATTTTTTAAAAAAAATAGTAGAGTAAGAATTGAATATGGGTCTCTAAGCAAAAAACAGTAATTTGGTAAATCTAATTACCACCGATCAACATTTTAGTAATTATAAATTTATAACACAAAATAAATAAAAATATATAATGAACCGATTAAAATTTAATTTCAATTTAATTTAATCAATTGAACCAATTTAATTGAATTAAGTTTAATTGATCAATTTTAATTTCAATTAATCAATTGAATCTTAGTTTAATCAATTAGGGCTCAATTTAAGCCCAATTAATTCAATTTGAGTTTGATTAATCAAATTCAACTCTAATTTAATTTAATAAAATTAAATTGATCAATTTTAATTTCAATTGAAGTTAATTAATTAATTGAATTCTAATTTAATTACTTAAATATAGTTTATATTTAATTAATCAATTGAACCACATTTTAATTAATTGAAGTTAAATTTAAACTTAAATCAATCAATTTAAGTTCAATTAATAAATTTTAATTTAAAAAATTAAAGTTTAATTTAATCAATTGAGTTTAATTAAACCTTAATTTAATCAACTAAAATTGAAGTTCAATTCAAACTCAATTTAATTAATTTATGTTCAATTAATCAATTATGTCCCAACTTAATTAATTGAATTTCGATTTAATTAAATTAAATTATATATAACCAGCCAAATTCCTTTGTCCAAACTTTTGCCATACCAAAAAAATGGCTTGAATTAAATAAATCGGGATTTCAATTGATTAATTAAATTTCAATTAAACTTGAATTGATTAAATATAATTTGATTAATTGAATTTCATTTGATTAAATTGGAGTTTGGTTGATTAAGTTAGTTTAAATTAAATATCAATTAATTAAATTAGAATTTAATGATTAATTAAATTTAATTATTTGAACTTAATTTCATCAAATTGAGATTCAATTGAACACTTGAAGTTAAATTTATTATATTAAACTTAAATTGAACTTATTTGATTAAACTAAAATTGATTAATTGAATTTAAATTGATTAAATTGAATTTATATATAGTTTATATTGATTAAATTGAAGTTAATTAATTTGATTTAATTGGAGTTCAAGTAATTAATTGAAATTAAATCAAATTAAATTGATTAAATTGAGCTTAAATTGAAATTTAATTGATTAAATTGAAATTGATAAATTGAACTTGAATTGATCGAATTGGAATTTAATTAATTAATTAATTTAATCAATTGAAATTCAATTTAGGTTAAATTGTTACATCTAACTTGAATTAAAGTAATTAATAATTTCACAACAAATTGTTCAATCAATTAAATGAATCTCAATTTAATCAATTTAGGTAATAATTTTATTTTAATTAATTTAATCAATTGAACTCCGTTAATCAATTAAACTTTAATTTAATCAATAGATAATTTAATTAAACTCCAATTAATAAAATTAAACTACATTTGATTAGATTGAAAATGATTAATTGAACTAAATTTGATAAATTGGTGTTCACTTTATTAATTAAACTTAAATTGATTATCGTAAGTTAAAATTGAACTTTAATTGAATAATTGATATTCAATTAATTAAATGAACTTAATTGATTAGATTAATCTTAAATTAAACTTTAATTGATTAATTAAATGTAATTAGATTAAATTGGATTCAATAGAACAATAAAAATCAAATTGATAAAATTACAATATCTCTTCTACGTAATAGTAATCATGTAAGGTATGAGCATGTTATGACAACAATTCACTATATATAATGCATGCGCATGACTTATTGATCAGCATGACTTATTGATCAGCTTATTATGATAGCAGATAAATATAAATGTATAAAATTATATTTTATTTTTAATAAAATTATAATGATTTAAAAAAATTATTTACAATAAATTTTAAATTATTTTGAGATACAATAATAACTTCCTTTACTCACATGATATGTCTTCTATAAATATAACTGTTTTTCTTTTGGTAAGACCTTATATCACTATTTTACCTAACATTAATCATGTCAAGTATGAAGATATTCTGATAACAATTCACTATATATAGTGTTTGTATAGAATTTACTGATCAATTTAAACTAAATTATGCACAATATATGATAACAGATAAACATACATATATAAACTTATATTTTATTTTTTTATAAAATTACAATAATTTAAAAATTTATTTACACTAAGTTTTAAAATTCGCATGACATGTTTTTTATAGGTACAATTGTTTCTCTTTGGGTGAAACATCTAGATCACTCATTTTTTTTTTAATTTTTGAACTCTACTGTTGTTTTTAATTCTAATATGTGCATGAGAGAAAATACTCTCACGTTGAGTTTACCAATTCAGTGATACAAAATTTTACAGGAACAACCATTTAAAACTTAAATAAATTTAACATTTATACATTTTATTTATAAGAATAACAATATCATTTGTCAGCCAAATTGACGATAAACATATAAATTTATCTATACACTTATTTAATCAAATAATTTCTTACAACTTTTTTAAGTAGTAAGCAAATTAATTATGTCACATAAGATATTTATAAATGTTTATTCTTTTACTTGTTTATATAACTTTTATTTTTATTTATTAATATTTCACATAATTTTTTCTTTTTTTTTTAAATAGTGCCCAAATTGATCTCATATTGCATCAACCATTAATCAACATGTTAGTATCATGTCATTTCATCATCTAGTAACATTACCTCATTCGCATGTATTAAAACATCATATACTTGCCCATAGGGTACAATAAGTGTCGTCAAATAACGAAAATCTCAAAGTTAAAAGTCAAAAGTAACCATATAACTCAAATAATAGCATTTGATCCATAATAATTACAAAACAAGACTTAATTTAAGATAACAACAAAATCGCTATATAAATAATATGTATGGTTCAAGATGAGATATTGATCCATACTAAATCCGATCCAAGATAACCATATAACCGATATATAAATAATATGTATGGTTCAACATAATTATATTATTCATACAATATATTTCATGATTAAAATAACTACAGATTATGAAATTCATATTTTATTAACATGTCAACAAATCTCTAATCCATGGTATAGGGCAATAAATAGGCTCAAATAATCATTTTTCAAGTTTTATTTTTTTAAGTAATTTCTAAATATTTATTTTCTATTTGATACCATGGAACGTCATCTTTTTTTTTTCAAAATATATATACAATAAATATTAATATTTTTCATTTCACATGCAACTTAAAATGTACAAATAATCTCATTTTACCAAAAAATATATAAAAATGTTATTTCCAAATCATTTCGTTTATAATATATCGTAACATTTAATTCACGTCACAATAAAATAATACCATAAAATAGAAATATTAAATTCAACCAATATTTATGTAAAATATTTTCATGTCAAAATTATTATATTATCATTTGAAGGTCAAATATAATAATTTTTTACACCAATAATAAAAAATTTCATGAGCTTTATTTGACTTTATTTGACTTTATAACGTACTACTTTATTATTTTATAGCAATAGAAATTTAGTTAATATTACATTTGATCAATCACAAATTATTTATCACACTTAAACCAATTTGATTATATATAAATTTTTTTATATCATTTTACAAAATTCAATTCACAAATAAAATTTATCATACTTAGAAATTTTTCAAAAGTTCTCAATTTAATATTATAATTTATAATATATTTCAACCTTTAGCGAATTTACTAAAAGAAATTATTAGAATTATTCTCATAAAATATATTAATTATGAAAATTCATTAATTGTTTTCCTAACCTTTATTGTAAAGGTTTTACACAAATCTATTTTGTTTCAAAATTATCAGGATTCACTAGATTTTTTTCTTCTTGTCTAGCCTCGACGTTATGCCTATTAAAAAATAAATCTCAGTAAATTTCTGAGCTAAAACAATTACTACTCGTAATGTAAATTAATCTATCTATAAATTCTTAATTCTTGTATTTACCAATATTTTTATCGATATTAAATCACACTATGTGTGTCTAACATGTAATTTACTTTTCTAGTTGTCCGTCATGCATTCCTGTACGACCAATAATTTTTTAATATTTTTTAATTTTCTTATTTCCTTCCAAATTTTTTTTAAAAAAAATACATTTTTAACTAAAAAATTCTCATTAATTCAATACATGCTTCGAACAATTTCAAATACATTCTTATAATTAGTTTAACCCATTTTATTTTATTTTCAATTACCAATTTTATTAAAATAATATTTAATAATTATCAATAAATTTTTTAATAATTCAGTCAAAATCTAAATATTCACCAAATATTCTATTAATTATTTTTTGCACTCCAAAAATTATTTTCTACTTCCAAAGACTTCAGTTAACTATATTCTCATCAATTTAAGGTATAAATTTTTTAAAATAATTCCTTAAAATTTCAGCCATAATTAGGAAAATTTCACAAAAATTACTAAAAATTAGTTTTCATCAAATTTTCACCATATCTATCATTCTCAAGTTTCATTCTACTCATTTTCTATTTTATCTAATTTTTTTCATAATTTTCTGCAAAATTCTAACTTATTTTCTTTACTAAATTCAACCCAAATCATCATCAAACTCAAAAACAACTAAAAGAAGGAATCAACACTAACTTAAATCAAATAATTTTTTAGAGTAAAATGAAAAAATTTCATCCCTCTCTTACTTTATAATTTTCAGCCAATTTAGAATTCCATGCCAAAAATATTTTTTTCTTTCACTCCAACTTGCTCCCTTAAGCTTGAATGAAGAGAATTTGTGAAAGAAAAATTAGAAAACCATAGAGAATTGGAGCCGTGGTGGTCAGCCAAAGTGGGGAAGAAGAATACTTAATTTTTCTCTCAAATTTTCATGAATTTTCTAAAATTAATTGGATGATTATCCCTTTTTGACTTTATATAGTAGATTTAATAATTAATTAATCTTCATTAAGTTTAATTTCCCTTACTACTGGTCAATTGAAATTTCATTAAGTCATTAGGTTGACAAATGGTTTAATTAATTTTGACTTAATTAAAATTTTCACTAATTACAAATTTTATCTAAATTAATTTATGATTCAAAATAATTCTCTAAAATCCGATCTCCAAACAATTTAATTTCATCAAATTAAATATACTAAAAATCATAAAATAATTTTCTTTTCGAAATGGTATTTTCGATTTTAAGAAACGAGTGAAAATTGTGTTTTTACGATTTAATTATTTTTCTTAATTCGGTTAGTAAAAATTCTTCTACCGTCCGACTTCTAAATTATTAGTTTTAAAAATCTTAAAATCTAATTGTGATTCCATTAATACCATTGTGACCATGAACACATATATGTAATTTCCGGTCAGAAAATCGGACCTTAAATTTGCATTAGGAATTGTATTTTTGCAAATAAGAGTTCTTGAACTTAAAATCTCTTATTATAATTCCACATATGGTTTTGAAATAATATTCTCTTTATGTTGGTATGCTTAACTTGAATTCTCACCGCTAGACGAAAGCTATATATTTTGGGTATGATATGTTATCTAGAATTGCATGCAAAACACAATATCACATAAGATCATTAAACTAACTTAGTGTTTATATAATACATGTTAAATATTATAATTCAAAAAATGATATAATTCAAAAAATGTTATAATTCAAACTAAATTATAATTCAAAAAATGTTAGATATTATGATAATAACTTGAACATATTATTGTATATGAAATATATTTTTTATATAATACATGTTAAATATTATTTTTTTAGAAATTTTCATATAGATGAATTCGATTCTAATTTAATTTTAAACTCTTAATTTTCTGTTTTGAACGGACCATAATATTGATAAAAAGCTAGTCAGTATCTTAGCACAAAATTAACATAGGCATATATATATATATATGCGCATTAGCCCCACAAGCACAGCCATAGAAAATAATAAATGCTCATGATTTGTCTGAAATTAGCTAGAGACTATTATTGGCCTGGAAAATAAAAGGAAGAGGGTAGAGAAGAGGAGGTTTTTGACCTTTAAAAAAATAAATGAAGAAATTAAACAATTGAAGTAATAATATATAACAATCTTAAACTTTCCCAGTTGTGGGGTCATTATTTTCAACTATTCAGCAGTGAAGACATCACTTCAATGTATACCTAACTCACCGACATTGTAAAATAGCACCATGGTGGAGATAAATCGACACACTTAATCAAAAGTTTTAGATTTGAATTCTCTTGAAGTTATATATATATATATATATATATATTAGTGCTATTCGGTATCTGACAATTAGAATTAGCCCTTGTCTATTAATATTTATAGTTTCAAAAAAAAAAAAAGCAAATAAAACGCATATAATTCTTTATCACGTTATATCATTCTTTCTTATTTTAATTAGTATTCCATCCATTAAAAGTTTCCATGACATTGTAGATGTTTTTTCTTAAAATACTAAAAAAAAATATATGCATGTTTTTTTTCATTATGAGTTAGTGAACACCGTAGAAATTGAAGGATAACTTATTCAAAAAAAATAAAATAAAAGGTAACTTATCAAAATCTGTTGATTTGTACACGAATACTAGAATATAATTTTTTATATCCTGTTGATTCTATGAAACTTAGGCAATAAAAATCTTTGATTTTCAAAGAGAAAATACCAAATTTTGAAAAAAAAAATTCTCTTATTGTCAAAGCATCCTCTCCCTCAAATATGCGAAAATATATGTTTATAAAAGGCTAAAATAAAGTCCAACACTCACTCAGAAAAATACAAAATAAATAATGAAAATGAATAAATTTTTTAAGGCTTTTGAAACAGCTTCAAATGATCGAATTTGATCCTGAAAATTTATTGTCACTTGTAAATCCAGTTGAGTGTATAAATATTTAAACGAATTTTGGTTTGATATATTATGTATGTTATAACTCAATTACTGCCTCTCAAAATTGATTTACAAACAAAGTCCGGTCGTTTGTTATTCAAATTGTCCAGAAAAACTCAAAAATCTGCTCCTCTATTATGTCCGCATCACATGAGAACTCTTAATTTGAATAACAAAATTATAATAATACTAAGGGTGTTTGAAATTATTATTAGATATCCAAAAAGCAGGTTTAAAATTTTTTTGATTTAATTGATTGATTTTTTTAATTTTTTATAAACTGTTTTTTTTCAAAATTGATTCTGACAAAAATATCTATTTATCTGTTTCTCTCCAAAAAAACAGTTTTTAAAACTTAAAAAATTTAAAAATAATTTTTTTTTCCAAAAGCTCTTTTACTAAACACAATATTAAACGGATCTTAATTAATTTCTTTCTTCTTTTGGATTCATTATGGATAAGCTGCTTTCTCTCTCTCTCTTTTTTTTTAATAAAGCATCTTATTGGGATTTAAATTGGAAAACTCGCATGTTTTAAATTAATATTTTGAAAATTAAAAATTTATTTGACTAAGAAATTTGAAATTAATTTTTCGAAAAATAAAAAAACAATCATGGCAAGTCTAAACAGATTTAGCACTTTATTATAATTAGTAGATTGAAGACAAATGAATGCAGCAAGAAGAGTAATGATAGAAGAGTCACTTCTTAAAAACAGGGGTAAAAATCATTGCTGAAATGATGCAATCCACCTTCAAAAATTCAACATCGACCATTTCTCTTTTTAATACTGCTATTTCAACCATCACAACAGGAATTTTTTTTTTAAAAAAAGGAAGAACTGTCCACGTCACAAAAAAACTTATTTTCCACTTAAAAAATGCCACGTAACTGTTAACTCAACCCTCTTATTTAACTATATAAGGCGGTCTGTCTCGCACACACTTTATACTACGACTCACACTACCGAACTGCTGGTGAGCGGTGACTGGTCCCCTATGATCTCCCATTGCTATCTCCACTCCTCTCTTCCCTTCTAAAATACTAAACCTCTATAGACACTCTACATTTGTGTGTGTGTATATATATCCACTCCGCTTTCTCCCTTACCTCTCCTGTATATCTCTCTCTAAACTTGCATGCTCTTATACTTCCCTTTCTCTCTCTAGAGGTATCTGAAGCAGTGCTGTGCAGGACTAGATGCTGCAGCTGCACAGGAGTCAGTTAGCTAACGGTTTTTTTCCCATTTTACCCTTCTTCTTCTTCTCTTCAGTTTTCATTTTCTTGCCATTTTAGGAGGGAGGGAAGGAAAGAAAGAAAGAAAGAAAGAGAGGATTAATCATGATTTCCTGGCATGATCTCTACACCGTTTTAGCGGCTGTAGTTCCTCTGTATGTAGCCATGATCTTGGCTTACGGCTCTGTGCGATGGTGGAAAATTTTCAGTCCCGACCAGTGCTCCGGTATCAACCGGTTCGTGGCCATATTTGCCGTTCCGCTTTTGTCCTTCCATTTCATCTCCACTAATGATCCTTACACCATGAATTTCCGGTTCATTGCTGCGGATACGCTTCAGAAGATCATAATGCTCGTTGCGCTTGGTATTTGGACTAATTTTACTAAGAATGGAAGTTTAGAATGGATGATAACGATTTTCTCTTTGTCTACTCTCCCCAACACGCTTGTCATGGGCATTCCCTTGTTAATCGCCATGTACGGCGGCGATTCCGGTAGTCTCATGGTTCAAGTGGTGGTCCTGCAGTGTATCATTTGGTACACTCTTCTGCTGTTTCTTTTCGAGTACAGAGGAGCTAAGATGTTGATCATGGAGCAATTCCCCGAAACTGCAGCTTCCATTGTGTCGTTCAAGGTAGATTCTGATGTCGTTTCGTTGGATGGTCAAGATTTCTTGGAGACAGATGCTGAAATTGGCGGTGATGGGAAATTACATGTGACGGTAAGGAAATCAAACGCTTCTCGGCGTTCTCTAGGGCCTGGCTCTTTCTCTGCATTGACTCCAAGGCCTTCGAATCTCACCGGAGCTGAGATTTACAGCTTGAGTTCATCAAGAAATCCAACACCTAGAGGTTCTAATTTTAACACTTCCGATTTCTATAATATGATGGGAGTGCAGGGTTTCCCCGGCGGAAGACTCTCCAATTTTGGTCCGGCAGATATGTACTCTGTACAATCTTCAAGGGGGCCAACGCCTCGGCCTTCAAACTTCGAAGAAACTTGTGCTCCCACGGCTACCATATCATCTCCTAGAATCGGCTTTTATCCGGCGCAGACGGTGCCAGCATCCTATCCAGCGCCGAATCCAGAATTCTCATCTGTGACTACTAAAACCAGCAAGAATCAGCATCAGCATCAGCAACAGCAGGAGCAGCAACAGCCGAATAATACTAAAGCAAACCATGATGCCAAGGAGCTGCACATGTTCGTCTGGAGCTCAAGTGCCTCGCCGGTTTCCGATGTATTTGGCGGAAATGATTTCGGAGCATCCCAACAATCCGGGCGCTCCGACCAAGGCGCCAAGGAGATCAGGATGTTAGTTGCTGACCACCCACAAAATGGGGAGGCTAAAGGTATAATTTGACCAGCTTTTCAATTAGTTCATTTTGTTATGTTAGTCTTAAAAATTGACTTGATTTTTCTTTCGAAATGTGAAAACTATAGCACATGCTGGAGAATTTCCTAGGGAGGACTTCAACATTGCTGGCAAAGGTGATGGGGAAGATGATGAGAGAGAGAAAGAGGGACCCACTGCACTTAATAAGCTAGGGTCCAGCTCAACAGCCGAGCTCCACCCAAAAGTCGCCGGAGCACCGGAAGCCGTTGTCGACAAACAAATGCCTCCGGCGAGTGTTATGACCCGTCTGATATTGATCATGGTTTGGCGCAAACTGATTAGGAATCCAAACACATACTCCAGTCTAATTGGCCTCGTCTGGTCTCTAATTGCTTTCCGGTGAGTATACACAGAGACTCAGTAATAAAAAATGGAAAGAAATTGACTTTATGCATTAGAAAATGATATTTAATTTAAATGACGGTGATTGATATTTAGTGGTGTTGATTAATTGCAGGTGGCATGTGGAAATGCCTAAAATAATTAAGGGGTCAATCTCCATACTGTCTGATGCTGGGCTTGGAATGGCTATGTTCAGCTTAGGTGAGAAAGTCATAAATCTTGTACTTATTTGGTTAAAAGTATCCATTTTTTAACCCTTCTAACCTTATGGTACATATCCATCTTTCTTGTACCAAAAAATGCATTAAATTAAGGTTACACAATTCATTATAAGGGACAAGTAATATTGTCGAGTTTTGGCAAGTATCTTAATTTAGGATCAGTATTACTAATTGATTAATTAATAGACAAAACCCATCATCTAAAAATACGAGAGGAATTGAACTTCAAATGTGGCAATATTTTGACCACAGCAGAGTGTGGGAGAGAATCAATTGGGTTGGTATGGGGTGACGGTTACATTGTGTAAAGTTCAGATTATGAATGAACAGCTCACAGCCACCCAATTCTTTTTGTGAGCTAACCTTGTATAGCTATCCGCTAAAGAAATCAAAGGGGCTCTGTCTTTAGACTATAATGGATTGACCACCCGACACATGGGGCCGATTTTTTTCTTGCGGTCCAGGGTCGGTGGGGTTGGGTTCTGATAGATGCCTGTTTCGGCCCGATTCATTAAGGGTAGTTGAATTGGGATTATTATTTATACTTCTTCAATCATTTAATAATAGGAAAAAAACTGATTTAGTTGTTAATATGATGGTAAAAAATAAAGGCCTGTTCATGGCGTTGCAACCAAAGATAATTGCCTGTGGGAACTCTGTAGCAGCATTTGCCATGGCGGTTCGATTCTTGACTGGTCCTGCAGTGATGGCTGCCGCCTCAATTGCTGTTGGCCTGCGTGGTACCCTCCTCCATGTCGCTATTGTTCAGGTGAAAGTCATTTTCAGATTAACTGTTACACAAATAATTAACTTGATTACTATAATTAACATGTTTTTACTGTTGAATATATAATTCAGGCTGCACTCCCACAAGGAATAGTTCCGTTTGTGTTTGCTAAAGAGTACAATGTTCATCCCGCTATCCTTAGCACAGCGTAAGTTTTTTTTAATTAAAAAAATTGAGAAAAGTATTGGAAAATTGACTGATAATAGTATAAGTAATTATTTTTAACTTATTTTTTTCTTTTTGTTCTTTTTTCAGGGTTATCTTCGGGATGTTAATAGCATTACCAATTACACTTGTCTACTATATCCTTCTTGGATTGTGATTCTGTGTATGGTATCTCACAATTAGAGCAGAAATGAAGAAAATTTTGATTGGTGATAATGTGTGAGACGTGGTATATATAGCTGCTTTGACTGCACCAAACTATGTTGCTGTTAGAGGAGAATTACCCGTCAAAGCAAGATTTTAATACCAAGAAATTTGCCAAATGGTTTCAAAATTCTTGGAGCAAAAAAAAAAAAAATATATATATATATATATTTTAGCTTCGTTGAATGCCCTGATATAAGGATCATGCACCCTTCAAGAGCCAAAGTCTTTCCCATTTTCTAAGTTATCAAAAAGGAGCAAATTCAAGAATTAAAGGCCAATCTTACATATTCAAGGGAGACATGGAGGAGGAAAACAAGTGGCAAAAGAAAAGAGGGGCATCATATCTTAATTCGTTTTCGGTTAGTGCATGTAAAGTCTAAATTCAATATTCGTCTTCTTCTGCTACTAAACGACAATGCAAAAAAACAAAAAAGGATTAATGAATTGGGGAACATATGAAAGAGCAGGAGAAAAGGCTTATTTTCTATTTTTTTTTTCCTTTTACCTAATTTCTTAATTTTGTCTATTTTTATCTTTGTTGTTAGTGTTGACTTTTCCGGCAAGTATTTGCGTTTGTCGTCTACCTTTAGGTTTGTAATTTTTTATAATTAAAAAAAAAGGGCGGGGTCATTAGCTAACATTAATTCATCACTCTTGTTAATTCAAAGTTAGTGATGTAATTTTCTTGAAGAAAAGGAGATGCTGTTTGTACACCTAACTCTTCCAATCAATCATGGAAAGCATAAGAATGGAAGAAAAGGTGATAGGGTGAGTGATATTTGAAAGCACAATTTCTTTTTGCACAGTGGGTTTTGTACTCTTCCCTAAAGTTCCCTTATTCCAAGGGGTTCTTTTTTGAGGAAATACAAGAGATCTGAAAATGAAATATAGGATTTAAATAAACTGACTTTATTTATAAGTTAAAATATTTATGGGGTGAGACTTCTAAAATTAATAATTTTACATGTTCCTACTTAATTTAGTTTAGTAAAGCATAAATAAGTCAATAGTCATATACTTTACTTTATTTTATTTTGTATATATATTCTTCAAATTATGTTACTTTTTATTTCAAAAAAAAAATTGAAAAATTGAAATTGCTTTATGATGAAAATCAAAGCACATGATCTCAATCGAGTTTTATATTATCTATTAATTCGATTTTCATTCATTGATCTCTATCGACTTCATATCACACTCATTCAGTCATTATATATATTCACAATGTATAACCTCTAAAGTTTAACCACACACAAAAAAAAATCCTATTTTGACATTCAAAACATGAGTTTAATTGGAAAATTCTTTTTTAGATTTGGTGCACGAAGCTAAACCAATCATAACTTTGCTTACATAGCTGCATATAATTAATTTGATTTATAATTTTGTTCATAAATTAGGCCTACACAAGTCTTATCTAGATTAATTAAATTTCCTTTTTTATCCTAAATTTCCTTTTTTCTTTTCTACAATCTCTAATATATTTTGAATAGATATGTTAATTATATTGAGTCAAACCAACTCGATTGGACCATTTTGAAATCAAAACATTTCAAATAGTCCGTTTTTCTAATTACCCATTGAATCATTTTGTGATCAAATTTAGATTATAAGATCTAGTTCAATCAGACTTATGAGAGAAAATTCAAATCAAATGAGGGGTGATTTATTTTCTTTTATTTTTTACATTTCTTAATATAAAGGATCATATTGTATTTTATCATCTCAAAATAATTAGACACTGTTATTTAATAAGTTATTTCTCTTTAAGAAAAAAAAATCTGAAGATGAATTTTATGATTTTTTTTCCATTGATCAGGTAATTGATGAAAAAAAAAAACATTACTAAAATTTAAAAAAAATAGTGAATACTATCAATAATCAAAATTACAAATTATAATGCAAGTTTCTAATTTAATCTTTAAAAAAGTGTAATGCAGGTTGATTTTTTTTTTTTATAAAGCAAGTTGATTAATTAAAATATTTTGAAAAATTTTCATTAGCTAGTAGGTAAATTTAATTTAATATTTTTATGGAGAATATATTTCCTTTTCTTAAAATTTATTTCTCTAAATTAATTTTTTAATCAATAAATTACTCATAATTATAGAAAATAGTAAATAAATTTAAAAATAATATATATAATAACTATATAGTAATAATATATATATATATATATATATATATATATATATATATATATATATATATATACCTGAAAATTATATTTTGAATTATTATATATATTATTTAATATATTGAATATAAGTTATATTAAAAATAAATAATACGTGTAATTAATATATAAATAATATAGTTATAATATTTTTACCAAATATTTACAAGTTTTTTGTATCTATCAATTACCAACTATCTTAAATTATTTAACCAAGTGGACTCTTAAAGTAATGAAAAGAAATAGATAAGGAAAAAAAATAAGTAAGACGAATATTAACAAATTACAATCGCTATTTTTTAAGCTAATTTTTGATTGGCTATGAGCTGAACCACAAATCCACCTAATTTATTTTTTTTTTAATTTGAGTTCATTTCAAATATATTTTGAGTTAAAATTTTTTCTTTATTTGATGGGTTTAAGTCAGATAAAAAAAATTAGGCACTCTATTTTTAACTATTGACAAGTGTTGATTTCTCTAATTGATTGACTAAAATTCCATTTTTGAATCTTCTTTTCAGGTACTGATTTTTTAGAACTTTCATAATTTTTTAATCCTTTTTCCTCTCTCGATTGCATCTAATTAGTATTAACTAGTTTTCTAACTACAATTATTAAGGCTTTTTTTTTTGCCTTTGGTGAATCACCAATTAGTTCTTTATTATGAAAAATTTTCAAAGAATTACTTCATTAATTATATTGTATAAAGAAACTAATTGTAGCATTTTCACAATGCTTTTTACATTTTTAGCACAATAAAGAACATTTTTAAATATAAAAAGTAATTTTATTTATAAATTCAATAGACTCTTTATATTTATACTTTATATTTTACTTTATCTCATAAAAATTAATATTTATCAAAAAAATAAATGACTTTTATTATAAAAAAAGAAAAATACTTTTAGATAAACATAATAATAAAAAGATAAAATATGTATAGAAAGTGAAAATGTATTAGTTATAATTACAATAAAATGAAGTTTGACTATCTAAATATAGAAAATTAAATTCATTTTCTATTCTAAATTTTAAAAATAGAGAGTTTATTTGATATCTTTTTTATTTAACGACTCTTTAAAATGAAAAACATATTTTAAATAAAGAGTTTGTTGGAGATGTTCTAACTACTCCCTCAATTCCAATGCAATAAAAAGTTTTTTGATGATTCACTTGGATTAAAAAAATATTTAATAGACTTAAATTATAGAAAAAAAAAGCTAAATGAGACTAATTATCTTTCTATAGATATATTCAAAATTTATTATTTGATTGTTATAAAAATAATTATTACACATTCTCTTACTTTAGTTATAAGGATAAAATAAAAGAAAAAGTTAATGTTTTATTGGATATATAAAAGTGACATATAATTAAAAAAAATTATTTGAAAAAGAGACAATTATATTGGAATTGAAGGAATAATTGTTAGTCCTTATGTTCTCATTGTTTCATTATATTTTGGGAGTTTTAGAAATTTAGAAATTTCTCATTGTCTTTTTGCCCTGTATATTATACTTTAATGTCCTTTAAAAGGCCAAAAAAGCAATGAGTACTTTTTTATTTCTAATTTTATTACTACTGCATTTATATTTTTTTTATATTTTTATCACATTTTCTATCTAATTAATAAAGTAATAATTTAGTCAATTATAAATATATTTTTATAGAATTAAAGTTATTTAATATTTTTTAAGCTTTATTTTCTTAATTCTTGTACAATTAACTTAAACGATACTTAAAAATAGAACAAAACGAGAATTTTTTTTTTTTTACCATATTACTTTTCTAATAGTTGAAGTTTATAATATTATTTAAAAAATTAACTTTCTTTTAAGAGAATGAAAAGTATCTTGCACACATGATAAAAAAATATTAAAAGCAGAAAAGAAAGAGTGAAAAAGTTTCGATGGAGAATGATACCCACAGTAATACTTTCTCGTACATTTTTTATTATAAATTTTTAATACAAAAAAGATATATATCTATTTTTTTAAAAAAATATTAACTTTATGAAAAATGAAATTAGAAAGTGTTGATCGAGTTTACATTTTTATGAGTACTGCACCTCGAAAGATTTATTTTTTATTATTATTGTTATTATTTTCTGTAAAGGGATTATAAGTGAATAAATATAAAATTAAGATCACCGATTGAATTAATCCAACCAAAATTTGCCACATAGCACGAACATTCTCATCAACAAAGCGAACGGTATCGACAAAAATTGGTGAGTTGTAGCATTAGAAGGGAACATACTGTTACGGGACCATTACTCTCTCCCCAAAAGATCGATCTGGTGGGGTGTGCAGCGCCACCGCTTATAGCCAGGACTCATTCCCTTCACCTATCCGATGTGGGATTGAAGTCTGTGACATTCTCCTCCACCCAATTCTGTGACGCCCTCGTCACAGTGGGCCCCCCTGCCTGCCCCAAACCCGGGGTGCTTGGCGAGACATCGGAGTCGGATATGGGTCGGCTCTGATACCACTTGTCACGGGGCCATTACTCTCTCCCCAAAAAATCGATCTGGTGGGGTGTGCAGCGCCACCGCTTATAGCCAGGACTCATTCCCTTCACCTATCCGATGTGGGATTGAAGTCTGTGACAATACGCTCCACAAAGTAAGCTTTAAACTCTAAAAACCTCACCTTTACCATCCCCAAAGTTACCCTAAAACCATTCAAATTAGCCACCAAATCAAAGTAAAAGATCTTCAACCCATTAACTAATCATGTTATTAATTATTAATTAAGTCTTAAAAAAATTAGAGCAGTTAAAACGGATAAGACCAACATGCCCAGCAGAGAAAGTGATGGGTCTTAATGAGGAGAGACAAGCAGCGTGGGATTGTAGTCACTTTGAAACAAAATGGCTCTTAGTCCCGCGTGTGTTCAATTCAACCTCAATTTTCTTTCCCTTTTTCCTTTTTTTTTTTCTTGTTCTGAAATTTGAGTCTATTAAAAAGGACCACATTCCTAATTTAGTGGGAGGTGCATTTTCATTTAAGTTATAAATTTCAGTTTCGAATTCTATTCTCTACTGTGACTCAAAAAAAGAAAAACCATTTCTAGTGGAATAGTAAATTTCTTTTATCAAGCCTTATAACATTCTTAAAAATCGAATTGTGATCCAGTTATCAATTTGTTTAATGTTGGGTTGGATTTTGATAGTCAAAACTTAATTGCCCCCAAAGAAAGATGATAAGTGTTTGTCTCAAACGTTTCTTGCACGAAATGTCCTAAAAAAACTTCATGGTTAGCATGCCCTATTACCAAAACAGCTTTTTGTGCATAAAATGTTTCATTCATGAATATGGGTCCTCAGATTTTTGTTTTCAAGCTATAAAAGAAGTGTCATTAGGCGGGTACGGGCAGATTCATATCTATTTCCTCATTTCACTTTTTCTTTTTAAGAATATATGTGTAAATAATAATAATAATAATAATTTAAGTCTCCACATTAATGATTTATGGATAGAAATTACGTTAAATAAAATAATATCAAGAAGTAGTACAAAATACAAGGCGAATGCTACCCATACTTTTTTTAACATTTTATTGAACACTTGTTTATAATTAGAACACATTATTAAATTTAATTTATTAAATAAAGCAGCGAATTTTGTAAATTAAATTTGATAATATTGACCAATTATAGAATAAATGTCTAAAAAAGTGTTAAAAATAATGTATTGATAGTATTTCTCTAAACTTAAATATTATTTGTCCTTCATATTTACCAATTTGCTAGCAGATAATAATATATTTTAGGAAACCGTCATAAATTATATTATGGAGTATAGTACATAATACTTCGTGTCATTAACTGATATGATATTATTTTTCAGCATATTTTTTTTCTTCTTCTTCACAAAGATAAATTTTTTTTTGTACATTTTAAGTTTTATTTTTAGAGAGAGAAAATTTTTAATTTGTATATTTTATTTTATTTTTAGTATTTTAAAAATATTGTAATGATTGCTATTATTGTTTGAGATAAAAATATTTAATTTGATTTTTTTGTGAAAAAAATAGTTGAAAATAAATATATTTAAACTAAAAATAAAATAATATAAAAAGAGAAAATCAAATTGCTAAAGGTCAAATACGATGAATTTGATAAAAATAATGAATATATAAATGATAAATTTATAAGTTATCAATGATGAACCTGTAAGTTTCAAATAATGAATCTGTAACTGCAAAAAGGATGAATCTGCAAGTTAAAAAAAATAAACATGCAAGCTGTGAATGATAAACCTATAAATTCAAAACGATAAGTCTGTAATTCAAGTGATGAAGCAGTAAGTGAATGATAAACCTGTAATTTCTAAAAGATAAATCTATAGCCTCAAAATGATGAACTTGAAAGTTAAAAATGATGAATCTGTAAATTATAAATGATGAATCTGATGAACCTGTAGTTTATAAAAGATGAATCTGAAAATTATAAACGATGAACTTGTAGCTTTATAAATGATGAATATGTAGCTTATAAATGATAAACCTGTATATTATAAATGATGAACCTATAGCTTATAAACAATGAACTTAAAAATAATGAACCTGTAAGTCCAAAACGATGAATCCATAAGTTCAAAATAATGAATTTATAAGTTATAACCGATGAACTTATAAATTCACAAACGATAAACCTGTAAGTTATAACTAATAAATCTGTTTTATATTTATTAGTTTACCAAAATTAAAGTGAATGAATGAAGTGCATAATACAATATGGACTCGAATCCATAATATAACAGACCGGAAGCAGTGTGATGGGCCCTAATATATTATTGTACATGAGAGAAAAAAAAAGCTAGCAGTTTCTTTCTCTCAAACTCAAAGGATTAATGAATGAGTTTTCATTCCTTTATTCATTTACTAAGGTGTCAAACTTCATACTAGAAAAGAAAAAAAAATATAATTCTTTGATTATACAATTATTTTATAAAAAAAAGGGACATTCCTAATGGCAAAACTATGTGTGAATCAAATCAATGAACATGACAAGGTGTGTTGATATAATGAAATTCCCATTTTTATTTAAGGTGAATCAGAAACCAAATTCACCACCAAAATTTGTATGTTTCCTGTGATGAACTATGTAATTAGTTCACGTTTTCGAAGACTGAAAAAATGAAAAATGGAATCATTTTTCTAAATTAGTATTTTGAGGTCCCAATACTTTTTTTAATATTTTCATGTAATAGGAAATCAAGAAAACAATTGTGTATAAATTTATAAGAATGAGAATCAAAATCTTATTTTCAAATTATTTAGCTTAATATAAAATATGAAACTTGAAATGAAAATCTCATTTTTATTCTAAAACAAGACATACCAAACATGCGCTTAGGTAATTAGAATTAATGCATTAATTAGGTTTGTAGTGATTTCTTTCATGTAAACTTGTTCATAATATATCCATAGTTCCTTTCATATATATGTGTCTGTGTTCCTTCTTTATTAAGCATAGAGATATATAGATGCATGTCTCCACCTTTTTGTTTCCGTCGAAAATCCCAAAATTCTTTTTGCTATTTTGTCATCTCTAGGTTGATAAATCCATCTCTGCATTAATTTGCCTGTTTTGGACACATCTTGTTAACATGGCCTCTTTTATATATATGCCCCATTTATTCGTTACCATTTTGAAAATTTAGTCCATATTATTAATTTATATGTTGCTTAATAACATAAGCTTGTGTTTAATTAAGTTATTGAAATTTTATATAAATATGAGATGCCGTACCATAGTAACCTATTTCTTTCTTCTTTTTTTTTTTTTTTAAGAAAAAGTTACTTATAGTTCATGTATTATGAGATAGCATATGCAACAAATGCTGTTAACAAAAAATTTGGAGTATTAGGATCTCGGGATTCAAAATCTAACATAAAATTTGCTACTTTCTAAGACTATGAGATTACTAACATCACTACACAAAACCCTACAATATGCAACGCTTAAACCCAAGTCAACTCCTATCAATATGCATGCGTCGAATGGCTCTCTCTCTCCACATATATAGTACTGTGGCTAAAGCAAAGAAACATAAGCGACAAGGACCGTGTAGATCTTAATCCGACGGACCACAATTCACGTGGTGAAAATAAATAATTTGATGTGGTGGGGCAGCAGGAAATGGACAGAAAGAGATGGGTGGGTCCACGATCATGTGGATGGGAAAAGGTCATACCTTAGGCATGTGGGTGTTTAAGGGTACTTGGGAAATTAAATGGTACTACTGATTGAAGCTAGGCCCAAAGAATGAAAGAAAGAGGCAAAGTGTGCGTGTGTGTCATTGCAAGCTGGATTAGGAAAGCCAACTTTATTAGAATCCAAGGGAGGGACTCACTACTACTTTATATATAGTCAGAATTGCGAGAAATATTGGCTAACACTTTATTTTAAATATTTTATTTTCTTTAATAGATTTATATCATCAAAAATTTCTTATATATATATATATATATGGAGTACTTTGTAGTTACTTATCTACTTTGTTTTGCTTTCACATCAACTATACCCATCTGGGGTCCTACTTAATTTTTGGTTATCTTATACTCTATTTATGTATAAGTGATTTGTATTGAAATTGGAAGGAAAAGACTGAAATCGTCCCTACAATATAAGTAGGCCTTTAAATTTTGTAGCATTGTTGCGGGAGCATGATCATCAGTGATGTTAAATTCTTGAAGCAAATTGTGAGTTTCAATTGTAGTGGGTGAGTTTCAATTGTAGTGGGCGGTGACAGTACCAAAATTTTTTATTCAATAGATCTAATAAGAAAAATTAAAAAAAAAAATCATAAACAATAGTAGCTTAAGGCAACAATCACTTATGAACTACAATCAAATTATCATTGATTATAAATCTTCACATAATAAATAATCAAATAGTCATATAAATATATAAATTGAAATAAATAATTTTTAATCTCTTATTTTAGACAATAAGAAACATAACAATTGATAGTTAAATAAATTAAAACTAATACAATAAAAAAATTACAAAGTGTAAATATAAGATTTTTTTTAAAAATAATGTCAAATTTACTAGACTGTCTCTAAAAATTTCAAAGGCACATTGCTCCCCTGGTCCAAGTCCCTGGCTAGTGGGCAAACGATAATCATTTTAATATAAGAATTATTTGAATAATTGTGACATTTAAGTGTTTACGAAATTAATTTTTACCATATAAATCCTTATTACATTCATTAAACTAATAATGTGAAATCACTCCAATACTTAAGTTATGATTACATAGGCAGCAGGTAAAATAAAGATTGGATCATTGAGACGATTAAAACTTACTAGATATTAATGGTCATTTAAACAATTGCAGATAAATTTTTTATCAAAACACTAATTTGTTTTTTCACGATTGGCTATTAGCAACCATGATCTACCAATTATGAACAGCCATTTTTAACTTAATTTATATCACCCACTTTGAATTAATTAACCAAATATATCCTTAGTGTTAAACCCTTTTTTTTTTGGAAATTTTCTCCCTAAAAAATGTTTAAAAACAATGAAGGTCGAACAACATAATTATATTTAATTGATTTTTAATAGTTTTATTAAACCTCGGTAAAACCCTTTCTATAGGAATTTGTTATATATCTTAAATTAATGCCAATTAAGAGTTTTATTGTTCTTGATATGTTTGCAAAGTTCAGTGAATAGATGCACGTGATTAAATAGTATGTATATCTGAATGAGGTGAAGCATTTGACTTCTTTCAATAAACTATTAAAAAGGAAAAAAAATAAATCACACTGAGAAAATAGTAATTTGATGAGATACACATACCATAAAAAATATATGAATTTAATTAGGATTTGATAATAATTGTTTTTTTGTTTTTGTGAAAAAGGACTTGACAATAATTAATGAAGGACACATATGCACGTGAATGCAAAGGAAATGAAGACCACAAAAAATTAAAAAAATTAAGAATTTATAAGATTTATTTTTATTACAGATTAATAATCAAATCATAAAAAATATGATAATAAATGAACCATTATGTGGGCACAACAATGAAAATGAAATATTAGTACATGGGTGGGTGCTGTCCTCGTGTGCGTGGCTTCATTCTCCTTAATTAATAAATAATTAAATACGGGAGCCATGCTTTTATTTTGGTAGCTCAACCTCAAGCAATTTAAGAATCAATTTTATCAATTAATCCTGAGATAAAATTTTAGAAATCAATTTCTAACATCACACATTTCTTTAAAAGAAAATATTTATCCTTTAATTAAAAAATTTTAATTCAATAAATACAAACATATATGAAATTGTGAAATTATAAACTTAAATATCAATAAGTTGGAAAAATAGAAAAAAAATGGAAAATATATTAGTTAGACTTAAAAACAGTAAATAACTAGAACATCTTCTGATAATTTTTGTAAATAAATAAATGCTCTATTAAACGCCCCACTGTATATCTAACTTTAGCAATGAATTAGCTATTTACTTTTTTTTTAATACACCGTATACAGTTAACAAAAAGGCACACATTTTATTTAAAAATAGGAAATATATATTATATAATTTTTTAGTAAAAATAGTATAAATTACTAATGTATATATAGCTGAAAAATTTATTCATGTGAAGATTTTGAGTTTGAGGATTGAATACCCAAATCATAAATATATATATGGGATAAGATAATTATTTTCTTAAGAGTGTTTTTGTCAATAAGGAAAAAGAATTGGTACAAGTGGGGGGGTGGGGGGTGGGCTTAGGACCAAAAATATTTGAGCAAACAAAAATTAATTTAGACAATGAAATTGAAAGAGAGAAAGGTCATGATAGCTGTAGCCCAAACCACAGGCACATCCCACACAACTGGACCACTAAATTGGTTGCTGGGGACCATTCCCAATTCGGCTTATGAAAATTGAACAATCCATCATAATTTTTCCTTTTCACAACTTAAAATTTATGGATGCATCTTGTCAAAGACCCATATGTGACACCTCCCATTCATTCTAATTATCTATTTCTTCTTGAGTTCATCCTCTTTAGGGCTAAATGTTATATGGGTTTCTTGAATCTTGACTTGGAAAAGAAAATGGGATGGTTAGTGCCCTTTTTGTGGGCTTCTTTGAGTGATTTTGACCAAACTTATGAGTGGTAATTATTAATTAATGGGATAGACCTTTTATAAGTTCGTTGTTTCCTTTGTAGAGTCTGAACTTAGAGTTATGGCTGCTTACAGATCCCAATTGGTCCAGCTTTTTCATGACTAGTCGTTGTACTCCGAGGCCGTGTTAGCTGACTCCATTTCTTTAAAGTTTTAACTTATTTCAGGATAATGGAAGAAAATTGAATATTATGATCATGCACCTTCTTTTTCATTGTTTTTTGGTGTATAAAGTAAAAAAAAAAAAAAAAGCATGACATATGAGAGGAAGATTATATGAAAGCGAGTTTAGCAGAAATATGGGTTACTAATAGGTTTAGCTACACTGGTCGGATAAGAGTATATCTGCTCGCTAAGAATTGCTTATTAACTTTTTTCTTTTTCTTATCTTTTTTTTTTTATTTTTATTTTATCCTCTCTCTTCTTTCAATAACACTTGGAAAAAAACATTTGAATGCGAATTTTGCAGAATTTGTTGTATTAGTAGGCTTAATTTGTGGCACATATATATTGCGAATTCAAATAAAGAGAGAATTGAAATGATTGAGAGAATATTGGCTTTTACTTTTTATTATTATTTGTTTTATCTTTATTTAAAAAAACAAAAAGTATATATAAAAAAAGAGAGAAAATAGCTAACGGTTATCTTGGTTGGGCATACGGGGTATGGCCAATGGATCAGTGGTGGGACAAAGTCAAAATCTTTATTGGTCCTTTACAGAATCCTAATCTAATGGAAGCCCATGAAATTTTCTTGGTGAAAAATGTGTAAGAATTTTTGGGTTAGGCCCTAAATTGGAAAAAGGCATATATGTCCTTAAGTAAGCCAATACTAAGAAAGCATTTTCCAGTTCTACTGGACCTGAGATCTGTGAAGATGGGTGCATTCACAGCTCTTTTTAGTTAGTAAGTACCTATAGATAAAGTAATTAAGCAAAAGGAAACTGCAAAACAGAAATGTGATAAAATATTATGTTAAGAGTATTTAAAGTAAGTTGAATATTCATAATTCAAAATCGAAATTTCTGATCATCTACACTTTAATAACTTGTTAATCTTTGATGTTAATTAGTTGAAGTTCAATAGTTTTTTTTTAATTATTATTATCCTAAAAGTTTGAAATTGAAAATTGAACTGGTGGAAAAATACAAATTTAAATTAAAAATTAGGCAATGGGAAGTAAAATGAAACATTAGTTAAAATTGATGAATCAGATTAGAGGGGCATTGTCAAAGTCTAGCCCAAAGGAATAGCCGAATAATGAGAATCCAAATGTAATAAATCGTCAAATTTGAAGAATCTTGGTACCAAGCCAAGTGTGAAGCAAAACCTAGTTTCCGACAAAATTGTGGCAGTTATTTCAGGTAATTAAAATGTCTTGTATATTATATTTATCAGGAGCTATTAGCTCCACTTACTCTCTAAAACAGCTCAGCCATCAACCTTCGAAATCTTAAATATACATTTCCTCTTTAGACACCCATTAACTGAATAAAATTTCTTCTCATAGAAAAACGAAAAGCAAATGAATTAAACCATCCCCACTTAATTATCAGTAACAGTGAGTTGTTAATATGTCTGCAGAAAATCATGTCGACGGGTTGGAAGAAGGGCAAGAGATTGAAGAATTTGCTTCAAAGAAAAAAGGAAGTTTGGGTTTTTGCTCATCAAATAAAATTGTTATACTCCTCCAGAAGGCAAGCAATTCATTTAATATGCTTTTTATTTATTTGATTGCAAAATATATAATAATTAAGCTAATAATCTTTCTTTATTTTTTTGGTTGGAAATTTTGAACAGCTGATAGCAGAGACGATTGGGACGTATATGTTGGTATTTTGTGGATGTGGATCAGTGGTAGTGAATAAGATGTATGGATCAGTTACATTTCCAGGAATTTGTGTAGTTTGGGGTCTAATAGTGATGGTAATGGTTTATTCAGTTGGTCATATTTCTGGTGCACATTTCAATCCTTCAGTCACCATCGCTTTTGCCATCTTTCAAAAATTTCCCCTCAAACAGGTAAGCCTCTGTTTGTGTTGGGTATGATCATACATTTTTGAGCTACAACCACATAATCTTTTCTTCTTTATGATTATGTTTATGTTGTTAAACTTACAGGTACCCTTTTACATAGGGGCACAGGTGATTGGATCAGTTCTTGGCAGCGGAACTTTATACTTGCTGTTTGATGTGCATGAAAAGGCCTTTTTTGGGACCATACCATTAGGATCTCATACTCGTTCTTTCTTCCTTGAAATAATCATCACTTTCCTCTTAATGTTCGTTATTTCTGGTGTTGCTACCGACAATAGAGCTGTTAGAATCTCTTATTTCCTTACTTCAATAATTTTTATTCACTATTCAACTTTAGCAATCAGTTGGTTATTACCGTTATTTGCAGATTGGAGAATTAGCAGGAATTGCTTCTGGGATGACAATAATGTTAAACGTTTTCATTGCTGGGTACTGATGAGAATAATTTTTCATATTGTTGATCAATTTATTAATAATATTATTTATTTATTATTATTTGGTGCTTGTAATTGAATATTGCAGACCAGTGTCAGGGGCATCCATGAATCCTGCAAGGAGTTTAGGACCTGCAATAGTGATGCGAAAATATACTGGGATTTGGATTTATATTTTCGGGCCAATTATAGGAGCCATCTTTGGAGCATTTTCATATAATTTAATTAGGTTTACAGACAAACCTCTTCGAGAGATTACAAAGAGTAGTTCGTTTATCAGGAGCTTTGCAAGTTAAATTACTGTTCTTAAAGATTTCACTACCCACTTAATTATCTCCTTTAGTTTGTATTTAATTGTAGCATTAATTTTAGTAATTATGATTATGACCAAAGTTAGCAATAAAGATATGAAAAAACATGTGATTTCCGAGGGTACAGTCGGGTTGATTTACGGGTTTTAAGCCCATGAGAAGAGATCTCCCCCCATATTACACTAGGTTAAAATGTAAGAATACTTTTATATATATATATATATATATATATATATATATATATATATATATATATATATATATATATATATATATATTTCATAAAACAAAATCCTTAAAATCCGTAATATAATTTGCACAATTTTCCCCTCATTCGAGTTTGGTGAGTTGTGATTGTATAGAAAAACTATATGAAATTAAAATATCAAAAGTTATATAGAGGAGATCTTACATTTAAAAAAAAAGGAAATCTTGTTCAATTGCTTATATACTTCATTTATTGTTATTGTTATATTTTGTTTTGCTTATACGATTTCATTGAAATTTGAGTTTAAGAACTCAAAATTTTTGCAGCCAACTCCTGTTTATATTGATTATATTTGGAACAATATATGTTTTGTTTTCACCTCCGAATTATAAATGATTTATATATTGAGTCCTCCATTTTTTTTCAAATTAAACTCTTCAATTTTTATATTATTAAAAATTAAGCTCCCAAATTCTGATTTTGTTTATATTAACTATTAAGCCTTCAACTTTAATTTGTCTAAATTAAATTTATCAACTTTGATTTTTTAATTTACTTTCAAAAAGCCAAAATCAACATTTGAAATGAAATTAAGGAAGTAATTTATTTACCAAACTACTACTTAAAAGAGTATTGAATAAAATTTCGGTTTATTTTTTTAAAAAAATTGTATAAAATAATTTTGTTCATTTTATAAAAATAATATAACTTTTCAATTTTTTTTTGTAATCCTACCTTTTGCTTTAATAAATAATTGACAATTTTTAAACTAAATAAATTATCGAGCTTTATTAATTTTAAAGGATATTATAGTTAATTAGATTAGATTATTAATGATTTTTTTTTGTAATTAAAGTGCAACAATGAAAAATGACAATCTTATTGAGATTTTCGTGCACCGATGAATTAAGTCATATAGATATCTTCATCCCGAGAGAAAATAATAAAAAGAAACACACACGGAGTGACATGAAAACAACCCTTTCAAAACAGAAATATCACATGGCTTACCCCAAATGTGAAAACCGTCACATTTCCTGGCCGGTTTTATATAATATGGCAATCTTAAAATTTCTCTATCCCTAAGTTAATTTGGCCAAATATATATATATATATATATATATATATATATATATATATATATATATATATATATATATATATATATATGAAGAATATAGTTTGTCAGTTTAGATTTAAGGGTAAGAATTTTTTTGTTTATCCAGGTAAGATTGAGTCTCAAACACGAAACCTTTCATTAAGAGTAAAATTTTATATGCCGTTAAGGCAGAAATCTACATGATAAATAAATTTTGAGTG
This sequence comes from Triadica sebifera, assembly GCA_023653625.1. Lineage (NCBI taxonomy): Eukaryota > Viridiplantae > Streptophyta > Magnoliopsida > Malpighiales > Euphorbiaceae > Triadica > Triadica sebifera. The sequence goes on along the minus strand of CM042908.1, from coordinate 22,558,069 downwards.
AATAACATAGAAACAAAATATTAACTATTTACTTTGTTTTGCGCGAATGTACGTACGTAATATTAAAATAATTAAAATTAGATAAATCATAAATAATTAATGTAAGATGGTGATTCTCAAAGGACAATACCCAGTACCCACCCACACTTTCCTCTTAATTTTATTCTTCCATACATGCATATCCATTAGACTTTTTAATTGGATGTGGATATCTTACCACAAAAACTATACAATATATATAACCCTACCCTACCCATGTGATAACCCATACTCTCAGTAGATGGTGCTATATATATATATATATATATATATATATATATACATTATTGATGAGATCATACTTATTAATCTATATATGTATGTAGATAGGGATTGTCTATATCCTACCTAAAATTCAAATGGAGCTTACAAAATTATAGTTAGATTAGGTACAAAGTATAGATGTATTTGGTGGTTTGGTGGGGACTTTCCTTTTCTTTATTATTATTGTTGTTGTTGTTAATGTTCTTAGCCAAATGGTAATTTGCTAATAGAAACAACAATCATTTGACATCATCTTCAAAAAAAAAAAAAAAAATCATTTAACACTCATTGTAGGACCTTTAATTTTTGTGTTCGTCTTTCATTCATTTTCCATGTATAATTTGTCAAAACATTTTGCTAAGCTTCCATTTTCCTCATTTTCCTTTTCTTTTTTTGTTGATAAACATTCGCTTATCTATAGAGGAAAAGAAAAGAAACTAAACAAATTCATTTCATAAATTGAATCGTTTTTAAAGGTTAAATTTAATTAATGACAAGCAGGATATATATGAATTAGAAGAAAGAATATTGGATTAATTAGCGCACTTATGTAGTTCTTATTTCATAACATCTTAGGCAACTAATCAAATTATTTAAATTCTATTTGTCTCAATTCTATAATGAGATTTTGATTTGAATTTAAGGGAAAAAAAACATTATTTGGTCTCTTTATTTTTTCATGTTTCTTAATTCAATTAGTTCCCGAAACTTGTTATGCATTCAAATTTTATAAGTTCTTTCATAAATCTAAATATAATATAAAATCAGAGAATGATATTTTTAATTCATTGCTTTTTTGGGGTAAATTGGTGAATCTTTAACCATTGTTTTATTGTATAGTTTTCGCAATTTATTTTTTTCCTTTTTATCAAATTATACTTATTCACAAATTATTTTCTATAACGACAATATAAATTTTGTTCATTAATTTTCTTGAATAGAGACTATAAGTAGAGTGAAAACAAGAATTTAAGGATTTAATTTATAAAAATTAAAATTTTACAGCTAAAATTAAAATACATGAGGCAAGAAAAGTGTTTTTTTTCCTTCCTCAATTTAATCATTTGATGCAAATAAAAAATATATATATATATAAGCATATTGTGTGAAATTGCTAAGTATCATGTACATTTGGACGGTCAGGATGCAATTTGCTTAGATATGGAAGAAAAGGAGGGGATACATGTGAAGGGATGGAGGGGACAGCGAGACGATGCACACCCCATGCACGTGCAAAGTTAGGATTTCAAGTTTGTTGCTATTAGTTTACTGGCTTTGATCAAAGGTTTTGAGCCCCCTAATCGGACGGCTCTTATCATTGCATCAATCCCCCCCCCTCCTTTTCATTCTGCATTCCACAAAGTTGGGTTGAGTTTGTTTTCACCCAATAATTAAGTGGTCGAAAAGGATTTTTTTTCTTCTAATTTTTTAATTATCACGAGTTCTTATATATATATATATATATATTGAATATTTTCCCTTATAATTATTTACCATAATACACTCTTTCAAATTTCCATGCAATTTGATTTTAGAGCAATGCTAGCAATATATATTTTTAATCATTTTTTAGATATATTAGTGAATATCATCAAAATTTTAATTTATAAAATTTACTATTTTATTTAATAAATTAAATTTCAAAATATAAAAAATATATAAAAAAATAAAAAAATAAAGTATACTATTTATTTTATGAGAAAGAAAAAGATAAGTATAGCCTATTGGCTATTATAACTTTACAGTTCCCATCAACTTTCATTTTCATAATTTATTAGACTCACTATTTATCAGCGTCGTTTGACTGGCAGTGCCATTCTTGGCTCCAGCTTGAAAGTTGAAACCCACTTTTTTCTTTTTGGGAAAAATCCAATTGCTTTTAAGTTTTAACCAATAACCAATATATATATATATATAACAATAAAATAAATGAAAAAAACCATTTCAGAAAAATAGTTCTCCTTTCAATTTCACCTGTTTCAGAATATAATTCCGCTTACCATTTTTACGCTATAATTAATTTAGGAACCCTTTTTAATATCAATATTTAATTATTTTGTAATCTATAAATTTTTATTTAATTTTCAATTTTTCAAGTAAAAATTATTTTAACCCATGATATATTTTATGTTATTAGATTAATATTTATTAAATTTATTGATGTCAATTTGAATTTTTTATTTTCCATCTAATTTAAATGACTGGTATAATACAAAAATAATAGAAAAAATTTTGTTATTTACTAACTTTCCTAACTTTTCTTAATGTTCATAAAAAGAGAAGTGAATTTTTTTAGTGGATAATTTTTTTTTGGTGAAATAAAATATTAGATAATATTTGTTTGATGGTTCTATTCTAATTCATCAGACATTTTAAATTACTAACAAACGATAAATTCTTGTTTTTCAATTTTATCTATATCTTAATTTTAGAAAAATAAATTTTATTAAAGTAATTATAATTTTTTACTATTTGATTTTTTTAAAAAAATTATATCTATAATTATACTTATTAAATTATATTTTTAATTTTTGTGATAGAGTGCACCGGCGGAGAATTAATCCCGGCGTTAATCATGTCTGTGATAGCAAATAAACGATACAGTAAAGATGAAGAGAGTTACAGTTACTGAAGAAATGATTATGAAATCGAAGCAGGACGAGAAAATAAGAATAATAAAAAGAAAAATGTACAAGCGAAGCAGCACATGATGATATTGATAGCTTTTTATTGTAATTATTGCTAAACAAATCCCATATTGTTTAGATTCACACATTTTCACACGCCAAACGGAGAAAGAAAAGACTGTTTTCATTTTCTTTCAAGAAAGAGATCTGTCTGTGTTTTGTACTGAGAAAGCGAGATCTTCAAGGTTGCGTTTGGTGTTTGGCATTTTACTCTTTTAACACGCGATTCCTTTCTCTTTCTCTCCCTCTCTCTCTCTCCGTCTCTGTGTCTGTATTGTTCATAAAATTGGAATTAGCGATTTAGCGGAGAGGTATTGGTGGACAGACCTACTTTAGATCTCCGTGTGGCATTTCTGCAATTTAGTTTTAAACCACTGGGCATAATGCGTCTTTAAGGTAGTTATGCTGAAATTTATGAGCTTAAGCTTAAGTATGAATGTGACGTTTTTCTTTCATTTTGTTTCTGTGTGTTTTTGGCTAGTCGATGTTTATTGTTCTTATCTCTTGTATTCGTTTCGTATTTGCAGCTGATTAGGAGGAGTTTCTTGCTTCAATCAGGAAATTATGGCGGGGGAATTTGAAGAACCCTATAGCATTAGCTTTCAGGTATAATCATTTTTACCATTACTTCTTTCCCCTTTCCCCTTGCCTTTCCAATTTAATGCTCAAGGATCTTACTGTAGATTAGGATATTTACATGCTTTTTTTTTTGGTGTGTGCCATTAACAATTTGGTTGCCGCTTTCTTATCAGTGCTTGACTTGATTATTTCTGTAAATTTTTTGAAGTGGAAAAAGTTAGGTTCTTTACTTCCGAGTTCTGAGTTGGATGTTTTGATTTGATTTTGATGCTTTTACTATTACTATTACTATTACTATTGGTAGATCTATTCTTATTATTAAGCTTTAAAACCATGTGATCTCCAGTCACATTCAGTGTGATCAATGCAGGCGAACTTGAGGCTTTTGCTTGTATTTGCGCATCCTTGTTCTGATGCATCTGATTCAACAATTATATTCTAATAAAATTCTTTTTGTCTTCATTTGAATGACAAAATAACTTAAAAGGACCATTACTTACATATCATTTCTGAGTGAGAAGCCATGATCATCATTGTTCTTCATGTTGAACTACATTCACATAACGGTAGTGAAATCTGTATGTGACTATTTTAGTCCGGAGAAAAGAAGCCTAGGCTGAAATTTTTGAATTGATTGGATCTTTGACCGAAATTACGGTAAGTTATTTAAATTTACAGCCCCAAAATTCTAATATGATTTATCTGTGATCAAGAAGGATTGTGCTTTCAATAGCTAGTGTGAATTTCTCAACATAATGTCTCCCATAGATATGTCTGTTTGCTATCAATTTTGAGATTCTCTAGGATGCTGTCAAATTTTTCTGCAAGTTCCTTGATAGCTAAAATTTTGCTTGCTTGAAAATCATTTTCACTTCTTGCTCTACTACAACGAAAACCCATCCCCTTGTTCAATTTTTGACATGTGTGCACATTTGAATTGGGCAGACAGATTCTTTGCGCTCAGGCTCTGTATCATTTGGAAGATTTGAAAGTGAAGACTTGTCTTGGGAAAGGAGGTCATCTTTCTCTCACAATAAATACCTTGAAGAGGTTGAGAAATGCTCCAAACCAGGTTCAGTTATTGAGAAGAAAGCTTATTTTGAAGCCCATTTCGAGAAAAAGGGCATGCGGCTGCCAGGTTCTTTTGGCAGCCAAAATGACAAAGAATACCAAAGTGAAAATGATTCCTTCGAGAATGTCAGCCACAAAGAAGAAGATGATAACATGAATGGAAGTAGCCATTATTCCCAGTTTGATGATAGTGTGCTTGAGAATGCGGACTATGCAGAATTCGATGATGGATATGTAGGAGGTCAATTTGATCATACCAACAGTAGCACCCAATATGCTCATTTTGATGAGAACCATGAAGGTTCAGAAGATTGTGGAGAATGTGAAAGGGAAGATCCTAGCGGTTTATCTTCTCGGATGGAAGCTGCTTTGAACAATGATAATGTTTTGGTGGAAGATGTCCTCAAAAATATTAAATCTCAGGAAGCGTATCAAACTGAAACTGGATCTGATAGTAATGACAGACAAGAGACAGGAACTAAGGACAAGCTTAATGGCAATGGTGCTACTGTGGATGTAATATCGATGCCTATTAGTCCATCCCTTAGAAGTGGAACGGCTGGAATTAAGAAAATCACTGCAGTATATCAGCAAAATCATTCTCCAAAGGTCAGTACTAACATGTTAATGAAAGGCATATCGGGAGAAAAAATGGAAAACATTGTAAAAAAACTAACATCGTTGCTGACCATTTCAAAGCACTGAAGACAATATTATGATAATATCTAGTAATTCAGTTCTACTTTCTTATGGGTTCTAGACTCTTTATCTTTTTTATTTTATTTTATATTATCCTGTCAAATTGGTATCAAAATTTTCAAATGGCGCTTTGCACCATATTTTTCTTACCCAGTTGGGAGCTCCAACAGAAAGCAAATGTATTAAGCCAAGATTGAAGTCTCCAGTTAATACCAGTCAAGTTCAGAAAATTAACAGTAATGATACGACAAAAACTGCTGTGAAGAAGCAGAATAGAAGGGAAAGAGAAAGTCCACAGAGAAGGAAGTTGGAAAAGCAGTCACCACAATCTGCCATTCCAACAAGACGCACGCTGCTCAGAACTCCCAAAGCAGAGGTTAGCTCTTCTTAGGCAATATTCTTAGTTGTGTCTACTACACAAGTTTATTTGTTATTCTCATTAAGCTATTTCTGGAATTTGCTTGGTCTTTTTTTCTCAGGATTCTGAAAGTTTTAATTCAAGACTAAATCTTACAAACAAAAGGTACTTACTGTCTTAGTGTCCTCCAAATTGCAAATCAGTAAGTTACATTGGTTGCATCCCCTAAAATGCATCTTTTCTGTAGTGCCAGTGAAAAGGAACCAAAGGTAAAGAAAGCAGTTGAATCTCAACCTTCTGGATCTAAGAAAGTTGAACCTAGAGTATGTCAGAGCCCAAACAGGTTTGTAAGATGCGTCATTACATTTATATGGCAAACTCGATGTTTGGAAATTCAAAAATTAAATGTGGGGACTCATGTTGCAGACTTAAGCAGACTTTCAGCTCAGCAAAGCGAGACGCAAGGACAAACACTGCAGCTTTTAGTTTCAGAAGTGATGAACGAGCAGAAAGGAGGAAAGAGGCAAGTGAACTTGTTTCATGTCTGAATTTTCTAAAGTTTAGGGATTAGATTTGAATGCTTACTCTTTCTTCTTGTGATTCATCTGATTCAGTTCTATATGAAGTTGGAAGAGAAAATGCATGCTAAGGTAGCCGAGATGAATCAAATTCAAGCAAAAACACAAGTATGTGGAATTTTCTGACAAGGTCTTCTGGTATTACTATTAAAAAGGATTTAGAATTTGACTGCTGCTCTTCATTTTTCAGCAGAATATTGGTACAAATGTTATTACTTTAAAAGTAGTGCCAAAATTATTAACGTTCTTATGAAATTTTTAGTTGTTTGCCAAGAGAATATACTAATATATCAAATTTTCAGGAATTATGTATTCAATGATTTAATTCAGGTCAAGTTAATGTCTGTCATTGTTGTAGGAAAAGACAGAGGTTGAGATTAAACAATTCCGGAAAAGCCTTAATTTCAAAGCGATTCCTATGCCTTCTTTCTATCATAATGCTGCATCACCAGGTTCCAATGGAAACAAGGTACACTATCAGTTTTTCTATTACTTGGTTTTAATGTGGCCTTTTTTTCATGGCATAATGATTGAAAAACTTGTATATATTTAGTTTGAACTTGAGATGCTTAAATGCTTCATGGAAGCTCTTTTATCAGTACATGCAGTCATATGATGATATTGCGTCATAGGCGAACCATTGCATTCTTTTATTTGATGTAAAACTATGAAGCACGAACACCGCAACTACAGAGCGTGTCGTGTTTCTGACACCGACACAAAATGTCTTGAGTGCGTTTCGTAATTTTCTAAAAATTAGAAACACGTTTTTTCCTTCCAAAAAACCTAAAACTTTTTCCCAGTAAAAAGTTCAAAATCATGATAATGCTTTATAAATTGTGATTATGAAACTTTTAGATTTTTATTTATGATTTATAAATTGTGATGATGAAATTTGTATTTTTTTTAAATTTATTATCATGATAATATTTTTATATTCTTTTATGCTTGAATAATAATTACTTAATGTTGTATTTGATTGTATGTCATTTTTGTTTAATTTTATATAAAAATAAAAATTTGCAATTATATCCCTTGAATTTTATTATTTATAAATTTGCCATTTTATTTTTAATATTTATACATTTTTCCTGCGTATTTGTGTCTTATACTTTTTAGAAATGTCATTTTCCAGTGTCTGTTTCCGTGTCTATGTGTGTATCTGTGTCCATGTCCATGTTACATAGATGTGAAACATAAGGACTTGTATATAAGCTGGAATTTTCTGCATTGTATTTGATTTTCACTGTAAGCATCTCTCAGTGCACTACAATAAATGGTGCAGTTAATGATTTAAAGTTTTGATCGGGGTCTGGTGATGACACATCAGCTTTCATATGAATGATTGTTTATTGAGATATGAGTCTTCATCTATTAAAACCAAAAAGAAATGCCAAGTGAAATGATAAAATGCAAACAAAATTTCTTTTCCTTCCTCCAATGAGCTTCTATTGTGGCCTAAGTAAAGTGCAACTTGATGTAAATTTTGGATGAGGAAACACGTAGTATGAATGGGAATCCTACACATCTGCCTAACAAGCTTAAGTGTGAAGTAAAAGAGGCTTCTAGAGGACCAATGAAAGATGCATTTATGTATTAAAGGCTTGGCAAGAATGCATGCTATGTAAAAAGGTGTAAACTATAAAGTTCTCTGAATATACCACTGCAGTATTTCTCATCTTGTCTATACCTCGAAATGATGCAATGTTTTTACAAAAATCCCAAGATAATGTCTATTCTTCCCCTGTGAAGATATGCTTCTCGGGAAACAATTTTATGGTTAGGAACATTTCAAATCTTCTAGAAATATTATAATTCCCTTCTGTCTTTTGTTGAACTTGAAGGAAGTGCCTATTTCATCTGAAGAGATACATTGAGACCAAATATATGTTGATGCGGGGATGTGCTTTTTAACTATGCTATTAACTCAAATATATGTTGATGCAAGGATGTGCTTTTTAACTATGCTACTGTTAATTGCGTAAAAAAACATTTATGATATCTGTGCACTGTGCTGCTCCCGTTAATTATAAATCTTTTGTAGTTTGGCGTAAGCCTCTACATGACACTTCTGTGTGATATTACTAGTTGTTACCCTGAGTTGGATAATTTGTTTTTTGGACTTGTAACCGTCTCTTGTTCATATTATGTGTTATATGCTGAGTGTTGGTAGAATATGAAGCCAGTTTTTCTTGCTTTTGTCTTAGGCCACATCATCTAAAAATAAACCAGCTAAAATACAGCATAAGTCAACAAGTCCAGGGAATGGAGCTGCCACAAGATCCCAATTGCTTTACAAGGCAGGAAATAACCACGTAGATGAACCTGTAAAAACATTCAATCCACCTGAATCCTTTGGCACAGCTGATTGTCATTCAATTGAGTCTTCTGAAGCGAGTGAAACTCTACCCAAAAACAGCAGCAGCGATGCAGAAGCAATAATTAAAAATGGTGTCACTGGCAAGGGGTCAGAGAAGGTAACTACTCCGCAAAGACAGAGAGTGTCAGCGAATGGTAGAGTGTCGAAAGACCATAGGGGTGAGAGCAAGCTAAAGATGGGAAACCGTAGAAACAGCAGTGAAATGGTGAGAAAAAGTATGAAAGGTGTTGGAATTGGGAGCAATTCCGGAATGGGTCGCGTAGCAGTTGGTGTAGCTTCGTAAACCAAGTCAAGTTCTCCGTTGGCTGAAAGATACTGTTGCAATTGCCTGTGAGCATGGTGTATGCATGTTTTGTCACCACAATAGAAATAATGGGGGATCAGGCAATCTCGCCCATATTGTTTAATATATCGTGTGTGCAGCAGTTAATATACAATGTAGCTTGAATAGGTAATAATAATGGGGGCTTGATCTCAGGGAATTGGTCAGCTTGCAGGTCATCTTGCCACACCATATATGGATAATGGAGGATCAACAGAAGTCGAGTCTAATGAACTATCTATTTATTAGCCAATAATGAAAGCATCTTGTGTCTCTATCATTGTCAAACATATGATTCTAGTCAAAGGACGTAATATTTTAATCTAAAAATTATGCAAATAAGCTGAATTTCATAAACCAACACTATGAGATATATATTAACCAGGTTCTTAAGTTAGCCCTGGCCCCTATAATTCCTTTTTGAAATAAGCAATTGAACGCTGGAGCAGAGTTTGTTCTTTTTTCAAAAGAGTCTTCGGAGTGCACAAAAATAAGTTTGCTTGGTTCTAGTATAAATGGCGATGTTCGTAGCAGCATAAGATGCAACTTGCCTCCAGCCGGTTTCTTTTTCCTGGTAAATGAACAGATAGTTGACCTATAAAAGTAATTATAATCTTTGCGTATGTACAGTTGACCTATAAAAGGAATTATAATCTTTGCGTATGTACAGTTGATCTATAAAAGTAAATTAATCATGCAAGTATATAATTCAACTCTTTGCTGGGAATTTGTAATCATTAAGCAAAATCGCAGAAAAGAAAAAAAATATTTGTTATATATATATATATATATATATATTCTCACAAAGAGAATTACAAAATGGCATCAGGAAGGTTCTAAGAAAACCCATCGCTCTACCATTTTCTTCCAAAAGAGGTCATGTACTCAAATGGTTACAAATCCCAATTAAGCATCGAGACCCAAAATAAATAATCAAATAAAAATTAAATACAATAAATATATATATAAAAACCTCCAGTAAAAACAAAAAAAAAATAAAAGAAAAAGGTCCGGTGGCTTCTTGATGTCATTCTCCTCATTAATTATTTGCTACAACTTTTTCCCAAACAAATTAAAATCTAATATATACCATATTTCCATATTATTAATCAGTTAAATTAATAAAAAATGAAAATTAACAGCAAACAGAAAAAATTAATGTAACTTAAAGAGAAAAAGATTAATTAACTTACAAGAAGAGTTCACTTTGGAGTTAATTAACATGCAAATATTTTCTCATATATAACGCAAAAAATATTCAACTATAATAAGTAAAATAAAATCTAGAATTATGTGAATAATACACATCAAATTTTAACTTAAATTAAAGAGAAAAAGTCAAAGAAAAAAATAAAAGTAAAATAAATTAGCCGTAGCGATGAAGAGAGTCGATATAGAAAGAGAGGTTGCCAAGGAGTTATCAGTCTGGTGAGGGGGCTTTCTGTAATAGAAGGGAAAATAAGGCAAGATAGGATCAGGAGGAGGAGGACCGTAGTAGTTGTTACCAAAAGGTGGCGAAGGGTAATATGGGAAATTCCCTGTTGGAGTAGGGTAGTTTGTTCCGGCCGGAGGTGACGGTGTTCTGCCTCCGGTTCCAGTGGGAGGAGGATAGCATGGATAAGGGCATGTATCGTCTGACAAGGTGATGATAGGAAGATGGGCAAGTATGAAAGTGAGGAAGAGAGTACTGGAGAGAATTAGGGTAAAGTTAGAAGCCATCTTTTGTATTGGAGAGAGAGAGGAAAAAGAAGAAGAAAAGAGAGAAGGAAGGAGAGGGGGGAGAAGGGTAGTCTATTTCACAAGTGTTTTTTTTAAGGGTGGGTGGGTTTTGTTATGAGTTATGACCCACAAAAGGCTAAAATGGCAATAAAGGAATGAGAAGTAAGTAATATCTAAATCTTAATACATAATCATCTATATATACTTTAATTTGTTCATAAGTTGTTATCTAATCATTATTCTCTATACAAACCACCCGTTTCATCCTTACTTTGCCTACAAGTCTTTGCTAATCACATATATCATGAGTACCTATTTACACAATTTTACAATAACTGTTACAATTTTTTGTGGACTCTAGCATTTGATAGCATTTCCACTTTACTTTATAAAACTAACAAAATTATAGTAATTAATAAAGTTGTGGTATTTAATTTTGATTCAACTTTTTTATACATTTTAAAGTTTGTTTGGATCGAATCAAACCAAATTGAATTGTAATATTTTATTCAATTAAGTTGGGTTCTAAACCATAAGTTCTTATATCTATTTTGATTTGGTAATTTGGTTTTTATAAGTTTGGTTTAATTTACAAAAAGAAAAAAAAAGGATTGCTTTCAATTTAAAACATAATTAACCAAATGTTCACCCTTAATCAAATCAAAATGAATAGTTTGATATTCAAATCTCTATCTCCTAACAAAACAAATGAAGAGTTGAAATATTGATACGGTGACAAATTTTCAATCAGACCTGTTGAGCCAACCTAAAACTATTAGAAAAAAGTGACTCAAATCGAATCCGAATCCGAATCCGAAATGAACCCATTATATAGTTGATCAAAATAACCCTCAAATTTATGAATTAGGTTTAAGTTGACTTGTATGATCTGTTAATTGGTTTTTTATCCATTTTTTTTTTAAAATTTCCATTAGCTTTTCAAAATTTATATTTATTTCTTCTCTCTCCTATTTGTAAAAAGGAAAATAATTGAACAATATTAAAAAATTTGAAGCAAAATTAAAATATAATGGAAAAGAATTTGGATTTTTTGAATGGAATTTGAGAATGAAATTTCTATTTCAATTCAAATTTTGATTGATTAGTATTAAGAATTTCGTTTTGAAATAATGAATCATATTGGTTTTAGGTTGAATTGTTGTTGGTCATCCATATGTGCACTGACTGCATTTTTATTCAATTTTATTGTTGCCCAATTAGTTGAAATTACAGAGAGTGAAGGAGACCTTTTTTTTTTGTGGGAATGGTAGGAATTCAATTGCTAATTGCTATGTTGGATTAATCAAAATGGGAGCAGGATTTCACCGGATATTGAAATCGTTCTTTTATTTAATTTCTTTATAAAATGGAGTAGGAGGAGCGCTGTTGGTAATTTCAGCTCTATTCACTTTCATTTATTTTAAACATGCAAACAAATCTTGTGGCAGAGGAGGCTTCACTTTCATTTACGGGTCATTTGTTTTAGAAGATCATGAAATTAAATAAATTTAAAAGTGTATATATATATATATATATATATATATATATATATATATATATATATATATATATATATATTATATGATATTTTATTAGTTACGGTTCTATTGAATACTATTTTTTCAACCGTTAGATAAAAAAATTTAATTAGTAATACAATAATTATATGTATTTAATATTAAAAATTATGATAGTTACCGAATCCATAACTATTGAAAAATCTCTTATATATATTTATAATTAAATTTATTTAGATGTCCACAATATGAGATCGTAATGAGCAAAATATTAAGCAATTGATCAAGAAACCATCATTATGAACGTTGATCTAGAGACAGCCAAGTGACTACAAAGGCAATCTTAATTAATTGGCATGAAAAATTTATTTTGAATTAGAAAAATGACAATTACTTTTTTTTTTCAGATGGTCTCTAACACATATTCCTTTATTAATTGACGAGAAAAGAGAAATTTTTAAAAATATATTTTTAACATTTCTCTTTGAATTACAATGTCTCTGTTTAAAGTGCAGAAGGCATAAGTGAATAATTAATTGATATCAAAAATTTATGATATATCTTTAATACGAGTCCACTTCTCATTGGAACAAATATTAATTCTATCTAGATGATATTAATATACATATTTTTTCTTAAAAAAACAATAAAGATGAGTGACTAGAATTTAGTCAGTTAGAATGCACATTTTAGTAATTTTCTATTAATAACTAAGGACAATTAAGTAATTATATAGTTTTAATAACTAATATACTCATGAATATTCTCTTGTTGAGAAATGCTAATTACACTTGTCATCAATATTCTCATTTAACACTATCTTTCTCATTGGTCTACTATATCATTATTTTTAATAAAAAAAATTGTAACCTCTTATCTAAGTAAAGTTAAATATAGTGATTTTTTCAATAAATTTATTACTTTAAATATTTTTAATAATTTTTTTCTTAACTTCCTTCTTTAATTTCTTTTCAACGAAATCTCTCGAGTTGATTATATCTAGGTCCTTAAACTTTGTCTCATATAAGTTATAACCTAAGGATCCTTAATTTCAATGTACAACATAAAACTCTTTCAACTTTAATTTTTTTCTAGATAACACTTGTTGAAATGTCGGTAGAAAAAGTCAGCAGTAGGTCCCTCCAATATGTGGGACCCACCACTATTATTATTAAAAATAAGAAGAAAAATTCAAATTTGATTTTGCTATCACCTTAAAAGAATTTAACCTTGATTTTGCTACTGCCTTAAAAGAATTCAAGTTTAATTTTGCTACTGCCTTAAAAGAAATTATTTTTGAAATTGATTTCTTTATTTCACACAATCATATATGCCTATAAATAGACATATCTCTATTCATAAAATTTCACAACAACAACAACAATCTCAATTCATTTGATAGATTAGAGTTAGAGAGTTAGACTTTTGAAATTTTTTCAAAAATTGGGGAGTAACAAAAATAGTGAGAAAAATATTTTTGGGGTGTTTTTAGGAAACACTTGTGTGCCACTATTTTTGGGGTTATCTCAAATTTGTTGTATTACCTCTATCTTGTATCTAGGGAAGACTCTCTCTTTATACCCATTAATTTTTATTAGTGGAAGAAAAAATATTCGGAATATTGTTTGTAAACGTAACCCAAATTAAAGGGTGAACCACGTTAAATTGTAGGTGTTATTTTTGCTGATTATTTTATTTTATATTTATTTGTATTATTTTATCTATTGTGCTCAACAAGTGGTATCAGAGTCAGCCTGTCAGTCTTATAAAATTCTTAGTATGCTCTATGGTTATAGTATTGATTGATCTTCTATATCAAAAAAAATTTTATTAGTTTACTGTTAGGTGAAAGAGTTTCTTTTTTTTTTTAAATGGAGACAAATGACACCAAAGTGATCAGCTTAAATGATACAAATTACCACATATGGAGAAACAAAATGAATGATCTCCTATTTGTGATGATATTATCAATTTCATATTCCACGAGACTAGTTGGGTAATTGATAGTGATGCTACCATTCATGTCACGTCTCGAAAGGAATTATTCTCATCCTACACAGTAAGAGATTTTGGCACTGTAAAGATGAGAAATGATAATATGTCAAAAGTTGTTGGCAGATGAGATGTTTGTCTAGAGACTATGAATGATACCAGATTAGTACTGAGAGATGTCAGACATATTCCAGATATTTGCTTGAATTTGATATTTGCAGGAAGACTCAATGATGTAGGTTTTTGCAGTACCTTCTTTAATAATCAGTGAAAACTTACCAAATGTTCCCTAGTGGTGGCTAGAGGCATAAGACATGCTACCTTGTATGTGATGCATGTAAAGCTCTTTAACAACACTGTGAGTGTGGTGGAGAATGACAGTGCTATTCAATTATGACACAGAAGGCTCGACCACATGAGTGAGAAAGGGATGACTACCCTTATCAGAAGGAAGATGTTGCTCATAATAGATGAAGCACATTTGGAGAAATGTGTTGAATATTTAGCAGGAAAGCAAAACAAAGTTGCTTTCAAAGGTATCCCTCCTTTCAGAACGAAAAATGTGCTAGATCTGGTTCATTCAGATCTATGTGGGCCAATACCAAAATCACTGGGTGGTGCTCAGTACTGTGTGACTTTCATTGATGACCATTTGAGGAAGACATTAGTATATGCTTTCAAGACAAAAGATCAGGTGCTAAATGTCTTTAAAGAATTTCATGCCTCAGTTGAGAGACATACTGAGAAGAAATTGAAATGCATCCGGACAGACAATGGTGGAAAAGAAACTTGTCAGAAGCCGTGATGCTGTTTTCGTTGAGAAGAAAACCGTTAAAGATATTGTCACGACAAAGAAAGATGTTTCTGATTCAAATGAGGACTCAATAGATTTAGAATTGATTTCTCTAACACCGGTGCCGATACAAGTTGGGGATGAAGATCAAGTTGATTTTCCCGAAGAAAACAATGCTTCTATCGATAACCCAGAAGATGATGTTGAAGATGATGATGTTCATCATCAACCATCACCTGTGCACTCCCTAGTTCCTGTGAGAAGGAGCAATAGAGAAAGACAATTGTCTTCAAGGTATCCAAAAAATGAGTATGTGTTACTCACTGATGGGGGAGAACCAGAAAACTTTGAAGAAACTATGACTGATGAACACAGACAGAAATGGGTAGAAGTCATACAAGATGAAATCCTTGCACGAGAACAAGACTTTTGAACTGGTGAAATTACCAAAAGGCAAGAGAGCTTTGAAGAATAAATGGGTGTTCATAATCAAACATGAAGAGAACAGTTCTCATCAAAGATTCAAAGCCAAATTGGTTGTCAAGAGGTTCAGCCAAAGAAAAGGGATTTTCTTTTATAAGATTTTCTCACCAGTTGTCAAAATGACGTCTATCCATACAATGCTAGGGTTAGCAGTAAGTCTTAACCTGGAGGTTGAGCAAATGAATATCAAAAATGCCTTCCTACATGGTGATTTAGAAGAAGAGATATACATGGAGCAACCAGAGGGTTTTGAGCATAAAAGAAAAGAGGATTATGTTTGCAAATTGAAGAAAAGTCTCTACAGCTTGAAGCAGACACCGAGACAATGGTACAAGAAGTTTGAGTTTGTTATGGGGGAACAAGGCTACGAGAAGACAACTTTAGACCATTGTATTTTTGTGCAGAAATTTTTTTATAAAAATTTTATCATTCTTTTGCTCCATGTGGATAACATGCTGATTGTTGGCTGGAATGTTTGCAGAATTAATAATTTGAAAGAACAGTTGAGGAAGTCTTTTGCTATGAAAGACTGAGGGTCAACAAAGCAAATTTTTGGCATGAAAATTATCAAAGACAGGAGTGCCAAGTTCATAAATACATTGAGAAAATACATTGAGAAAGTAATTTAGAAATTTCAAATGGACCAAGCTAAAGCAGTTAGTTGTCCTTTTGCTAACCACTTTAAGTTGAGTTCCAAATAGAGTCATTCTACAGACGAAGATAAGGATGAAATGGACAAGGTTCCATATGCTTCAGTAGTTGGAAGTTTGATGTATGTCATAGTGTGCACACGACCAGATATCACTCATACAGTTGGAGTAGTGAGCATATTCTTTTCAAATCCTAGAAAGAAATATTAAACTGCAATAAAGTGAATTTTTAGATATCTTCGGGGTACTTCCAATATATTTATTTTTTTTAGAGATACTAAACCTGTATTGGTTGGATACACAAATGTGAATATGACTGACAATGTTGACTCGAGAAAGTCTACATCAGAATACCTGTTCACTTTTGCAAGGGGAGTTGTGTCATGACAATCGAAGTTACAGAAGTGCATTGCACTATTTACAACTGAAACAGAGTTTATTGTAGCAATAGAATCATGTAAAAAGTTGTTGTAGATGAAGAAATTCTTGAAAGAACTTAGGTTGCAGCAAGACAAATATCAATTGTTCCGTGATAGCCAGAGTGCTATCAATCTTGGAAATAATGCCTTATTTCACTCAAGATCAAAATACATTAATGTGAGATATCATTGGATCAAGGAGAATAAGCTATTACAACTTGAGAAGATCTATACAGAAGAAAATGAATCAGACATATTAATGAAGATTATACTAATATCATATTTTGAATACTGTCGATTAGCTGCTGGAATGGTGGAGCCCCCATATTATTGGGAGGAGGATATTTGTTGAAATATCGACAGAAAAAGTCAGCAGTAGGTCCCTCCAATGTGTGAGATCCACCACTATTATTGTTAAAAAAAAGAGGAAGAAGAATTCAAATTTAATTTTGCTACCACCTTAAAAGAATTCAAGTATGATTTTTCTACTACCTTAAAAGAAGTTCTTTTTGAAATTAATTTCTTCATTTCACACAATCATATATACCTATAAATAGACATATCTTCATTCATAAAACTTCACAACAACAACAACAACAACAATAATCTAAATTTATTTGAGAGATTAGAGTTAGAGAGTTAGACTTTTAGAATTTTTTCAAAAATTGAGGAGTGACAAAAATAGTGAGAAAAATATTTTTGGGGTGTTTTTGGAAAATGCATGTGTGCCACTATTTTTGGATTTATCTCAAATATGTTGTATTACATTTAGTCTGTGTCTAGGGAAGACTCTCTTTTTTTATACCCATTAATTTTTATCAGTGGAAGAAAAAATATTCGGAGTATTATTCGTGGACGTAGCCCAAATTAAAGGGTGAACCACGTTAAATTGTCGATATTATTTTTGCTGATTATTTTATTTCATATTTATTTATGTTATTTTATCCGTTGTACCAAACAACACTGTCCTTTTTTGCCAGAATCTATATTTTTTGGTGACTTGAGGATGCCATTAGCCTTTTTTTTAATGTTCTTTCTCATATACTTTTTTTTTTCTCTCTTTCCTCTCACCCTCTCTTTCTAACAATTTCTTCTTCTCCCTCATTATTTTCTCTCAAACCAATATGTTAAAATATAAAAATTATTGACAAAATATATCAAATGCTTATCTTAGTCATTTTGATATAAAAATAAAACTATAAAAATATAAGAATAAAAATATGTGTAAAAAATTCTTGACAAAATATATTAAATGCTTATCTTAGTCGTTCTTTTTGAATTATTCTAAGATATATCAATTGTTTATCTGTAAATTTTTGACAAAATTGTAAATTTAAATATGAAAATAATCATATCACCCGTTGTAAAATTAAAAAAAATAAAAAATAACAGAAAATTAAAATTCAATTGATCTGTACTCAACATAATATATAATATATAGTCCAAAAATATTTTTTTTATTTCTCTTAGTTTTTCCTATATATATTTTAAAATTTTATTAAAAAAATGAAAAAAACCAAATAAAAAGTGGCGTGAGATATGAAAAAGAGAGATGAGAGAGAATGGTAAATAAAAAAATTAAATTTTAATATTTTATGTTCGTTATAAAAAGAGAAAAAAATCACTACATTTAATTTTATCTAGATAAGATGTTATAACTTTTTTTTTATTAATATTAAAAATAGTGGATATAATAGATCAATGAGGAAGTAAGTGTTAAAAAAATAAAATTTCATTACTTTTACGAAGAGGTTAGTAAAATAATTTTATTTATTTTATCTTAATTAATTAGAGTTTTAACATGCATTAATTTTATCTAACTATATTCTAACTAGCTAAATTCTGGTCAAATAGAAAGGTGAAAAAAAAAGCACACTAATTGATTTAAATTTTTGTACAGTTAACAAATAAACCGGATTTCTTCTTAAATGGGAGAGAACATAATAACAAATATCTCCTGCAATACTTCAAATCTGTGGAACTGTATTGGATCTTGCCCAACTTTGGTTTTTGAATATTCATAAGTGTACTTAGTTTTGAAGAAGTCAATTAATTCTCAGCTTTTGATGGGTGTTTATGTGTATAAACTAAAATATATAGATGGCCTACATCTGTTCAAATACTGTTCTTCTTTTTTAGATTATTTTATATAGAAAGAAATTCACTCTGAAATCATATCAGTTGATGATCTCAATGTACAGAGCCCTGAGATAAGGGGTCATGTTCCTCAAAATTATGTATCAAGTCTCCTTTCTTCCAAAGAAAAAAAAGGGTTTGAATGCTTTCCTATGCATTTCTACAATCGAGAAAAAAGCTTATTTTTGAGTCAACAAAACTCTTTCATGACACAGGTGAGCAGAATTTCATTTTTTAATCAATTAAATAGATTCACATAATTTTTTCAAGAAAAAAAAAGATTCACATAATAAAGTTTATATCTTAATTTAGCAGAGCTCGAAGACAATGGGTAAATTTCTCAAAATTCATGGTCTTTCTTTAATAATAGTGTTTGTCTCAACTCCTTTTATACTAATTTGTTCTAACTGTATTAAATATTAGTACTTTAATGCAATTTTAACAACACAAATAGCTGAGTATATAAAACACAAATATTTTAATACATGTTGGGTAAAAGTTGGAACAAAAATAATTGGAACAACTAGTATTTTCTTTGTTTACTTATTGAACAGAATTGCAACAACAATCTCAAAAACATGATTCTATCCTTTCTAAACATACAAAGAGGCCCATGACAGCAAGAGACAATTATATATCTAGGTGGTTTCATCCTTTTGAGTGAGATCCAAATGAGAAATAGCGAGATTCATTGTGAAAAGAATTGGTCATGAAGCTGTTGATTGGAAATAGACTATATATATGTTACCCCAGTCAGGGAAATTCTCATCAAATTAGTTAAATTTACATGTGATTTCCTGTTTTAGGCTTCAAATGTATAAAGAAAAAATGTATAAAGAAAAAATAAATGGGAATTCAATTATTGGAAGAGAAAAGTGGATTCAGTAGTAGAAACTAGCAACATATATAAGCCTCCAATTAGATGTGTTTATGGTTTTGCTGTCTTTTCAATCCTTAGAATTTTAAAAGAAAAAAGATTCCTCACGCAACAACTAACAACTTCAATTAAAACGCCACCGGCTGGAAAGTGACAAACATGAGTGATCTTGACGTCTATGCTTAAATCCCAACCACCAAACTCATCACTTCCTACATTTTTCATCAATCCTATTGGCCTTTTCATAAAACATGCTACCAACCCTTTTATCAATTATTAATAACAACAGTTTGATAATAGTAATTTTAATATTAATTTACTTGCTAATTAATTGTTACATAGTGGACTTAACGTCGAAATTGAGAAAAAAAAAAAGCAACATTAGGTGAAGGTTGTTTCTAAATTTCATTAAGTCGGTGGAATGAAAGGTCCTTTCAGTTGATTTCTGCCTTTTCTATGAGCACATATATATTTTGATTTTGTTGTCACTGTGTAGTAGTTATGTGTAGTTGGAAATGATTCCAAGCTAATATAAATTAAATAACTCGTCTCTTTGATGGTTCATGAACTTAATCATTGAAATCTGTTCAACATGCTTTCCCTAGCATTTTCAATCAACACCAAACTTATAAAATCCTGAATTCCTTACTTCTTATTAGCTATTCTCCTATTTATAAGAACATTCTCCACAACTATGAAACAAAATGCAAATTATCTTAATATCTTGTTCTATTTCCTTTCCTTAATTAAGTAGATTTGTCTATTTCTAATCCGATCTGTATCTATCAAAAAAAGTTATATGAACTCGAAAGAAATTTGAAAGTTTTAGGGTTAAATCCGATTTGAACTTGAAACTCAAAACTACCACAAAAACTTTGAGATCCCATTTTCTAAAATGAATTTTATGTCAAATTAAATGTATTTTTTATTTACAAAATGTTATTAATTTGTGCATAACACTTTAATTCATAATCAAGGTATATGTCTTTACGTGACCCAATTTAATTCAAAATTTTGAGATTAAAGAAATATATATTAATATACAAAAATTATAAATTTATAATTATATTAATATTAGTTTAATACTATATAGTTCATAAGTTATTCCTTTATTATATTACAAAATAGTTATACAGTAAAATGGAAAAAAAAATCTATATTGAAATATTAGAAATTCAATTAGTAAAATAATTGTGTAAATTAATAAAGTTAAAAGAGTAAAAACTAATAGTTTTAGTTTTATTTCCAAAACTATGTAGTTTTGACTACATGTGGATTAACCTAAAAGATAAACTCTATTTTTATTTTATTTCATTTTCTTTATTCAACTCGCCTCTTTAACTCTCTTTAGTCTTTCTTTACACTCAAGCTCTTTCAAAGTCGTTGTCATCACTTGTTTCTTCCATAGTTGTCATTTGACAACATTTTCATAACTAGCAAATAATAATAATATCAACTAATCTCGAGGTGGTGTGACCCATGATCCAACTTGAATCTGATCTGAACTCGAAATGACCAGAAAGTAACTCAAACCCAAAATGACACGATTTGGAGTGATTCCAAACCCACTCGATCCTATAGCTAAGTCTAATTATAATATATTTTTTTTATCCATAAAATAAATTTCAGCATTTTAACTTATCAATCGGTAACAGTGATTGAATCAATAATTTTTAAATAAATGCCCATAGACTTATATTTAGAATTGTATGATTGCAAGTTCAAATTAATTAACATTTTATAAAATAAAAAAATTGTTATGAGACGATTAAATATCTTTGCAAAATTAAAATGGAATATTTGGCACAATGAAATAAAAAGATAAAACCAATTGAAACTCACCAAAAATGCAAAAAGGGTGATGTATACAGTTAGTAAAAGGGCATTTCCTCTGTTTTTTCTTTGCTTCAAAAAGAGAATTAATACTATCATTTATCCATATAAGGAGCTGAATAGTTATGGTAATTAACATAATTACTGCTTAATTTAAAGAACTTCTACAAAAACACTCCATTGGGAATTTTCAAACCTAGTTGAGATCTCTATTATTGCTTTGCCTTTTGGTCTAACAGTACAGGCTGTTCTGTTCTATTATTGTCAACCAAGAACAACCATATGCATACCAAAAAGCTGTCCGCTACTTTTCCTTTTGTCTCATTTTCTAGTTTCTACACATTGAACATGCACCCCAATCTTGAAATGAAATATTTAGCATAAAATTCCTATCATTTATCAAAAATTTCCACCCCCACCAGAAATTTTCCAGATTATCTAAATAAACCATAATTTCTAGGGCATAATTAATTTTTCTTCTTTACAATAAAATAGTCTCAAATGTTTTAATCCATCTTAGAGCTAAATTCATTATTCTTAACTAAACATTATAATGGCTATTGCTTCCAGAAAGTGGCATAGACTTCCACAAATTTCTGTGGGGCTAACCTCTAATTTATTTCAGTGATAAAGGAGAAAAAAAGTAAAACCCTTTTTCTGCTATATGTATATGCAAGACAAGTTGTTGTAATGATAATGATGTTTACTCTTATAGTGCTTCACTAAGTCCTATAGACAAATTTAGGATTGATTAATTTTATTTTTTTAAAAAAATTGCAAATCAAGATAAGGGTTATTTTGTTTTTGAATATTTAGATAGTTGGTTCTTGTCAAGTTATATATATATACAAGTACCATTAATGCATGATAAAGTAGTTGTAATACCAGGCGTGAAGGCGATCTTCTTTTTACTTCAGACAAGAAATTAAGTTTAATTACTATAATTTCCTTTGGAGAATTGATGCTTCAGCGCTTTACCCAGCTAGACAGCCACCATTGTCTATATTGGTGCCTATCCACACAGCTTATAAAAGAGGAGGTGCATGTGAAATTATATCAAATTATAAATATATGTTTTAAATTAGCTGAATTAAAAATAGGCTTAAATTAATTATTTCTAATCCTTGGCAAGTTTTATGAGTTTACTCATTTTTCAACCTTATAAATATTTATATTTAAAATCTTGATATAATTAATTAAACATGTATTTATCATTTCTTAACTTATACTTAAAAAAGAAAAATATAGACTAAACACATTATAAGAAAGGGAGAAATATAGTGGAAATTCGAAAGTTGAAATTTTCACAATTTTTAAAAAAGAATTCACCATTAAACTAAAATTCCATTAGCAAGAAAAGAAAAACTATTAACTGGCGGAAAATTCTATTGAGTCACATGGTCTACAACTCTTGATGCAGAAAATATTCATCATATAGCCCTTCTTGCAAGTTAGGGTTTATTTGGTTATATTGATGGAGTTGCCCTCTTTTTCTAGCCACTTGGTTACGCGTCATCCCCGGCCAACCGCCCTTTCCATTGTCAAAATGCAAAAAAATCCAAACTTACTATGACTTAGGCAGTGATTAACTCTGTAATAATGAAACCAGAAAAAAAATATATTTTAATTTCAAGAGAATTCGTTATTACATTTTTATATTAATTTTTTTTTGAGTAACATACACATTCAATTTCTTTATATAAATTCTATAGCATTAAAATTATAAAATAAAGCAGATAATAAAGAAAATAAGAAAAGAGAAGTGAACAAGTAATTTCCATCCTAATAGACAGAAGAATAGAGGAAGCATAATTGCACAAACTCTCTTTGATGAGTCATCATCCCATGGCCCACCAAAACTTGCAATGTGTAACCCATCTTGTTATGTGGATCCTACAATTTGGCGAAACCGAAGTTGATCTCAAATAATAATAATGTGCCTATTTTCTGACATTTTCAGATTGGAACTCCACTTTTATCTTTCTGACATCAAATCATATGGGTTGGCTTCTCTTCCTCTTCCCTCTTCCCTCTTCCTCTTCCTCAATTCTATTCTAATTCTCCATCTGTTTCCTCGTGCCCTTTTGACACGTGTCGCATACTAATTTATCCTTGTTTTATATTCATCAAATTTGATTGTTAAGTATGTTTCTTTAATATTGTCATTGTTTTCCCCTATTGAAACTTGAATATTCTTCTCATATATGATGATGGGTCATTTTCCCTTTTTATATTTTCTCTAATTTTTTGCACTTTTTGGTTGGTTTGGCTATTAATAGTGTTCCCATCTTGGTGACCTTTTATGCAGTGGAAGCATCTAATATACAAATGAGATCATTAGCAAGCACATTAATGGACAAATTAGTGAATTGATTAAACTGGTTGTTGATAAAATAAATTAATCCATCCATTAAATTAATCCTTAATTCTAAAAGTGCCAGCATCAAAAAAGAAAAAAAAAATTCTAAAATTGTAATCCATGTAAGCATATATAGAAGAGTCTATGCAAAGGACATCCCTAGCTAATTAATGGCGGTCCTAATTGAATATACATTTCTTTTTTAAACTAATTGAATTGTTTTTAATAAAAATAGCTATAGAAATTCAAGCTCATGAAATTCACCATAAATAATGCAATAGTATGCATATATATTGATAGATATGTTTTTTTCTATAGAAAAATTCATATTTGATCTCAAAAATATACATTTGTTTATTAAACCTTAGACCTTTTATTTATTTAAATTAAAACCTTTAATTTTTATTTTATTAAAATGATTCTTTCTAACTTTGATTTTTTTCTTATTATGCCCTTCAATTTTGATTTTGTCTAAATTAAACCCTCCAATTTATGTTTACTATAATTTAATTTTAGTCTATAAGATCTTAATTTTGACAAAATTAAACTTAGAGATCTCAATTTGGACATAAAAAAGTTGGAACTCAATATATGAAAACGAATAGGACCGAAATATGCTTCACTTAATTAAAAGATTAATATTTTCCATAACCTAATTTATTAATTATATTTATTGTTTTGTTATGACTTATAACATCATCATGCATTCAATTCTGACCCATACATAGATCCCATAATTGACTTAAAAAGAAGAAAGAAAGTGAATATAGAAAACAGAAAAAAGGCAGAGGCAGAAAATATATGATGATAACACATAAAAATAAGATCACAACATAATCAAGAAAAAGATTGAACTATGAAAAAGAAAAAAAGGTTGAAGAAAGAAATTAATATAAAGACAGTAAATTGGAATTATTGAACAATTTTTTAGAGATAAAGCAAAGTACCATACTAAAAGCTTAAACTTTGGAAACAAATATCTATCCTGTCCTTATAGAATCTTGATCTTAATTTCCACTTATACCTCCTTAAAGTCCAATTCTTATCAAAAGGCCAAACAACCCACATACGATCAAAACCGGCAGCGGCGCGGTGGCGCGGCCAGCAGCACCGCTAAAATCATTGTCAATAGGATACAAGTTCCCCGGCGGACCGGTTATGTAGATAAATGATGGAGGTGGGGGGCAGTAATTTGATGGAGGTTTCTTCGGAGGAGGTGGTGGCGGCAACGCTGGAGGAGGAGGGCACGGGGATGGCGGAGGCGGCGGCGGGGGGTTTGAAGTACATGGGGTGCACTTCTGATCTGTTGGTGCAGGCACGGTGGTGTCATCTAGCTTTCTTGATACCGAGGCTTGAATTGGCGGATCAGCCGCAATTAAAAGGGAAAATTTTAGTAGCATGATCAAGAAATATACCCATCTTGATTTTAACAGCATATTGAGGAAAATTGGCAAATAAATTTTCTTGGTTGTGAGATTGAAGTATATTGCTCAAGTTCTTATTGATGAAGTTTTTGTTTGCTATGGCTATGTGGATATGTGATTGTGAATGAAGAAGGGTGAGCGATACTTAATTACGTTATTAGGTCCATGTCAACTGTGATGGGCCTAAATGGATTTTAATGTAGGTTTTTGTGAATTTTTGTGAATTTGTTTTAGAGAAGCAAAAGTGTATAGGAAGTAATTTATTTTAGACGTAATATTATTACTTTCTTTTTCTTGCTTTGGTAGGGTGTTTACATTGTCTTCTTTCATAAGGGAATCCCTTTGCACGTGGATTGTCCAAATCTGGGTCCCTACCATCTTAATCTAAATTACTCTTATCCTTAAATTAAACATATGGATTTGGGTTCTCATGGGGTTATTTAATTATATTATATTTTATAAAATATGATCAATTTGTAAGGTTTTTCATTAATATTTATATGTATGATTTTAACTTCATCTAATGATTAATCCAAATTGAACTTGATTACCATATGCACAGAAACTTAATCCTTGATCATAAAATGATCATATGAATCGAAGTTGGAAAGAAATGGAACAATCACGCACATCAAAGTTATGCATATAAGAAAATTTAGCTGGAGAATAAATAATATATATGATTCATTGATATTTAGACAGCCAAGTCTACGCATACAAGTTTTGTACTCTGCACATGATCTTTTAATGAAAATTCCAAGTAACGCACATGATTATTGTATAAAAAATATTTTATTTTCTGAACTTGTTTTCTTTTTTCCTGTTATTTTTGAATTGGTTTGTAGGTGGAAAGATTGAAAATTGATTCCTGAGATGCCAACCTCAGAACTATTAAAGCTCATATTCTCGGACAATTAAGGTCCATGCACATGGTACAAAAACAGACCACATGTTCAGCTTAATATCTAAAACCTAATTAGAAGAGGAGGAATTCATTTTCAAAGTAAAAAATAACAAATGGGCTGATTGATTTTCGTTGTTGGCATCAATATAGTAGTAGGCAATTATTTATGTATTTCATAAATATATCTCATCAGAGATTTTTTATCCAGTATTTTATCTAATTTATTTAATTTACAACATTTGTTTTGAAGGCCATTCTTAGCTAGTGATCAATCATCATCAATTGGGGATAGAGAATCAAATGCAGCCTCTATGCCCATAACAAGATCAAACAAAAATAACCTTATCAATAAGGTCAACATTAGACGCAATAAACAAAATAAGAGAAAAAACTGAAGAAAGAAGAATATAATTAATTGGCACTTACCTGACTTAGAAACATGCACCTCTCAATTGTCAATTCATATTCCATTGCCTTGTGGAATCTGTATTCATATTTCCAACCATTTTCATCCACTCCTTAGGCCGTTTAATATTGTATTCGCTAAAAGCGTTTTTGGAAAAAAAAATATTTTTAAATTTTTTGAATTTTAAAAACTGATTTTGGAGAGAAGCAGGTAAATAGATGTTTTTCACAGAAGCAAGTTTAAGAAAAACAGTTTATAAAAAATTAAAAAAATCAATAAATTAAATCAAAAAAATTCTAAACCTGTTTTTTGGACTAATAGTAATCCCAAACACCCTCTTAATATGAATATTTCACTTAATCCGTGCAAAACTATGTTTTTAGAATTATATTTTCTTTTCATTTTTTTTGAAACTCTAAGAATTATTTATCATGGTCTAGTCTAAACAATAATGATTTCAGGATGTGTATGTTCTATTTCTTCAAGGAAATTTCTTTTTTCCGCACCCATTTATATGTATGGTTGGATTATTGGCACTAAATATTTACAAGAAGCAAAACATTTTAGCACCCAACTGAAAAAGGTCATCAGCCGATGAGTTTCCAGTTAATGAAAAATTGTTCAAATGATAAAATCTGGAATCTTCAATTAAAAATGAGTCTAAAGAAGTGAAAATTAAATTAGGTACTACGTATACCAACATGCATGTTAAGGAAGAAGGATACAAAATTTTGTAATTAGGTCAGAAACTCATGTTATTCGTATGCCTAGACGACGATAATTAACAATTAACAAAAAATAATTCCACATAATTAAAAATGTTTTTAAAAATCTCAAAAATTCTAGAAGAAAATGAGCAAAGTACATCGAAGAAAATGAAAGAGAAAAAGGGAACCAAAAATTTTAGGAGAGACGAGCAAATTATGAGGAGAAAGGTTAGTTAGCAGAGGCAGTGCCACCGACCCTTTTTTCTGGAAGCATCTTTCACCCTTTAGTGTAACAATTTATGCTTTAGCGTTTCTTTTGGAACCTTCCCCACCCATTAAATAACTTTGCTAAATTCCTATCTTCTTTATCTGTCGCAATGATTGAGCTAATTATTAATTAATAGTTGTTAATCACTTTATGTGGCATTAATCACTTCATCCGACACTACTTTAGTGTAATAATTACAAATTTTTTATGACAACCGCATAATATGCAGACAATTTAGATCCGTTTTGTAACTGTCCGCTCAGATTTCGCTCTGAACGAAATAAATTTTCTTGTAATTTTATTTATCCAGACAACAATTTTTTTTGTGACGAAAATAAGACGTGGATGGTATACTCCGTCACGATTATTATATATATAATTAATATTTGTTATAATACCCATTTAAAGTACATTTTTTTTACTTAAACAATTATATATTTAATTAAATAAAAAAATAAAAAATATTTAATATTAAAATAAAATAAAAATCAGGTGGTGTGGAGATGAAGTTTCTGAATTTTTTTCCAATAGAAAATGGGGAGAACGGAACAAAATTTAAGATTCGGAACAGAAAACTGTTTTAAATCCATTCCGTTTCCATATTAAAGAGTAGAGAGTCCTACATGAATAAATTCAGAAATTAATAAAATTCATTCAATAAGGGCCCAATTACAGGTCCAATTGTTGGGGCTCTCACACAGAGAATCAGCCCAAGCAAGTCTAAAAAATGAGAGTGCCATTTTTATTATTTGCTGATAATTTCTCATACAAATAAAAACATCATGCAAAGGGAGATCAACTAGAAGCAATAACTAAGCCAATTAAGCATGGTCATCCTGGCCGCCTAGACAATTTCACAATTCACATGATCATTCCACATCTTTCAACAATGCTGCAAACAACATTACAAAAATTCACCAAAATCATTTTTTTCCCTCGTGCTTCTCCAAAATTGTGACATTCCTGAGAACAAATTTTCCCCAGAAACAGCAAAATTGACTTCCTTACTTGCAATGACTACTTGTTCCACACATCTCCCAACCAAAATGTGAACGTCTGCTGCTATCTATCACCGGATTTGAATCACATCATGGCTTTTTCGAGCATACAGGCTCATCAAGAATAGAAAAGCTACAGTATGATATGGAAGATTCGAATCCTTGTACCATTTTTGTGAACATTGTCTGAAGCTCCTCCATGCTATAAATCTTATTCTGCATATGCCAACAAAGGTGCACAATTAATCAACTAAGCTTATGGAACATGCATAATCATAGAGGCAAAGCCTTAATCTCATGATCCAATCCGAGTAGTAGCTTGAGTATTGGAAATTTGTATCTGTTAGACTAAAAAGCAGTCAACTAAAATATCATATTATTAATTAGGCACTCAAATGACTACTTCATAATAGCCCATACCAAGCCGTTTTTTTGTTTTTCTCTTAATTATCAGATTCTTTGTTATCTAAAAAAAAAAATATAAGAGAACATAAACAAAACAGATCTTTGCAATTCCCATTTGTCTTGCTACTCTAAATCAGAGATGGGTAGTCTGAAGTCATGGAAAAGGAAGAAAATAAACTTATAAAATAAATGCAAACCAATTAGGCAATTAGAGAAATAAATTAGAACAGATCGATTCTTACCTGTCTCCTTTCCTGCGCCATGAGGGACAGCATTTCCAGCACAAAATCAGAGTATTCCTGACAAAAAAAAGCATTAATATTTAATAATCCAACCAGTTAGCAAATTAGAAAACTAAAACGTATTTAAAGAAAGAAAAATAAGGCAACTAACATCGAGAAAAGAAAAGAAAAGAAAAATGGTCTACCTCATCTTCTTCTCCGGCGTCGTACAATCCTATATCATACAATGTCCTCTTCTTCTGGTCCGATAGTACTGTTGCAACAGAACATCAATTGAAAATATAAACAATCAACATTACAACTCCATATTAGTAATTGTAAAGTAAAGATGAACTGTCACCCACTTCTTTAAAGATTTAACAGAACGTTTCCCTTTAAAATTGGGAAGGAAGGCATACCTGAATAGGCCTCTTGGATTTGCTGGAATTTACGTTTGGCTTCACTCAACAAAGAAGGGGTCCTCGTCCACCTATCCGGATGCCATTGCTGCACCAGACCCATAATTAATCAGTACCCATTTGCAACCAAGAAATTAAAGCAAATAACCCAAATTAAAAAAAAAAACATTCACCATAGCAAGCCTGCGATAAGCACGTTTAATCTCTTTAATAGAAGACTCTGTACTCACACCAAGAATGCTATAATAAGAAGGGGACTGTAGCAACTCATCCTCCATCTCAAACCATAACTAACTCTAATTAAACTGTTCTTGTTCCTGTAGATGAATGATTAATTATATAAAGAAAAGGAACGGCGCTCGGAAGCAAGGATGAAGAAAAAATCTGAGGGAGGGTAAGTGCCGTTTGAGGGTGGGCGAGAAAGTTCTGGAAGCCAAACCTGTTTTTGGGGCTTGATTGTGGGCGAGAAAGTTCTGGAAGCCAAACCATTTTCTTGGGGGATCTTTAGATTACGGGCGTCTGATTTAATTCAATAATGATATAAATTATAATAATAATATACTATTTATTAAATTTAAATTAATTTTAATTGAATTTTAATATTTTTAATATTTTTTAATATAAATTTAAACAATTGAATTTAAATCAATTTTAAATTTTAAATTTTTTAATTAAATGGAACTCAAAACTAATAATATTGTATCCCTAAAGCTATTTAAGCAGATGGATCCTCAATCCTTGTGGACTGCTGGATGCTAGATATTTTTCTGTGCAAGTGTTTAGATTGTGACACGTCATCCAGACATCCACATTTCAATACGTCATCAATCTAAAAATATGTCATCTTACAAACTTGTTTGTTTTCCTTTTTTTCCACACCACTTCTGATTCACTTTTCCATATTATCTTTTTTTATTATTTTTTTAGCGTACTTATTTTTTTTCATAGAAATTCTATAATATTAAAAATAAAAATATATATATTACTCTTATAATAAATATTTCCCAATTCTTTTTTATCTTTTTATTTGTTCCAATGACACGGGATAAATATTTTTATTTCTTAATCTCATAAAATCTTTCATGTAGTTACGACATTAAAAAATAAAATTGCTTATAATTTTTTTTTATCCTATTGGTATTCTTTAAAACAGATCACTTGAATCTATAAGAAATTAAAATAATTTCATCCAAAATAATTCAAATATTAAATCACGGATTAATTTGTATAATTTGATTTCTTAATATATATATATATATAGCAATTTTCCGTTCTCATATTTTTTTTCTCTACGTCACAGCTTGAGTACTGAATAACACCGACCCATATATGTTTTATGCAATGTAGCTTTTAACAGAAAAACAGTAAAAAAACACATAAACGAAAGGCTAAATCTCTGCGTGTTACTGTTAATCAAGAGGAAAATGATCTATTTTTTGTCAATTTTGAGCAAGGATAAACTTAAGATGAGATTGCAAATAAGCATAATCTAGTAGAATGTGTATTTATATCTCAACATTTGATCTCATTTTCGAATTCCCTCTTTCTCGTTATAACTCAAAAAAAAAAAATTTAAAGACAAGATTAAAAGAGAAACAACTCAACATTTTTATTCACACCCAAAATCCAACATATTCAAAGATGGTGGAAACTAGTTCTAACTTTCATACCCAAACTCAACACATTTTTTCTTTAGTCCTTTTTAAAAAAAATGTACTATAAAAAAGTTAAAAATAAAATTGTGAAAAATATGAGTAGCATTTTTGCAATGAAGGTTTTCTCACTATGCTGATAACACTCTCTATTAGTAGAAAAATCGCATTTTTGTTATTTAACTTTTTTCAAAAAATTTTAAGAATTTTCAATTAAAATGTGATAATATTAAAATTTTACTTATTTATGAGTTCTATTTATTGATATTTATCAATAATTTATTATTTCATTGGATTTGAATCTTTTTATTTACAAATAAGAATTTTATTAAAAAAATTAAATTTATTTTTCTTCCCCTTTGCATAGAAACAGAAGTAGTAGGCTTAGTTGTTCACAATTGTTGTACAGCTACTTAAAAAAGACAAAGATATAGAGAATTTGAAGATCCAATATGTGCTTTTTAATTATTTTTTTTTCTTATATTTGGATTGGGGTTTACCAGTTTTATTTATTATATATGTCGGGTTGGGGTGTTTATTCATTTAAATTCTGTTTCTAAGAACTTCAAAGCACCCAACATTTTTATTTACCATATTTATAGTTTTGGTGGTAGTGATAGGCATGAATTTGCCCATTTGATATGTATGTTTCGATCCGAAACGTTTGTTTCATTATCAATTGTCCAACACTAGACTTAAATTCCCATATTTCATAATAATATTAACAGACACCACTTGATCTCATTTCATAAGGTGAGAACTGATTTTCCATCGAACTCGCTCTAGAATCTAGATGCTGAATCTTTTCTTTCATTTCTTATTCAAAGATGATAGCCAAACCAAAATTTCAGGACCAGCAAATAAATCTCATTCCATAACTGTTGAGCTATTAACTCGAGTTAGAATCTGACCTTCAATACGTCATCAGGAGTGCCTAAACTCACCTATTTACCCTGGTTTTTCTGCTTTGTTTTCAGCAGCAATATGCAGAAGCTGTCATGTTCGATTCACTATAAATTTTACTTTAAAATTGTTCTATGGACAGCATCAAGAATTTTAATTCAAACTTCCATCAAGTACCATATTCAAACTTCTAATGGCGGCTACTGCTTCTATTGGATTTGGAAATGGAATATTTGTTCACCCAAAGGGGGAATTTTTTTTTTTTTTTAACTTGTTGAGCGGGCCTTTAGGAACTGGTTGAGCTTGGGGAGCGCTCGTATTATTTTCAGTCTTTGAAGTTGATGATACAACAGCCTTCTCCCTGACCTTTTCAAGCTTCTCCATTGCCCTTCTCTTCATCTCAAGTCTCCCTACACGAGCTTCTGCAGTTTTTCCTGTTGAGAACATGGTGAATCCAGTCACAGTTTCAGCTGTCAAATATAGCAATGAATCTCTCCGTGAAACATCAAGGGTTCTCGATGAGTGCAAATTCTCTTCTTTTGGCCTTGCTACCTACAAGAAAGACGGAAAAAAAATAAAAAAAAATGATTGCCTTTAACATGGTCCTTGAAGCTCACTCATCAGTAAATCCACGAGTACCAACTGAACCTTTTCTCCACAGCAAATGATAAAATGCATATTCTCTTGTATAACTGATACTCCGTCCATCCCATTTGATAAGCTTGTTTCCATTTTCACGAATAATATGGTTAAAAATATATATTTTGCCTAATATAACTCCCACATTAATTAAAAGTATTATTGAAAAATTGAGATAATAACTTGTATTTGTGGATAATAAGACACATTAAATTAAGATAAAATAGATAATTAATACATGACTATATTTTTTTTAAAAAAAGAACGGAGAATATCTTTTTGATACAAATAAAAAAGGAAAGTAAGTCTATCAAATTAAAACGAAGAGAGTATATGGTTCTTGTCAGAAGGCAATGAAACCAGTTATATCTTGAATACATCATAGTTCATACTTCATATATATGTAAATGACTAAGCAGATGAATTCCAACCATATTTGATCAAATATATGGCTTTTATGAGTAGGTAATTATGATCATATGGACATTGTAAAATCTTAAACGAATTTCATAATATTTGGATCTAGCATAACACTTCTTCTGAAGAAATCTAGCCTGACAAATGATCCAACACATTATCAAAATATTCTCACAAACATTTTCGTAATGCATTTTAATGCATGTTAAAAACTTCTATCCCTAAATATAAGCTTATCACACAGTGTGACTGGGTTTCAACTGCAGATAATTCAGAAATCCCCAAAACACATAATCAAATTTATCAATCCAACAATGGAATAGTTATAATTCCACATTACCTTTCATTTAATAAATTTTGATTATTTAAAGGGTAAACCAAACAGATGAGGGATTGAAAGGTTAAGTAAAACAACCTGAAACAATGGCCGTTCGATGACCGGAAAGTCTCCTCCTTCAGTTATATATATGGTGGATTGGATCGCTCAAAAGCATTGAATTAAAGAGTGTCATTCGTCGCCGCCGAGAATTAACATCGAAATCTGGACTTGTTTAGCTTAAATGCAGGAGGAGAGAAAGCTACCCACCGATAATGGAGAAAGATTAGATAAAGGACTAGGGTAAAACTTCTGATAATAATTTAGTAGTTAAAATAAAATTAAAAGGGTATATTTAAATGTATAATATATAATATATATACATAGTAAATAATATAAAATGATAAAAAATAAGGGTAAAAAATTAAAAAAAATTATAATTTATTAGTTTATAAAAAACTAGCTATATTAACTTTTTATTTTGTAAATTATAATATAATTTTTTCAAATAAACTATTTTACCAAATATCATACCAAAATATAAAATTATATAACATAAACATGGAATTAGCGCTCATACTTGGTATCACCTATTTGAGTACATATTTATCTATACTATTAACCTTGATTTATCTTGAAACTTGAAATACTTATATTTTTAATACCTTAATTTGATTGTTGCAAGTTTAATTTTATATTTTTGCCATGTTTAATTGTCAAAATAAAAAAGGAACAAATTGTTAACATTATGATAATTAATCTCTATTTTGATCTTGTCAATCAAATTAAATATTTCTAATGTTTTTATCTAGTGTTGTTTTAGTAACATAGAAAGTTTGAAGCTCAATGGAAGTTAAATAGTTGGAGAAAATTTGAATTTTTTTTATATTATGTAACTTGTGTAGATTATAATCTAATTCGGTGATACTAAACCATGCCTAAAATGTTTGATTGGGCTAGACTAGGCTGGGTTGGCCATACCGGTATTAACTATTAAGGTATCAAATGTGTCCTGAAATGAAAATTTTCATCAGCAATTTGGGCCTCATGGAAAATTCGTGTCTTGTATTTTTTTTCCCTTTTTTCTTCTCTTGGATCCGATAGGTAAATATTGCATATGTATAATTTTATTTATAATGACCAATTGGTAAAATTCATATTTGATGTCACATATTCTTAAGTGTGAAATAGTCACATTTTAGACAAATTTAAATATTTAATAAGTCATTCGAAAGGTATAGAATGCACAACTGTTTTTTAAGACAAATTCAAGAATGGATTTGTGCATATATGGTATGTATAAATAAGTAATTCGATGGGTGAATTTTATGCATATACAAAACAAAAAACATAAATTTGTATACAATATTAAAACCAATTCAATATATTTTTAGTTCCTTCACATTTTACTTTTAGTTTTAATTTTTTTGTTTGGTTTTTCTTGAGTTTCTAACTCTCCTCCATGCATAGTGTTGTTGTGGTTGTGTTATTATTATCTTTTTGGGCAGTTTTGCAATTTTTCTTCTTGGGAAGTTTAGTTTATATGTGGAAAATCATTTTGAAAGATGTCCTTACTCCTTCCTCCACAGGCCTAACCTAACCTTTGAAAATAAGGAATTGGTTGGAAAACGACATGACAAATATAGAAGATATTTTCCCATTCGCTAGCTGATGGTCCTCAAAGCCATGTATCCTAACATTCATTCAAGAATTCTTAGGTGGAGGATTTTAGGTTCAAGTTGTAATGTGAAGCCAGACCTTTGGCTAGTGAAGGCATGCATATATTTATGAAATCGCATTATTCTCAATACTAAAAGTATAAAATAGTCTACCTGTCTTCATTTTATGAAATACACATACTTTTCTTTTTTGGTCAAAGATAACATTCAATATATATTTACCATAATAAATATTTGGTCATTAGCAGCATATATTAATTAAACAAATCAATTAACAAGAAGATAATTAAAATTTTACATATTAACAGCCATATTCGACATGAATGGAGATAGATCTCAAAACTTATTTATGCTCTGAGATTACTTAGTACATGAATGTAGATAAATAAATAAATAAAAAAAGGCATAATTTGCAGCAACAATGTATTTTTTTTTTTTTGGGGTTGAAAGCAACAATTTTAGTTTTAATCTGTGACCCCAAGTGTGGGAGGTTACTTACCTCAAAAGACAACTAAAAAGGTCCATGATGAAAAGGGGTGTCCAGTTCGATGCAAAGCCCTGTCAAAGCATCAGTCCCTTCGCTTATACCTTACTTTCATTGCCTGTCCGCCCTTAAATATTTTCATTACCACTTAATTAGGCTTTTTCAACCTCTAATTAATTAATTAGCTACTGGTGGGCATTTTAGAGTTCTTTTATATCATATATCTTTTTATTTAATAAGAAAAACAGTACGTCATATATCAATATATCTTCACCGAACTAGCAAGCTAGCTTCTATGTTCTCATTCCATGGCACGAGTAAATTAGTTTGAATCCACTACTAATTAACTACATTTATATAGCTGAAGTTCAATTTGTTCAGAGTAAAAGACTTGCAATTTGAGCCTTAATTAAAACAATATTTTTGTACAAAAATTTTAATGTATTTGCAAGGCTAGCTTCAAGTCTAGCTAGAAGACAAAGGGATTTCGAGGCAGAAGCTAGCTAGTGCGTACCAGAAACAGCTTCTAACAAAAATATCAGGTGGTAATTCTCAACCTCATGCATAATTGTTGTTAATTAATGATATAGACAAACATAACTATTCTAAAAATAATTTCATATCTAACTAGGGTGATGTGGATATTCTCAATCAAATGTTGTTTTAATCATATATATATATATTAGTGTAGCCATTTACAAGAACGTTTTGGTTTGAAGAGTTAAATATGCACGACTTACTCTCTACAAGCGAACAACAAGGTTATAGAGTCTCACTTTATAATGTTAAAACTTCCTCCACCCATTAATACTTGAGATACATATATTTCTTGGAGTTACAATTAATTTAGATTGTATAAGTTTAAGTTAATTTGTAGTTAAATGCAGCACAAATAGTTTAATATCTCTATCAATTTGCGTGTCTTGCGATAATTTTTATTTTATTGGACATTTTATCAATTAGTTAAAAATAAATAAATAAATAAATCTACATTGAAGCATGCAGGAACTCTTGACATGATTTCCCTTTAAAACTATACAAATATGAAATTTTCCTTCGAAAAATAGATAATACTATACTGCCACTTGATGCGCCAAAGCCATTGAGCTTTAATTTGTACATGGGTAAACGTTTCTTGGCAGTCATTCCCTTGACCTATTGTTGTTATTGTTGTTTTTATTGTTCTTTTTGGCAAAGGAGGTTCTGCTATGATTTATTAAAAAAAAAAGAAAACAAAAGAAAGAGTAGAACCAATATTAAAGTCTTCCGAAACTTCTCCTAATTAACCACCTGATTTTTGGAATAAGTTGTATACCCGATATAAATACATCCCGAATGTTCTCTAATATAGGAAAAAGAAGAGGGTTTTCTCTTATAAGGTTGAAATTCCATGCTACAAAAAAAAATTCCTCATACTAAATTGATGAATAATTAGGGGTTTCATGGGTAAGTGCTATATATATATATATATATATATATATATATATATATATATAACCTATATGTATATATACTCAAGGCCGAACAGACAATGAGCGAAAGGTAAATATGCAGAAAGACTGGTGTGTTGGTAGGGATAGCATGGAAAGAACTCACCCGGCCGCCGGCTCCCAGTCAACGAATCAGATCATCGATCGATTATTAATCTATCCTTTTACTGCTTTCGATCTCTCCTCTTCCTTTTCCTTAATATGAACCTGTTCTATATATACCATAATATTTTATGAAATATACAGAGCGAGAATGAGGGAAAAAAAAAAGAGGAAGAGGAAGTACCTATATATAGAGAGAAGGAGGAGAATTTGAGCTCAAAATCATGGTGCTTGTTCTTTTGTTTATGGTAAGATCCTACCGGATGATCTTATAGATATATATAATATTGAACGGTGGCCGATTTTTTAGATATTAAAATATAAACAATTTTTTTATTTTCATATTTATTTCTAATCGGATAGGATGTAATCAAATTTTAAGAATATTTATAATTCAATTTTCAAGAGATATATATACTGTATTTTAAGGATTTTCGGTTTGTATATAGAGTGATGGTTTTGACTTACTGGTAAACGTGCTGATCGCTTTAACCACCATTTTTGACGTGTGTGTAACAGAGAGATGTTTTCCAACTGTAGACAAGTTCTCCAATTATCATGACTTTTTTTGGTTGCAATCTACCAATATGACTTTAATTTGCTTTATATGTAATTAATTAGAATAAACTAAATACCAATCAGCAATTGCACCCGAAAGTGCATATTAATTTGGATATGCATGAACTTTATTATGAGATTCAAGAGTATTTTTATCTTAATTAAAAATATATATAAAGAAGAGAGGGCTACTTACAACTAACTATTGATTTTAGATTGGTCATAAAAGGTACTGTACTGTATGTTACAACTGAGTTGCATATATATATATATAAGAGATGAATGTATTGTACGTATCTAATAGATTACATAGTAAAAGGAATTCTCTAGTTCTGCATGTCAACATCAACACATATATTTTCAATTGTAGTATGGTCACATTTTTTCGGTTTATCTAGCGGGAGGGTAACTTTTTTAATCTTTGAGTTCAAATGAAGAAAGAGGTGATATTAGTAGTTGTTTAATCTATCTATATATATATATATACATATAACATGACCAATATTTGAATTAGTCTAAAAGATTGAGAAGATACATAAAATCAGAAATCATTTTATATAGCATTTTTTTCCACATATTATCAACACCTCTGTCAAAAATCATTGAATCCCAATAAATTTTTGATAGAGAAATTATTCGGATGTGTATGATACAGTTCAAAAATGTAAATGTTGGGATATCATATGTGAGTCATAATTCTTCAATTCCAAATCTGAGCAACTTCTTACATTAATGCTCTTCATAAATTCTAATCTTCCAAGATAATCTTTATATTAATGGGAATCCTAACAAACCTTCCAAATGCAACATTCTCTTAAATGCAAATCTTACTATATCTTTTCACTAAATTTTTGTAATTAATGTTATACTTGGACAACAAGTTTCATGTCTTATAAATAGTTTTCATTTGCCTTTGTTCACGAGTGTATGGATGAGTGAATGTGTGAATGAGTGAAAGAGAGAAAAAAAATATTTGAGTGATATTGAGTTCTTTTATTTTGTAACAAATACAAAATATTTTTTCCTCCTGCTTTTGAGCTCCCTTGATGATTGTTGTACTCATCTCTATTATTGTGAAATTATTTTGCTTATCGTCATTTGTGGATGTAACCCATACTGGGTGAACCACATAAATTTTTGTACTTTTTTATTATTTTTCTTAGTTGATTTAATTTATTTATCTTACTTGTCTTGATCCATTATTGCCACTTTCACAAACGCTCTATTCCTAAAAATGATATCAGAGCAGAAGACTCAAGATGTCTACTATTATCAAGTTTGACATTGAGAAGTTTGATGGCAAGATTAGCTTCAGCATTTGGAGAGTTCAGATGACAATTGTTCTCACGTAGAATGGTCTCAAAAAGGCTTGACAAGGGAAGTCGAATAAGCTTGATTCTATGACTGATGACCAATGGGAAGAGCTAGATGAAAAAGGTGCTTGTACACACAAATTTCTTGCTCTGAAATAAAAGTCAAGAAAAAAGATGAACAAATATAAGAATTGAATTTATTAAAACAAAGGAAAGGGGTACGATCTCTAATAAAGAATTTCTATTGATGTAGAAATTTGAGCATTTGATTCTTTCTTTCTTTGATTATTGTTCAAGAGCTTATAAAACTTGATTTTAAATCTGTAGAAGATTTATCTTTCGATTTTGGTGAAAAAGATTAGTTGAACGAATGATGAACACCGTTTGAAAATTTATTTTTGAAGACTTTAACAATCTTAATGTGGAGATGTAGAAGTCTTGATACTTTGATTT
Organism: Triadica sebifera; assembly: GCA_023653625.1. NCBI lineage: Eukaryota > Viridiplantae > Streptophyta > Magnoliopsida > Malpighiales > Euphorbiaceae > Triadica > Triadica sebifera. Next base: position 22,518,556 of record CM042908.1, on the reverse strand, counting down.
CAAGTTGTCTCGACGTTTGGAGAGAATTCTGCAGAGTTTTACTTGATGATTTGGTTGCAGAGTTCCAGCGACTTAAGACTTGATATTCTTTTTTTTTCAATGAAGATTGAAGTTCTTTCATTTATAGGAGAATTTAGGTTGGTGTCTTTATGGTAATTTAGACTATGAAATGAAAGAATATATTTCTCTTATTTAGTCAAGTGTATTTATGCACACTAAAACTATTTATGGTAAATGAATATACTTCTCTATTTTAGACAATTGTATATTTTGACATATGAAAATATTTGAGCTTTATTTGAGTTTTATTTAGTAATTAAATTAAATTAATTACTAAATAAAATATAAGTCTAATTTATTTATGGACCTCCAAAATTTTCATATATACAAATGTCATTGCGAGACTGATTCACATAATTTTTTGAAGCGATCATGTCTCAAAACAATTTTTTGTTATGATATTTTGACAATTTTAATTTAAATCATTAAAAATACGTAGTTACTCATAATAATTTAAATTATTTGAATATTTTTTAAAGTGATCATAAACCAACTTCATATCACTTTGTGGAGATTCAATATTTTGGCCTATTAGTTGCATTCCAACATCATGCCTTGTTCCTTCGCCCAACACCCTTTTTTTAAAATCAAAAGCCAACTGTTTATTTTTAAATTGTGCACCAGATAACCAATTTTTGATTACTAAAATAAAAGGCAACAAACATCACAAACAATTGCCAATTATTTTTTACCGTGCAAGAACCTTGAAACCGAAGAAATAGTAATTGTTTTTCTTTCCTCTTTTCCGATGTCCTTCTAATTTTGAATGAAGCAAAAATCTTAATTTAGGAGATTGATTTAATTTATGTATTAGAAATTTTATGTCTCCTATTCAATAAGTTTTTTTTTCCAATTGAGACTAGAAAATATCCTATTTAAAACCAATTTCTCTTTTCCAAATAAACAATTATATCTCTATATAAACAACACTCATTGGTCTTCATTCTACTACCTCCAATTCTTGTCAAAGAGAAGAATTTCCATAAAGTCCATTGGTCTTCATTCCACTACATTCAATTCTTGTCAAAAAGAAGAATTTCCACAAAGTCCATTGGTCTTCATTCCACTGCCTTCAATTCTTATTAAAGAGAATAATTTTCACAAAATCCATTGGTCTTCATTCCACTACCTCCAATTCTTGTCAAATAGAAGAATTTCCATAAACAAAGTGCACAAGGTGAATTTATTTTTTGTCCACAACTTAAATTTGCTACCCAATATTGTAAGTGTCTTTTATATTTCTCTTGCTATGACTTTTTTTTAATTATTACATGTATATATACACATTTATTATCTTTTTCAAGTGTCATGTAACATTTTTATTGCAAAATTAGTCCAATTTTCTTGCAAGTTCGAAGATTTTTAAAGCTACAAACTTTGAAATGCAACATTTACAATTTTTTTCATGTTGTGACTTCAATTTTTTGTCTTCAATCTATGTTTTAGTGATCAAATTATTTCATATTCTTCAAGATGGTGTTCTTCAAGGAAACTACATGTTATACATCAACCAATCTTCTAATTTTAGACAAAAAAATTTCAAACTAGGAGGAAGGTACCACACTTGCGGTCTACACTCCTGCTATTGGCGATTTTGCTCATTCGTGGTCTTTTTTTAATGGTTTTCCTCATTTGTCATTTTGGAGTTTAGAAACATCATGAGACATCTAAAACTTTAAACTTAATATAATCACATCTTCAGGGGTCACTTTGTTGCAATCTTCGCTTCATATAAGTAAATCATCATATAATAGCCTCCAACTATTGAAATATAGCGTCAACAATGGTGAATCTTTATGGACATCATTTTCTTCATTTTTGGGTGAAGCTACATACACCGAATGCTATTGGGAATGAGTTGAATATGTGTTAGTGAGCAATAAATGAACATTGACTATTGTGGGACTCTATGATGTCATTTTCACTTTTTTCTTCACTTATGACTGCAAGTTGAATATCATGCATGATTTTTGTGAGTATTGGGATCCATCTACAAACACCATTTGCACTGTCAATGAGGAATAATTCATCTTTTTGTGGGATTTGAAAATATTAGGCGGTCTGCCTATTTGGGGATCTTTTTATGATGAAGTTATTCCATCAGTTGAAAAATTGAATGAGCTCGATCATGATGGAAAACACCATCTACCTTGCATTTGTGCTTACTTGTTCCTTGTTTTTCATTGAAACTACAAAAAATGGAAGATCACTATGAAATGACCATCACTGATTGGCTGAACTTCTGGTTTCGAGGGCTTTTAAAATACAAAGAACTTCTAAAGAGAGACAACAAAAAGAGGACAGGACGTCTAAGGGAAACTTATAATCCTTCTGGTGTCATTGATAAAACTTCACGTCATACGAAAAAATGGAACAAGCCATTCTCTGCACTTTATATAGAGGTCGATGCTCGAAAAGAAGTCTACTTAGCTGTTTTTCTTTCTTGCTGGCTATGCAAGTTTGTGCTTCCTGGCAGGGATGTTGGTCTGATACGTCCAGGTACTTTCAAAATTGCATGTTCGATGGCAACTGGTCAACACTTTTGTCTAGTGGTTCCAGTTTTAGCAAACATCTATTAAGATTTGAGGGAGATTTCAACTGTTACTTCAACACTTATGTGTAACATCCTCGACTTTTTCTATATGCATTTCTGCAATATCTCATTTGAGCATATGCATTTTGCATATACATCACTTGAATACATGCAAAATATACATTTTTATTTAAATAAATTTATGATATACACTTATTTTATTTTCAGACATTTTACAATTGTATAGAAGTGCACATGTATATTTTATAATATAGATGAAAATGATATAAAATTAATAATTAAGTGAATAAAGAGACTACATTGAATTAATAAAAATTTGACATGATTTATTTAATTAAATTAAAATAAGTGATTAAATTATATTTTTACATTAGTTAGTAAAATGGTATAAATGTATATATGTATACATGGATGTATGTATATGTATATGTATGATGATGATGATGATGATGATGATGATGATAATAATAATAATAATAATTTAAAAAAAGAGAAACAGACAAAAAAAAAGTTGGCTTAGTCAAAGTCCAAATTTCTTATTTTTCTACCAACACTTCTTCTTCTTCTTTTTCTTATTTGTTTCATTCCTTCAATCCATTTTTTTGAAGTTCCAGCCACATTTTCTTCTCCTTTTCACTCCAAAAATTACAGCAACGAGGTTAGCCAAATGTGATTATAGGTGAGTAAATATTTATTTTGTGTTAATTTTGATTATGGTGTCTAGGGTTCATAAATAGACAGTATTTTGTCTAGGGTTCATAAATAGACAATATTTTGTATCATAGTTTCAATGATCTTCGAGATTGAATCTAGAGAAGTGTAAGACATAAAAAGTGTTTCTTTATTTTTATGTCTTAGATTTATGGATATATAAATAGTTTTGTTAGATGTGATGTATATGAAGAACAACCCGCTCTTGATTGAAACTGATCTGGATGTGAAGTCTAGCTGAGTTAGCTACTGTATTTGTTAGTTTTGAATATGATAAACCCATTATTTGAAGTATCTCAAAACATAAGAGTTGTATATATATGTTTATGTATATGTATACCAAATTTTAGCTTCATATGTCTTGTAGAGGTTGAGTTATTGTGAATAGAATCATGACTATTTCATAGTTTGAGTTAACTATTTAGTGCCCTGGGCAAATCTAGCAATTTATTTGGAAATTTTGAGCTCCTTACAGATAGATTCTATAATGTTTGTATAAACTACATGCAATTCTATAATGTTTGAGTTAGAGATTTTTTTTTTTGAAAAAAATAATATTATGCTTTACTTTTAATATTGGTTCATCACATTTTGAGATCATAATTGACACATTGTTAAAAAGAGAAAAATATATCACCATATGCAATTTTGTTTATTTAATGTTTGTATAAACTACATCCAATTTTCTTACACAAAATAAATGACAAAATAATAATAATGAAAAAACATAAAAAATTCTTTCCCTATATAAGAATGTCAGTAATAGTCATTTTTTAAAATAACATAAATTGATATTTAAAAAAATTTAGCTGGTAACAATCACTTTTTCTATTTATTATTCAATATTTAGTATCTTATTAATATATGAGGGGATTAAACTCAAAATTAATTAATTATTATTTGTTCTTTCTTATAATAAACAACAATTAACAAAATATCAGGTTAATTAAAAGTATTTCTCTTGAAAGTAAACATAAATCATTTCGTTCATATAATGATATAAAATAAAGCAAATAATTTGCTTGATAATATAAAGTTCATCAATGAATAATAATTACATAGTTTGTGGTCATTTGACAAGGTTGACATACTTTAGTAATTAGGAGACATTCGGTTTAAATTTCTAATTTTAAGAAATAATTGTTTTATTTGATTTTGTAATTTTTGGTTACTACTTTTAAATTAAATGTGTCTACATTTCTTCAAACTTACAGACACTTGAATAGGGAGAATTTTTTTTAGATAGCTACTTGAAGGAAGAGAAAAGCTACTTGAGGACTAAAATAGTGAAAGAAAGAGAGCAACTGAGGTAAATATGTCAATGACAAAGACTTAATGAAAATTCCAATTCAATATAACTTGAATTATGATATATTGTAGTTATGTTAATAAAAGTGATATAAATTTATAAGGTGTGTTTTTTAATTAATGTATGAATATATTTCTTTAAAATATAGTTGATCTATGTAATGTTCATTTTTTAATTAGTGTCTGGATCTATTTTTTTAATATTTTTTAAGTACATATATGTAAATAATAATAAAATTAAGTCTAGATGTCCATTTAAGATTTACTCAATAAAAGTAAGTAACGAATAGTTCTTGGTTTGAAACTATTTTTAAACATCCAATCTCATTTAGGATGTAATTGCATATATGGTTTTTGGTCCTAAAAAAAATTAGTGTCGTTTTTCTAATGTTCTTTGGATACATGTATGCAAATGTATTATTCTATTTATATTGTATACTTGGAAAAATAAAAATATTTTTTTATGAATCCTCCAGTCTGTTGCAACTATGATATAAGTCTAAAATCTCATATTAATCTGTAAGTTTTAATACTGCTAGTTAATAGTTTCTACAACATTTGTAGAGTTTTCAATATTAATATTCATTTTGATATACACTTATTTTCCAAATCTTATAAAACTTATACTATAGAATATAGAAAAAATAAATGTGTTAGGCTAAAATGTAATGACATTTCAGTAAGAATTTTATATTCCTAATTACTAGTTAGATTGAAATTTTTATAATTTTATAATCTTTTATTTGTCATTTTTTTCTATTTTAAGTGTTTCAACAACAAAGAGGTGTAGAATGCGAATATTATGTTAAGAGATATATATACGAAGTTGTAGTATATCATAACAGTGATACAAAATTGCTTAAGGTATATTTTTTAAAATACTAGTTAGTCAATTTATATTATAAGTACGATAAATAGTTAGCTATTAGTTTATTAATTTTTAACATATTTTCTACTCTTTATTTGATTTGTTTGTAGACTTTTAAAAATAGATCATATAGTCAATATCAAATAAATGAAATTCAACATATGTAGTCCAATTATTTTATAAGAGAGTGTATATGAGAGACGTGTATATGAGAGATCAAATGCATCATATTGTTTCTGAATTATTTTAGGTATGTTTTTTTGCTTTGATTTCTTGAATTTTTGTAATTTATGGTGTCTTGTAAATATTTTGTGAATTGTCAAATTGAGTTTTTGTGACTCGTGTGTTCAATATCTATTGTGGCTTGAAATATTGAAACAGATTATGAATAGTTGTTGCATAATATGATCTCTAATTTGAAAAAAAATAATAGATTATCAATTTATTATAACAAGTGCGTATAACTTAATTATACATGTTTATCATTAAATAATAGCAAATATGTATCATTTAATTATACGTGTCTGCCGTTATATAATAATAAATGAGTATAACTTGATTATACATGTCTGTCATTATACAATAATAGACACGTATAACTTCTTAATTATCTGATTCTTAACAACAAAATGAGAGATGTGAAATTCAAAATAATAATTATTGTCTTTAATAAATTTTTGTACTGAAAGAAATTTTTTATTAATTTGTGGAACATGTAAAACACTTTTAAGAATTAAATAACGGCTATTAGAAGATAATGTAGAAAAAATGATATTTTTGATATCCAAGGTCGTCGCAATATGTAATTAATTGACTCATGCCTTTGTAATATTGACTAATATTTAGATTGGAAATATCTCACTACAAAGAAACACTAAAATCGTGACCAAAATTAGTTACCACAAAAATGTGGTAAATAGCGATTAATTTATGACCACATTGTGGCCACAAAAGATTAATATTAATTAATTAAAATAGTGACCACATAGTGATCATTTTACGACCACATTGCGATCAAAATATAGTGACCATAATGTTTGGTCGCTACATTTGGCGCCACTAGTTGGTGGGACATTTTGCAATGGATTTGCGATCAAATGTGGTTCCAATTTAATGACCACAAATATTGTGGTCACTAAATAGCGACAACACTATTCGCAGTCGCTATTTTGTGACCATTTTATTTATGGTCGCTACATTAATAAATTGAAACGGCTTATTAATAATATATTGTTTTAATTTTTAGCGACCACAATTTTATATGGTCATTGTTTAATGACCACATTATTCGTGGTCATTATTTTTGCTTATTTATAGATTTAGTGACCACATTTATATGTCATAGCTATTTAAGGACCACATTGTTCATGGTCACTTATTTGCTTCTTTATGGATTTAGCGACCACATATTATGTGGTCACTATTTAGTGACTTTATTTATATGTGGTAGCTAAATTGAGACTTTTTTTAATAAAATAATTAATGTATTCAATTTAATATATTAAAGTTTAATTGAAGTTTTAAATTAATGTTGAACTTCGATTTTATCAATTGAATTCATGATTAAAGTGCAATTTAATCAATTAATATTGAATTTAATAATGAATTATTAATTAAATTTAAGTTTAATTAATCAAATGAACTTCAATTTGATTTAATTTGATCAATGGAACCTTAATTAAATAAATCAATTAAACTCTAATTTAATTTTAACTTAATTAATTTAAGTTTAATTAATAAATTAAAATAAAATTTGATGCAATTAAATAAAATTAAACAATTTCATCAATTGATGTTCAAATTTAAAAATAATTTAATCAATTTAAGTTCAATTAATAAATTAAACCCTAATTTAATCAATTGAACCCTAAATTTAATACAATCAAATAAAATTAATCAATAAAATTCCAATTTAATCTGTTAAAGTTCAATTTAAGTTTAATTTAGCAGTTAAATCCCATTTGATTCAATTTAATCAATTGAACTCTAATTTATGAGATGAACAATTGAACCCTAATTTGATAAATTGAATATCAATTTAAGTTCAATTTAATTAATTGAACTCTAATTCAATTATATAAACCTTAATTTAATTAATTAAACACCAATTTATATAACTCGAATCAAATTAATCAATTAAACATAATTTAATCAATTGAATTTCGATGTAAGTTAATTTAATTGAATCTCAATTTAAGCTCAATTTAATCATTTAACCCCTAATTACTTAATTAAACTTCAATTTAAGTAAATTTAATCAAATTATTTAGTTGAATCTTCATTTAATCAATTAATATTTAATTTAAGAATGATTTAATCAATTTAAGTTCAATTAATTAATTTAACTCCAATTTAATCAATTGAAGATAAATTTATTCTTAATTAATTCAATTAAAGTTCAATTAAGAAATTGAACACTAATTTAATCAATTAAACTCCAATTTAAGGCAATCAAATCAAATTAACCAAATAAATTCTAATTTAATCTATTGAAGTTCAATTAATCAAATAATTAATGCATCCAATTGAAAATCAATTAATCAAATAATTAATGTATCCAATTTAATATATCAAATAATTAATGAATCAAATTAATTTCTTTATTAATTAATATTTTATTTTAAAAATCGTTTAAAAAAAAGCACAATACAACATTTTTATTTAAAAATAATCTAATCTAATAAATTAAAGTATTAGATTCAATAAAAATTATATAAAAATTAAAAAAATTAACGAATAAATTTAATAAAATATAAAATTTAATAATCTAATTTAAAACTACATCGTTTTTAATGAGTATATAAGTAACCCAAGCTAAACCTAGCTTTCTCCATGTTTATGTGCCGCCGTCTCGCCCCCATCTCCCTTCTCCCTTTATCTGATTTCCCCAAGTCGTTCCATCAATCACCGATTTCCACCAAAGCCACTCCACCATTCACCGATTTCCTAAAGTCGTTCCACGCCACGGCTTCATACTCAGCAAGCAAGACACCGAAAGAATAGAATATAAGAGCTCCATAATTTCATTTATCTTACAACCGTTCATTGAACCCCAAAATGTGCATGGAGATTGAGTCCCTGATGCAACCAAAGTCAGATCAAAGATAAAAACCTTTTTAAGGTGACAGGGACCGGTGATTCTTAATATTCAGGACTCTTTCATTGGAACACCTCTTTAAAGCGCTTGCTCTCCAGAAGGACGACGGTCGCTTCCTCCTCCACGTTGTCGCCTCGTTCGGTCACCTGGAGGTATTTTGCACTTGTCTAGGTGGTGAAAATACTGTCAGATGTGGATGAATTAAAAAGTATGGTATGTGGAAAGGATGAACAAGGTTGGGCACCACTTCACTCTGTACCCAGCACTGGAAATCATGGAGATTCTATTAAGAAGAGGTAAGAATTTTTCAGTGTTTCGCTATATGTTTTTGATTTTATATCAAGGATTAAGGCTTTACTACCTATAAATGATGGTAATTGAATTTGTTAGACTGTATGCTCCTAATAAATGTGGTTCCCTTTTTGGTTGAATTTCCAGTATAACTGCTGCAGTATCTAATTTTTTTTAATATAATAATAGCAATTTCTAATATCAGCTAAAATTTTGAATTGTGTTAAACATAAATTTTTAATTTGATATAATATATTTAGGTTGTTAACTGGTAATCACTTGTTAGTGTTTTGAAAATTTGATTAACATCGACACCAGACTTCTTATTCGTTTTGCAATTTTTTTTTCTTAATTCCTGTGGTAGAAATTTCGCTTTTGGCACTGCAAAAAATGGAAATCTAATCCAATTCTCTCTCTATTTCTAAATAGCTGCATATGCATTGCTTCTTTGAACGGTAATGGAAAAATTTAAAGTATATGTGAACTATGATTCTCCTGCATTCTATCCGTTCTATAAATGACATATGAAGGTTGTGGATATTATCATTTAGTATAAGATTTTGCCTTGCTGGAAATTACCATGTTTATTTCACTTGGTAATAACTTTTTAGTATATATGTTTCCTCTAAATGAAGGATTTCTGTATAGTTTTGAAGTTGCCAGTTTTATTTTTATTGATTTCCTAAGAACTTAAAAATTTGTGTAATGGTCTTAATTGTAAATTTACATCTCAGCAGAATTTCAATTCTAGCAAATGGAACTGTACAAGTGTGCATTATTGCATTTTTTTTTCTTTATTTCCCCTTTTGAAATGTTTTGTTTTTGTTTACTGTATTTACTAATACTGGTTTAGTTCTTGTTCATACTAATAACATATCGATATGGTAAAAGTTAATATATGACTAGATTGATCAATTAGCATGGAAAGAATTTTATTTTATTTTTTCCTTGTTTTGTTCCTTTAAAAGGATTTTTGGTTTATGATAAATTGTTGCTTCAGTCTAAGGTAATTGAGATTTTCAAATTACAATGATATTATTCAATGCCCTTTTCTATCCTGATTTTGAATAAAAAGTTTTACTACAATAAAGTGACACATTAATTAGAGATTTCAGCTCAGTTTGCCTCTTATGATAACTTGCAGTATCCAATTAAAGTATTTTGTATTTACACATACATACTGCTTGTGGCCTATCCATGTTAATCCCAGGTATCGATATTATTGATAGAAAAAATATTATTATAATTATTTATTTATTTTTGTCCTTTTCATTATTTATCCAAACCTTGGATCCCTGTCCATGTCTACCTAGCTATCCCCAAAAGCCAAATTCTAAAGTTATTGCATTTGTCTTCTTCTGATCATTATTTTGAGCTAATGATGATCATATATATATATATATATATATATATATATATATATATATATATATATATATATCTGTGTGTGTGTGTGTGTAATTCTTCTGTGCCTTTATTTGGTAATTATTTTCAAACAGTCTACAAAAATGGATGAGTGATGAAAGAAGTAGTATTGGAGGGGGAAAACTTCATGTGTCCGAATCATGTTGGGTTTGAACCAATTCTGATCCCACAAGATATTGCTGGTTATGTCTAAATGGAAGACCGACTGGCCTTTGCAATCTGAAGGATATGCTCGTCTCTGCTATACTTGCAGGTATATATTTTTTCTATTTCTTTTAAGTCTATTAAATGTTGTGATAGCATTTTAGGGATATGATTGAATTTTTAATTTATATGAGTTTATATTTCCAGAGATTGTTTGGATTTTTTATGGCATTCGATTTCTGTTATGTGCCACGTAATAGGGCTAATATAATGGCTAAGACAACTATAATTAGGCAATATAGTAATAAAGCAACTGGTGACAATTGCTATAGAAATATATATATATATATATATATATATATATATATATATATATATATATATATATATATATATATATATATATATATGACATTCAAATTTTAATTTAAGAAGGAAATCAAATTAGATTGAATTATAATGATATGGTCCAAATCATGGTTGTCCCTATAATTCAAATCTGTATGTTTTCCTATTTTACAGCATTCTGAAGTCTGTTAATGATAGTGAAAATATGATAGAATTTAGAAAATTGTGAACTTCCTAGGATGCCTAATTCTGTCATTATGTCTAGTGCATTTGACTGGAAGTTTATTATTTGGTTTTTGTGCATAAGAATGATTGTTTCCTGAACAAACCACTAACAAAATATCTAAAGAAGTGGCCTCACCAAATTTCTATGGAATTTAACTGTAATTACATTGTCTGCCCTATAATGCAGTGATTATGGAATTTGCCTGTAATTACATTACCTTCATGTATTAAACTTTTTGTTGATTTATTAATATTTCTATAAAACGGTCAATCACATAGACCTATATATTTTGTAGAACATGAGTGCATAACTCTTTGTTGATTTATTAATAATTATGTAAAATGATCAATCACATAGGCCTATATATTCTCTTGGGTTATATTTTCTATGTCACTATTGCATTTGTCATCTGAATTAGCTTATTAAAATGCTTAAATGTGTTTCAGATGAGGTTAGACTTTGCCTTTGGTGCATTTTTGCATCTATTAAGTGTTGCTTTGATGGTATTGTTGGTTTTTGTTAAGTCTGGTTGAGTTAATTTACATGTGTTTTAATGAGCGTGAGTGATTAATTTCTTATTTGATTCTCATGCGCTCTCTATGTAGCTTATGGTTGTTGCCGCCTTGGTCTTATTGTGTACTAAACCACCAGAAGTTGGGAGTCGAGAGGATGCACATTATGTAGGCCTTCTCTTTTCATGTGCTCTCGGATTAAAGTAATTTTGCAGTTATTTTATTGTAAATATTGTATTTTTATTTTACACTCAGGGTATCTACTATGATGTATGTGGAATCTTGTAATTTTAGAGTTAGATTATTGTACATATTGTATTTTCATTTTACCTCTATAATATATGTGGAATATTGGTGTGAAGGGAACTTTAATATAAATAAAATTTTATTTGTATTTTATACCAAACTTGATAATTATTTTTTTAATATTTGCACTTATTATTTAAATTGAAATTATAATTAATAATAATATATAATTATTTATAATAACATATACAATAATTCTTAATTTTAATAAATAAATTTATTATTTAATAATTATATAAAAATATTTTAAAAAACTAATATTTTAGTGACCACACAAAGTGGTCACTAAATAAAGATAAATACACTCTATATTTACTGACTAAATTTGTGACCACTTTACAATTGTGACCACAAATATAATCGCTCAAGTTATTACTATATTGAGACCACTTTAGTAACAAGAATTAACGACCACCACATTTGGTCATTTTTTTGTCACTATTTGGTCTCGCGACTTTTTGGAATTACTGTCCTTTTTAGTAACCACATACAGTGGTCGCAATTTATAGACCACAGATTTTTCTGTGGTCGCTATTTTTAGTGACCACAACAAAATATGGTCGCTATTTGTTAACGACAAGCATCTTTGCGACTACAATTTATGGTCACCATGTGGTCGCTAAATCAGTTTAGCAACCACATAGTGACCACTTTTTGTGGTCGCTAAAATATGATTTTTTTGTAGTGATCTGATACCACCTGATGACCAGGCCCGATATTGGAAATCAAGGCAGAGATAAATCGATTGTGCCATAAGGCTGCCTATGAAGATAAGTAGAATTGGCCTAACTAGAGAATTAACGGTCAACGTGGAATGATTGACTGAAATTCTTGAATTGCTGCCTGATACCACCTCCTACAGTGATCAAAGGTGTGGTTTCACAAACCACAAATTTGACATGGTACCCTGCTGTTATTGTTGCAGTGAGGAGGACTAGGATTGATATAGGTGTTTCGGCTTGGGTAATTGAATTGAGGAGAAGAATTAACTTGTTGGTTTTGAGAGGATAATGGAGATGAAAAATTATTTTTAGTAACAACATTTACAACTGCATTATCTTGTGTGCCTTTCAACAATATCTTATGAGCTACGAGTTGACCGTGTAATTCATGGAAAGGGACAAGATCAGGAAATAAATTCAAGGTGATAATAGTGTGGAATTTACTATTGATATTACGGTAAATGATAGCATTGAATTCGGTATTGGATGTGTATCTACTAGCAGCAGCTAATTCGTCAGCAAGTGATTTTGTCTTTTATAAATACTTGGAGACTGAGAGATCATTTCATTTGAACTCCTGCAAATCAATATGAAGTTAAAGTTGTCTATTTTGTGAGACCCAGTCAAAGGCATTGCTTGATGCATTCCAAACTTGAGAAGATGAAATTAATCCAACAACATAAGAAAATATCTCTTCTAAAAGAGATGATAACAACCATGACATTAGCCTTTGGTCCTTCTTAATTAAACCAATCAGAATAGGCCAGATTTCGGATGATAACAAGTGGGGTGTATGGGAGATGATTTCTTTTGGTGGTGGTGATGTGGTTCCATCAATCAAATACATGAGATTTTGATAGTTCAAAGGGGGGATAAACTAAGTTTTTCAGGCTAAATAATTGTTAAAATTCAGTTTTATGGCAAAGGTGTGAGTTGTGGTTGTGGTTATTGGCGTGGGAGTGGGAGTGTTAGCGATTGTTAATACGGTGGAGGTATTGGTGTTTTGTGTGGCTGAATCATTGGAGGAAGATGAGTCAAGGGATAAAGATGCCATGACCGGCTCTGATGCCATGGAAAGCTTTTTGGTATTCTATTGATGTTGTGAAGAAGAGTTATATGGCTATATATGTACAAATAATGTAACACCAAGGTAAGGATAACGATACAAAACATGTGAAGCACAAATAGTCATAATTATAATAAAATAACAAAATGAGAGTTATCTGCTAACATGTTTGATTTTAATTTGTTCATGTCACTATATATATATATATATATATGCCAATATTCACTATCTATAATATGAGGGGAAAAAAAGGCTTAATGCATGATACGAAACATTTAAGTTTAGCATTTTTGTTGTTTAACCCATTTAGATTTTGATAATCTTATTCCAACTTTAATAATTAGGCTCTTTTTTTTGGTGTCAAAGAACTAAAATTTGTTCAATGTTAAAGTATCAAACTAGGAGTCCATTTCGCAGCCACATACTCTAAGCCATAGGTTTTAGGTTTGAATTCCCCTCCCCCGTTGTAACAAAAAAAAACGAGTCCATAAGTGTTAGCAGCCAACTATTAATTAATGATAAATAGCTATAAAAACTACAAAAAAATATTTTTAATTACAGCCACGCCTTTGAGGGTGCTAAGCAATTTGCCAATACAAATAAAATTGAGTATGGCGAGAAGAAGAGTGGGTAAATGCTTTGTAAGAAAAAAAATAAAAATAAAAAAATTTGAAGCGTGGGGGAATTTGTTGGCCACGCTTTTTCCTTAGAATTTTCGTATCCCGTGTTTTTTTCGCAAAATAACAGCTTTTTGAGAAATTGATAGTATATTTTGTTGGATTCCCCAAAAAAAAAATTATTTTATCTGTTTAAATTTATTCTGAATTAGAACAATTTTCTTTTAAATTTGAGTCGGGTAAAAAATTATCATTTTTAATCTCTATAATAATGATATTGATTCATTTTGAATACTTATATGATATGATAAGAGATATGAATATAAAAGAAATTTTGTAATTATTATTAATTTATATTCCTGTATAGATTTCACTTTCCTAATACACTTGTGTTACCTACTTATATAGATATTCACATTATGATCAATGAAAAATAAACTAGCCACCAATATTTTACATGATACAATTTTAGGCATTTTATTATCAGTATGCATTATTAAATTAAGAGTGTTATAATTTTTTTTGGTAGAAAATTTAAATAAATATATCTATATATAAATGTTGAATAAGTGTATAACTATTAAAAAAATTAAAATTAAAAAAAATTATATATATACACACACGAGCTACTTACGAATCTAACTAATTTGAGACTCTTATGGAAGCTTGGCATAAAGTTCTGAGCAGTTGATGGGCAGTATTTATGTAACATCATCTGGCCCACCCTGAACGAGATGTAGGTTGGAGTAATTTTGTACCTTTCATTGTGTTAATGCTCTGTAGATGTGGCAGCATCTCTTATGCTCTTCATTCTGCATTCTTCATTAAAAAAAGTGTCTTATATTTTTTTTTGGTTCAAAATGATATTTTATAAAATTTTAGAATTTTTATTTATTATCAACGACTATAATAGTAATACAACTAGTATACTTAATATTCAGTATTTCTAATTGTTATCTCAAACGACATTTTTATTAAATAACAAAAAAATACGCTTTTAGTTTTTTAAAAGTTTGTTTTTGATAGTTAAAATTAAAATCTTTTTATTATTTTTATTATTATAGGCTAAATAATTAAAGTGCACATATATGTGTGGTTAGATTAGATATATTGTAGGGTGAAATTTTGGGCATTTGGAGAATCAGCTAGCTTTACGAGAAAAAGTTATTTTTCTAAAGAAATTTAAAAATGTGTTTAAGGAATTTTTTTTTCTAAGCTAAATCTATGAAAAAATTTATGTATCACTTTAATTATAATATATCGTGTATAATAAGAAATATTATTCATAGAAAGAAAATTAAGGTAAAAGAGTCTTGAGTGGATACACCTCTTAGTAAAAAGTGAAAATTTTAATTATTATTGATCGTAAGATGCCTATCATGACCTATGAATGCAAGTGTAAAATATAATATATACAGATCAGGAATTTAAATAGAATAATATTTTTTTTATCAAAGTATATATAAAATAATAGTTACTTTGTGTACATATGTAACAAATTGTAAATGAATTAATTTATGAATTTGTTGATACAGTATCAGTCTAGGCAAGTATTTCTTATATTTAAATAAAAATTACAAAACTCTAATATAATATTTGGTATGATTCCACGTGTAAGGGAGTGTTTGGAATTGTTGTTAGGTATCCAAAAAGTAGGTTTAGAGTTTTTTTTATTTAATTGACTGATTTTTTTAATTTTTTATAAACTGTTTTTCTCAAACCTATTTCTGGAAAAAATATCTATTTACCTGCTTCTCTATAAAAACAATTTTCAAAACTCAAAAAATTTAAAAATAATTTTTTTTTCTCCAATAGCGCTTTTGTCAAACGCAATGGGCCCTAAAAGTGTTCTTTATAATAATATATTATGTTAAAATTTAGATTTAACTCATCCAAAAACTATATCAAAAATGAAATATTGTCTACTTAAAATACAAAAATTGAAACTATTATAAAAACCACTTATACTATGTGACCAACGAAAGTGTGGTCTTAACTATTAAAATCGGACAAGTTTAGATAATTGGATTTGATAATTGTAAATTTACTATTTTACCATTACTTCAGAATGATTTAAGCCAATATGAAATTAGGTACACCACAATTATAAACTTTTCTTTTATCCTTTAAACTCTTGATGTGAAATTCTATTTAACATTTCTCATCAATTGTAAATGACTTAATCCACCATTTTTATATGCTTGGAGTTTTTTCTTTCTTGAGCCAAGGCTTACTCAATCTTTAATCTGGGTCTTTTTATTTATTGGATTTCAGATTTTATCTACAGATTTTACATTCATGCAACGATTAGTTTTCTCATAGTTTTGATATTATATTAAAATTGAATGAATCTGTACAATTAAATTTGATAATTATAGATTCACTGTTACTTAATAATTGTGACATAAATTCTTTCTATTTGCTTTGAAGTCAGCATGGTTTCTAAAACACTTAAAAGAAATTGTCTAGTGCATGGGGAGTCAGAGAAGAGATTTCACAAGCATAGTCATGAAGTTTTATGTAATGGCAACACTTCTTCCGAAGTTTTTGTATATAGAGAGGCATCATAGAGAGAAATGACCTTTCAAGATATGTACAACGATCAAGACTTATTCGATGATGATGATGAAGATGACAGTTGACCAGGAGCCTATACTGAGCATGTAGAGATCGTGAAGTGGTTTTATACCAACTGCACAAATGGCCAATTTTGATGATGTTGTCCATTGCAATGTATGTTTGAATACTGTTGTGTGCATTGAGCTATTAGTTTCAACGATCTGACTTTTTTTATCTTTTATTTTTAGTGGTGTATTATGAATTCCCTGTTTGTCAACGTCTGAAGCTATCCAGTAAACTAAAAATAACCAACATTGAAGTAGTTGTTAGAAATAAAGGGTAGCTGGTTTTGTTGCTAAGTTTAGATGTTGTCTGATTCAAAAGGCAGAGACATGGACTGTCTTGAAGGGTCAGCTTGCTAGAAATAAAGTTTTCATCTGTATTATGATTGAGTGTGATAACCAAGCGGTGGTGTCTATAATTGAGGGAGTCTATGCTTCGGATATTTATAGTCGTCCCAATATTGTTGATTAGACTAGAAGGTTGACGTCTTCTTTTTCCTCTTTTCAAATTTGTCATGTGTGGCGTGAAGCTTATGAATTTCCCATTGGTAGATATTTCTTGGATGAAGCTCCTTCAGAGATTGGAAGATGGTTGTATCATGATCTTGTAAAATAATGATAAATTCACAATTGTTAAGGTGATCCAATTATAATATTTACAATATCATCTTCATTTCAAATATTCATTACTCACATGGTTGGAAGCCATTATTTACTATTGATGAGAACATGGTCCATCTCAAAGATAGAATACTCAAGATCCATTGAGATATATAGTACTGAAATTAAAAAGGTTTCACATTCGTTGTTAAATTGTTTATTATATATATATATATATATATATATATATATATATATGTTTCTTTAAGTTAATTACAAGTATCCATATAACTAATCATAACTTGTACATAACCATGTATTCATAATAAGGTAAAAAGAGAAGGAAAGAAGTTAAACTTAAAGAGAAGTATTTATGCACATGTAAAGTAGGAAACTAAATATAATTCTAAATACAATAGATTTTATACACAAAAATTACATTTCTAATCACTTTCCCGCATGTTGAATGAAGGAGAAAACACTATCTGTCAACTTGTCATACAACCACTGAAAAGTCTGAAATCAAGATTTGACTAGTGGTTTGATAAAAATGTCAGATATTTGATCATGAAAGCTTATTTTTATGAACATTAGAATGAATATTTTTCTCTCTTGAAGAAAGTATATATGTAAATTAGGACTCTTCTCGTTATTTTAATTAATTATAATAAAAGAAGAAAAATATTCTTCTGAAAGCAAATGACACAAGTATAATATTTTTCATTGTAATTAATTCTACATGTTATGTGAAAATTATTTAAATATACGTACTCAGCAGGAAAGTTAGATTTTAACTGTTAGTTCACACATCTAGTTTACAGCTTCTAACTAGTATTCAAATAGTTTTTCTCTACGATTCAAATCAAGACTTCGGGCTGAATTAAATAATAATAATAATAATAATAATAATAATAACCTACTACAAATAGGTACTACGCATTTTATATTTTCAATTTAATCGGTTCTAGATGAGAATTATTAACAACATATCAATATTCTCTTCTTTGTCTCGATTATGTAACAAATACTAGTATTTTGATTATTTTCCAACAGAAATAAATTAATGGCTCCCTATTATATATATATATATATAAATAATAGGGATTGAATGGTGGGTTCATCTAACAATAGTAACAATGGTAGATGCACAAATAATTTTATCAGGGAAAAATAAATTAAATTCTGCAAAACTAATGCCTTACCTTCTACCTTTTTGGTCCTTGAGAAAGAGAAACTCCACGTGACAACAATACGGCATTTCTCTTGTCGTTTAGCTTTTTTGGTGATATTCTGGAGATTTGAGAGTGTTGAATTCCATGCAAGACCTTGTCAAATGAGTAGTCCCTTGCTTCATACCTCACGTTCGTCGCTCGTTCGACCTTAGAAAAATTCTTTTAGAACTATATTCTTTTTTTTTTTAGTTTATAGTTGGGTTTTCTTTTATTTTTTCGGTCATATATAGAATTATTGAATTCGAAATCTCAAAAATCTTATCAATAAATTAATATTATTAAGTTAAAATTTATATATATATATATATATATATCAACTTCCATATCATATATGTGCCTGAACTAGAACATTTCAGGTGGTGTGCTTGGTTGTTGAATCTATTGGCCATGAACAACACACGCCAACAAAATTTTGTATTGATAAAATTGTCAGAGCAAGTTTTTTGTTAAAAAAAGAGATTGAACAAGAAATTTCTATTTATATAATTGCAAAAGACCAATTTGAAACTGCTATTTTAAGTATAATCTAAGTCCTAACAATGAGATAGGGAATTAAATTAAAAAATGCAGAATATACAGAAAACTTATTAGCATTATATCAATTAAATAATTCGGTAAAAAATCCAATCCAGTTTTCCCCACTCAATTCACTCAAAATAATAATAATAATAATAAAATATTACTATTCTTTTCTTTTATAAAATATTTAATATTGCTTTGAAAAATTATTCTTAAACTGAAGTTATTATGGATTTGGTTAAAAAAGAAAAATCTTCTTGTAAGAATTCCTAACTTTTTAGTTCCAACTCATGAATGTACTTTACAAAGTATTTATTTTATAGTCCATCCACTGCTGTAAGGACTAGTTAAGTTATTCTTTGAAATGTCATCTCTAATTATAGAGAAGATGCAAACACACACTATGAGATAGGGATATTAACTCTATAAATCCATTTAATTCTGCATATATCTAACTTCAGGTCTACTTAACTTTCACAGCTTCAACGAAGATACTTATACAACACTAAAGCTCCTCAATCATAACTGCCATGTTCTAATATTTCTTCTACCCCCATGAAAACCATTAAACATTAAATTTGATGTGCACCAAGAATGATATTAATTATGCAATTCCATTAAATTTTTAGAACTATCAAAGGTCTAATTTATATCTTTCTACATTTTAAGGCATGCAGTTATCATTATACTTACTTGAAGCTAAACTATTTAAGTCATGTTCTGCATTTCATTTGGAAAAAGTGATTTTTGGGAAAAAAATTATTTTTAAAATTTTTTAAGTTTTGGAAAGCATTTTTGAAAAAAAAATAAGTAAATAGATATTTTTTTCAGAAACATATTTGAAAAAATAGTTTATAAGAAATATAAAAAATCAATCAATTAAATCAAAATAATTTTAAATGTATATTTTTTAATACTTAACAACAATTCCAAATACCCCTTAATTATGGTTGATATAAATTGATCCAACTAGTTATGTAAGTTACACCCATGGTATCAAAGGAAAATTTTATTTGAAGATGAGAAGTAGGATCACACTGGATCATAATTTTTTTTAAAAAAAGAGAGTTTTATAAACAAAGGGTCGACACACAAACACACACAAAATTAATAAAGGCTTTTGGTTCACAAAGCAATATATTAAGATAAATCAAAATATAATTATTTAATTAGATCTTCCTATTGTATACTAAAATTATTTAAAATTAATTAGGTTGATATTGTTTAGAAAAAATATATAGTTCTAAAAGAAAGATATATATGTTCAAGGTCGAACAGACAACGAAGCCAAGGTGAATTGGCAAAACACTGTTCACTTGATAAGAATAGCAAGGAATCCACTCACCCACCAAATATAAACATAAACATATCCAATTAAATCTGATCACTTGCTTCCTTTTTTGGTGAATATATAAAAGAAAGAGGTTGACATAGTGTGATAAGAAAACCCTGAAAATAACAAAACAAGAACCATGTTAATAAAACTATGAAACAACATATTCTAAAAGAACCATCTATGTAATAGATGAAAAATTACAGAAAGGAGACGAACAAGTACCTTATTTAGTTTCAAATCGATGTGTCCCTCCTTTGTTGAATGTTGAAGAGGATATATGGATAGAATTGGGAGTGATTATGTTGTAGTGTCGTTCAAGAGGAAGAGGGTTTGATTTTTATAGAGATAAGAAAAGCATAAAAAGGAGGGTGAAACGTGTGAGTTTTGTATCTGCTGCCTTTGACACGTGAGAAAGGTTTGACCCACGGGTGGCACAGATCACATATCTTTGTTTTAATTAGCAAACTAGCACAAAATTGCTGCCATGTGCATCTCCTCATATTAATTAACAACCGTCCCAGGTAATATATTTTTATAATAATTTCCCCCTTCGAGTGGCTTTTTTTTTCCTAAGAAATAGTTCATTTTCCTTTTTAAAAAATATAATTAAATATTAAATATTCTCTATATCCCTTTGCCATCAATAAATATGAGTTGCTATTTTAATTTTTCAGTAATGTTCCTAATGAATGAAGAGTTATATTAGGTGAAATGTATATTTTTAACTATATTAACCATAATGTATAGTTTATATTAGGCAAAATGTATATTTTTAACCATATCAACTACATTTTATTAATCTATATAAGAATATAGACAAGCCTATTAAATTGGAATAGGGGGAATTAATAGATTAATTTCGTAATTCAAAGTCAAGGTATATATATATATATATATTAAAAAAATAAAGAGAAAAAAATGAGTAGATTGAAAGTAAGATGACCGATGACTGTTGACAAAGAAGTAGAAGAAATCAAGGAAGAAAAAAGAGATGTTAGCTCATGTGAATTTGAAGTGCTGATAGGGAAAAAAAATAGATATCAATTGTACAAGTTTTTTTTGCCCAATAATATCCAAATGATCCCTCTTCCATCTACCTTCCCACTAGGTCCTCTACATTTTTGGATTTACTGCAACCAACAAATATTTTTGCGTGCAACAATATTTATTGATTAAGCAATTAATATGTTCTTTTTTTGTTATTGTTACAAAATATTTGATTGAAGTTTAAATTCTATATTTTACAGTTTTGATTATTCATGTTAGTATCATTAAGTTAAAATTTATTTATTCATAATATATAGGATCTGTTTGACATTGCATTTGCCAAAAGTATTTTTGAAAAAAACTTTATTTTTAAATTTTTTGAATTTTGAAAACTGTTTTTTGAAAGAAACAGATAAATAGATATTTTGTTCAGAAGTATTTTTGAAAAAAAAAGTCTATAAAAAATTAAAAAAATTCAGTCAATTAAATCAAAAAAATTTTAAATCGGTTTTTTGAACACCTAACAGCAATATGAAATATCTCCATATTTTTTTTAATTCACATTAAGTTCTTTTGTTATTAGGCTAATTATGTACTATTTCATTTTTATTAGGCTAATTACGTACGTTAATTAAATTTCGAACTTGTTAAGAAAAATTTATTGACCCCTAATTTGTAGTTAAAATTGAACCTTTTCCAATATTTCAACTATTGAATTTAAAGACTTTTGATCAGTCATGCATAGAGTACCACATGTGATATTTTATTTTAAATGTGTATGAAAGTCAACTTGAATTTCAAATATACAAAAATAATTAAATTTAGAAGTTTATGTATGTACGTACAAATTATTAAGTTTAAAAAAGAAAAAAAAAAGTATATTTTGGTCCATAAATCTTATAAATTTATGCAATTAAGTCTCTCATATGAAAATTTATTACATGAAAAAGTAATTTGATAGGGTTGGATTTTTGAACTCTAAATTGTGATGTCTTTGGTGCAAATATTACATGTAACATTTCTGCTGCATGCACTATAAGAAAATTAGCAACTACTGAAGCTTTTTGTTTATGTTTGGCCGCGCTTCTTCAGACGCTTTCTTAAGCGTTGTCACCTGTGTTGCTAGAAGTTCCATCGCACCATAATTTGGCGACCCAAGTCCTTTGCTTCCGTGACTAACTGGGCGACACTTTCTGTATAAAGCTTCACCAGGCTGGAAAGATGTCCAAAATGTGGCTATACTTCTATATAAAAATTTAAATAATACTCTTGTAATTTTAAATAATAAAAAAATTCTCATCTTGAAAACTGGATATCGTCGTCATTAACTCACTATATTAAAAAATTTAATCAAGTCAAAACAAATTATCTAATTGTGACTTTCAAACGGAAAGCTTAATTTAATGTCTTTTATTCCATGTAGGTAAGACTTGAAGATAAATTATAATTAGAAAAAAAAAAAGAGAACTAAAAGTAATATTACCTTTTTGAATCAAAAAATTAATTTCAAACTTCGAAGTAATGGGCATTGAAGGCTTACTTTTTTCATGATAGGGAGAGAAGAAACAAAAAAAGGCCGTTGCTTTTTGGTGCCAACAACCCCATCAAACCCCAATTTCCACAATCCCACCAACCTTGCAGTACTTCACTACCCACTCTATTTTTTATTTTTTTAACACACGCTATTTGTTTGGGGCCTACATCACCAAAAATTGAATAGTGCGTCTTTATTCTCTTTTTTTTTTTCAAGAAAGCATCAGAAGAAAATCTACCAGTTATTGTTAATATATATATATATATATATATATATATTACATTTAATTGGTGAGAACAAATTTTAATTAAGACGAGTGAGTGTCTGAAAATAAAGAATATTTTTATTATATATATATATATCACAGTTGATTATGCAGCACAGGTACTTTTTATTATGGGTTGAAAATTTCTTTTCGGAATTAGATTTAAGGTCTAACATTTATCAATTTTACAATGTATATATTCGACATGCTCATTTCTACTGGCATGATATATATATATATATATTTGAATGCTGCTATTTTCATTGTTCATATTTTTTTGCTTATTTTGGCTGGTTATATAGTATATGTACTCTTTATATTAGTTGTTTATCTTCATGTCACTTTCTGCTAATAGATGTATTGTCCTTGATATCTTGATACTCCAAAATTTTCTCACACGTTGATTATTGACATGATATAAATACTCCTTATAGTAGCTTTATATGGTTATTCTTTCTTTCCTTATATATATATATATATATACATATAATGGGCGGCATATATAAATATTGTTCTCGTTCATATTAAATGATATATTGGATTTTTTTGAAATCCGATCCAACTCATATCAAAAGTCAAAAAATTTGTTTAGTTTGGATTGAGTATGAAACAAAAACTCATGGATTTAGATCCAATGGTCATCACTATTGAATTTGAATTGAGTTTGTTTAGAATTTTATATATTATAACTTTAGTTTTTGCATAGGTAGGTAGAATTGACAAAAAAAAAAGGAAATAAGAAATTGTGATACGGATGTATATAGTTATATATATATATATATATATATATATATATATATATATATATGTATATATTTTCTTTTTGGTGTAATTCCTGTTTAAGTTGTATTTGTAGTCTGCCTTAGGTAGGATTATCTATGTATATATAAAAACCCATGTTTCATCAATGAAATACAAATTAGCCCTTATACCCTTGCAAATTGAACCTTTTTGCCTTTGTATTATAAGATTTCATTAGATGCAAGAAGGAAGATTTCTTAAATGGAAGCTTTATGAAAAGAAGAAGAAGAAGTCTAAATTGAAATTATTAAAAACAAATGTGATTGGAGAGAATTTCCTCATATTCTTTTCCCCTTAAAAACAAATAAGATTTCATTAGAAGCAAGAGGATAAACTTATTCTTTTCCCCTTAATTTTTTTTACCCCTTTAGATCTTTATTAATGAACTCATTAACTTTTATTTTTTTTCTTCTATTAAATACTTAATTTTTTATTATATTTTATTTAATTTCTCAACTTTTATTTTCTTTTTATTAATTCAGAAGATTATGAAAATTTACATAATCCATGAGTGCTCAATAAGGAAAAAAAAGTTAAAATGTCAACAAATTAAAAACTCCTGAAGAATAAGTATTTAATAGGAAAAATAAAAATTAAATGATAAAATAAAACAAAATAAAAGAATAAACTCGAAATTTTGGCCTAATACATTCAGCGACACTTCAAGTTGTAATCATAAGTCATTTCAACACCTTAACTAAACCTATCACCTTATAAACACCTGAACTTAAATTTTTTTGCTATTAATAAAGCCTTTTCTACACAATCTCAACACTTGTATATATTGGTCAATGTGAAATTAAAGACCAATAATATTATTACACTTTGAAATTTTTAAATTCAAAAAAATTACCAATAATTAAATAAAAAACTACCAAAACTCAGTTCTTCATCTCCATAAATCCGAACTTATTATTATTATTATTATTATTATTAACAACCAATTCCAAAACCCAGTGAAAAGAAAAAAAAAAAAAAGAAAAAAAAGAAAGGGGGCAAATCTCTCACTCCAACCCCTCTCTCATTTCCCTTCAACCAAATTAGACCTTGTTTTAAAAGTGGAATTTCGTGACCCAAATGGATTGTTTTTACAGTATGCAGTATTTCCGTGCTAATTATAAAAGTTATGAAAGAGTAGTAACTGTTTTCTGCATTGATATCAAATAATTACAAGAAATTTATAGTTACATGGACATAAGTGATAAGAACATATACAACAACTATCTTGCTGAGAATTGAGAGTAACTAACTAACAAAGAGATACATTGTTATCTACATGGATAGATTATTCTCTATCCCTTAACACCCTCCTTCAAGTTGATGGTGGTTGAAGACGCAACCGAAACTTGTCTCTACGGTGCAAGAACTTCAAAGAAGACAAAGGTTTGATCATGACATCTGCTCTTTGGTCATTTACTGTAGCTTTATACTCACTTTTTGATGAAGATCGATCAATAATTGGTGATCAGTGCTAAAATAGATATATATATATATATATATATATATATATATATATATATATATATATATAATATTTAATTTCTTCATGTTTAAGGTAAAAATAATTTATAATGCATTAATTAGTCTCCTATTTTATTTTTATGAAAAATATTATCAAATGAGGAAGAATTAAGTTAAATTAAAAGATTTAAAGGAGATAAAAGAAACAAAAATTGTAATCGATCTTATTGATCTGACTGTTTATATTTTATTAAAGGAAAAAGAGTTTCAGCTTATCCATCCTTAAGAAGAAATGAAAAAAGATGAAAATCTACCCAAATTAATTTCGATTTTTCCTAGAAATATTCTCTTAGTTATTTTTTTCATATCAGTATGATTTTGATTTTAATTACCTTATCGTATACAATTAATTTTTATTTAGTTATTTTAGAAGTTTAATTAGCTTAAGAGTTTTTCCCTATAAATAGAAGTAGAATTAAGTAGGAATCATCTTAGTTTTTAATCTTTAGTTTTCTGTACTTTTATTTTTATTTCAGTATTTTATTTTCAGTCATGTGTAATTAATTTTATTTTTCTACTCAAGGTTGTCAAATATTGGTTTTAAATAAATTGTGAAAATTTTATTCTTCATCTATTTTTCATTTTAAGTATCTGAGTATTTTCTGTTTTAATTTATTTATTCTCTTGATGAATAAATTCCAGCTATTTGGATCTTTAAATTGGTATATGTTTAATTGATCCAATAAAATAGCAAATCAATACTCTTAGTGAATTAAATCGTTAATGAGTGCTAATGAAAATATTTAATCTATTTTAAATAAATGAGTTTGTGTTTTATTGAATAGAATTTGTAGCTTTTCTAATTCTTAATGATATTTTCAATCTAAATCTTAAGAGTTTTTTTAAGTTTGGTTGATAAATAAAGTTTATTTGTAGTACTTGCTCACTTAAATTACAATTAAAGAAAAGTAGAATATTAGAGCTTGTTGATATTTATAATCAATTTATTTAATTTGGAAAATCATCTTTTTATTCAATGATCAAACCATTTAAACCAATTCTAAAATGCACCTTGGTTGGATTTTTACTGGATTGATTTGATTTTATTATTTTGCATTTTATTTTCATTATATTTGAAACAATCCCCCCCAAATTTTTATTTCTTTGTTCTTAAAAATTCAGGTTTTATAATTGCACAATACATGTAGATTCAACCCTACTCTCACTATTTACAAATTTTATTTTCAAGAGTATAAAATTTTTTTTTACTAGTTTCAACAGCTATTAGTTGATTGTTTCTTAGCCTTCCAAAAGATCAAGTTTTTCCCAAGATAAATGGCATATCCACTTGTTGACCGTCCATCATCAGGGCACCTTCCCTGTCGCTATCGATGAAACAATTGAAGAGAAAAACAAATGATAAAGGAACAAAACTCAAAGAATGACTCACCATTCCTTAAAGATTTCTCAATACACGTTTAGCATCCTGCCAGTGTAAATCAATCGGGCAAGACATATATTAGCATAGTTTGTTCATTGCAAATGTGATGTCAAGACATGTGTAAGCGTGACATACTATAAAGCACTAATAACTTGATGATATTGTTCACCATTATCGAGCAATTGGCCAAATTTCTTAGTGATAATTGAAGAGGATGCCATCAGTGTAGTGCAAGGCTTTGAACTGGTCATGTTTGTCTTGTCAAATAAGTCCAAAATATATTTTTGTTGAGAGAGCAATAGACCTGATTTTTTGCGAATGACTTCAACACTAAGAAAAATAACTCAAAGGTCCAATATTTTGATTGACGAGCAATATAACATTATTAATTTCCTTCGAACATGAACCTATAACTACGATGTCATCAACATAAATAAAAATAAAAATTTTGTTGGCACCATGAACTTTCAAGAATAATGATTTATCTGCTTTGGAAGATTTGAATCCTTGGTGACGTAGAGAATTGACCAATCTAGTGAACCGAACCCAAGGAGCTTATTTAAATCCATAAATGGAATGCCTACAAATATAATTAGGATGTTCGGTATCAATGAAGCCTTGTGGCTGAGACATTAAATTCTTCTTGTAAATTGCCATGGATAAAAGCATCAGATACATCAATATGTCGTATGGACCAATTATTAGAAACAACAAGACTAATTATAATGCGAATAGTAGTTGCTCTTATAACTGGATTATATGTCTCAAAGTAATCAATGTCCGATTTTTGGTTTAGCCCTTAGCAACCAAGTGGGTTTGGTATTTATCAATCTTTCCATGGCTTTCTCTTGATTCTGAATACCCACTTGCTTCCTACCACATTTTTATCTGAAGAATATAAAGCCAAAGACCATGTTTTTTTAGAGATCAATGCTTGGATTTCATTTTGCATGGCTTTTCTCCAATCAATATGTTGTTTTGCTAGATTATAGATGACAGGTTTGGTTTGAAGGTAATTAAGTTTGGGTATTTGTAATGGATGTTTGGTGGTGAGCTTGGCTTGTTATCTATTTAGTGTTGATGGGCACAATTGTTGGAAGTCGTTGTGGGTCCCACATATGTGGGATCCACATAAATG
The DNA here is from genome assembly GCA_023653625.1 of Triadica sebifera. Lineage (NCBI taxonomy): Eukaryota > Viridiplantae > Streptophyta > Magnoliopsida > Malpighiales > Euphorbiaceae > Triadica > Triadica sebifera. The sequence goes on along the minus strand of CM042908.1, from coordinate 22,490,366 downwards.
AAAGCAAAAAAAATATGTCAAACTTTTCTGCACAGCCTCTGTCCAACATTTGTGGATTTTTGTCCACTGCCTGTGTCTATAAAAGGTATAGGTTTCTAACCTTTTATACGCAGAAAAAAAAGCAATTGAGAGTTTTTCAATTAAAGAGAAAATTAATAGAGAAAAAAATATTTATTATATTTATTATTCTATTTTGAAAAGATTTTGAGTTGTAAGTATTTATAAATATTTGTGTAATTTTTTCTTTCTTTCAATAAAATATTTGCAGCAATCTGAAGATTTAGTCATAATTGACCGAACTCAGTTATCAATTTTGTATGTCTTATTATTCTGCATTTATCTTGTTCTTCACAAATCTAATTATAAAAGAATTTGCGTAATTTCCCAACAATAATTGCATTGGATGAGTTTGAAATGGTTCTTTCAGGTTTGTAAGAGCAACATCGGATGTCGTGGACTTCGGGTATTGCTAAAGGTCAATTACGAGGTTATGTCCTTTTAATTGAGATGTAGGAATAGTGGAAGAATAAAAATAATAATTTTGTTTGATTTAGGTGATAAAGATTAAGGAGATGGTCTCGGTGATGGAGTTGAAATAGGAGATGAAGAAGGTGAATTAGAATTAGACTCAGAAACTGTACCTTGTTGCTTAGTGGTTAAGTGTATTGGACTCTTGTGTACAATTGTCATCCAGGGAATATGGAATTCGGTCTTCTCTTGAGCTGCATTATTCGTTAATTGAAAACAAGGAAAAATTTTCTCATTAAGGTGAACAAATCTTGCATTATAAATTCGGCCAGTAGTTAAATCTAAACAGTTATACCCAAAATGATTTTTAGCTAGCCTTAGATGCACACATTCCTTGGACTGAAAGTCAAATTTGTGTTTGTTGTAAGGCCTCAAAAGTGGAAAGATAGAACACCCACACACTTTAAAATCTTGATATTTTGGCGGAGTTCTAAAAAATTTGTGAAATGGAGAAATACCTTTTAAAACATCAATTGGCATACAATTAATGAGAGAAATAATATGATCAACAGCAAATGACCAATATTTAAAAGGCACCTTTGAATGAGCAAGTAAGACTTGTGTCAATAATATATCTAATTTTACGTTCCACGATACCATTTTGCTCGTCTGTGTGTGAAGGCATGCAAGATGATTCACAATTCCATGATTATTAAGATAGCCATATTTAGTCTTCTGTATTCTCCACCCCTACAAAAGAGTAAACTTCCAAAAAAAAAGTACAAGTAGTGACTATGTTGCTTCATGCAAAATAACCAATAAAATTTTGTAAATTCATCCACAAAAATAACAAAGTAATGAAAACCATTTGAAGAAACAATTAGGGTTGGTCCCTCTGCATTCGAGTAAATTATTTGAAATGGTGCATTACTACTATGTTGAACACTAGCTAAAAGAAATTTTGCAAGTTTTCCTAACTTACAAGAATGTCAGTTAAAAGAACAAACATGACTAGACTTATCACAGGGTAATTGAAAATCACTAATTACTTTTTAAATTGTTTTTATTTGTGGGTGGTCAAAACGAGCATACTAATCCTCAAGAGAGACCTTTTCCTGTGTTGTATGCAAAAGGTGGAGGAGCAATTGTGTGGAGTATATTTTTGCTCATCCCTTGGAGCAGTGCTTTTTTGGTTACTTGGTCCTTCACCAAAAAATAAGTAGAATGAAATTTAAAAAAAGCATGAATATCTTTAGTGAATTCTTTTTACTGAAAGTAAATGTTTCATTAGTGATGGAGCATGCAGAACATTCTTTAAATGAAATAATTTATCTTTTGATTGAGTGGTGGAAGAGCCAATATTAGAATGCGCAAACTTTGACTATTTGCAGTATGGATTTGATCATATCCCTTATAATCACCATTGATGGAGAGGAAGGAGATGTCTAGTATCATGGGGTGGGTAACACCCGTGTCAGGGAACCAAGAAGCATGACTAGGAGCATAATCCAAGTTATTTTGTTGAAAACTCAAGTAGTCAGAATAGTACGGACTTAAAAGAACATGAGAAACATGATTAACCACATAAATTAGGCATACTGTTGATTATTAGGATTTCCAAGTCATTGATAATGCCTTCTGCACTCCTTGACGGTATGATTGCGATAATCACAAATTTGGCATCTCCCATGATGTCAAGAGTTGTTGGAATAAGAGTTTTATCGTGGTATGTAGTTTTGTTAAGTCTGGCTGGAACTTTGCTGCATTAGAGGAATGTTCGAATTGGTCATATTTGCTAATGGAGGTTCTTATGCACTTTTCAAAAGGATCTCGTGTGCAACAAGTTGTCTATGTAGTTCATAGAAAGGAACTGAATCTAGACGCGAATTCAAAGCAGTTATGATAGAGTGAAATTCTGACCCGATGTTGCAATATATGATCGTGTTGAATTTGGCCGTGGATAGGGGATGATCAGCTGCCCCTATTTCATCAACAATAGCTTTTAACTCTTTGTAGGTATTGAAAGACTGACATATCATTGCATTTGAATTCCTGCAAATCATTATTCAATTGGAGTTATAGGTTTTGTGAAACCAAACCAAAGGCTTGGCTTAAAGCTGTTCATACTTTAGGAGAGGATGTTAACCCAATTGCATAAGAATAAACTTCTTCTGACAAGGAAAAGAGCAACCATATCATTAATATATGATCTTTAGTGAACCATTTTTAGTATGTTGGATTAAGAATAGTGGTTGTAGGATTTGTGGGTTTAGGAATTTCTTTTGGCAGAGGAGTTTTACTTCTATCGACATACCCCATCAGGTTTTGATAATTCAATAAAGGTAAGAATTGTGTTTTCCAAGCTATAAAATTTTTGAAATTCAGCTTGATAGTAAATGTGTGTGGCGGGTGGAACTAGAATAACAGCAATGGTTTTGTTGGTTGATGCAGCCATGATATTTAGGAAAGGAAAAGAAAAGTACCAGCTCTGATGCCATATAAAAGTTATTGGTAATTATTTTATGCATTGATATCAAAGAATTACAAGATATTTATAGTTACACGTACATAAGTGATAATAATATCTTGCTAAGAATAGAGATTAACTAACCAAAAGATACATTGTCTTCTACATGAATAGATTAATCTCTATCACTTAACACAAATAACATCATTAATACTCAGTTCCGTACACCCTCCACCACGTCTAGTGCTTCCGCTGCCACTGCCGACAGTGGTGGTTGTGACAAAATTGTTGGTAAGTGGTTGAAAGATAGAAGGGAAAAGAAAAAAGAGGAGACCAGAGCTCACAATGCTCCGACTTCATGCTGCTGTTTCTGTTGCTGGAATCACCACTGTTGTTTTAGCCATTGCTACTGCTATGACGACGTCTTCTGGGAATGGAAAGGATGAGAAAATGGCAAAGATGGATATAGCGGTGGTGTCTGCTGCCACATTGGTGGCTACACAAGGCTGTGGGAGCAGAAACATCTAGCTTCTATTGCAGTACGTAGTTGATTTATTAAAGTAGAAGAAGAAGATGACGGATGATAAGAATTTTGATCTAAAATTAAGTTGTCTATAATTCTTCTTTTTTTATTTTTTTTCATTGAACTTAGTTAATGACAGTTAAAATTAAAATGATGTTTTGTTTAGTGAGAATTTTTTTAATTGAGAATTGTAACTGTTTGTTATTTAGAGATGTCAAAATGAATTAAGTAATCAAATTGAAGTGTCTCTAGATGTATTAGGCCCGAAATTCTCAAAACATTTGTTGGTGTTATTTCACAATTACCCACATCCGCCACCTACAGGTATCTTTTTTTCTCAATGAAAGGAAAAAAAATTAAGGAATTTTTGATATACCAAACAAATTAAAATGCTGGTCATTCAATCTTTCCTTTGAGCCAAAATGGTACCAAGTACTGATCAATACACCTAATGGTTTGAGAGTGGGATATATATATATAAGAACGTCTGGTAAACATTATATTCACCAATTCCAATGCATATACTGAAGAAAAAGAAGAAAACAATCTAGAAGAAGAAATCCGTTTAATCCATACAAACCCAGCCCCAATAAATACATGAACTGCGGTATTTGATATCATGAATTAAACTCTTTGCTAAGTAAATAAAATTTTTAAATTTTCTTTTAAAAAAAAAGGATCATTTGAAGGTTGACGAATCTGGGGTTTTTTTTTCTTTGAATATGATATATTAAGTAAAATTTCAAAATTTTAAAGAATGAATATCCCATTATGGTTAATATCCCTATCTACTCCTCGATATAGAAATATATATAAACATACATTATGTATTTAAAAAAATTTGTCAGTTCTGTTTGAGAGAAAATGAAATTGATATAGACATGGGAATGTGAGATTGAACAGTTGTATACAGGTTAATGATATCCACAAAATGAAAATAATAAGTTGAGTCTCACCATTCCAATTCATTCCCTCCTACCCTTCCCTTCCATTCAATGTTTCTGCTCATAATGCCCTCCATCCACCATTCCAAAACACTATATAAGGTTTAACACATTCCTATGGAACTTCGTTAAAAAATCATATTAAAACTTCAGTTTTTTTTTTAAGAAATCATATAAATATTTAAATTTAATTATCTATGTTGTTAATTTTATATATTTTTAATTGACACGGCTTAACATAGCTTTGACAAGTGAATTGCAAGAATTCGGCATTGTAGGCCTTTTGTTTTTTTTTAATGTTTTGTTATTCATTTCCCAAAAAATGCTTTATTTTTCTAAATATATGATGGATACTATATGTGATAAATATGAAAGATTAAATTTGATAATTTTTAATCAAATAGAATTAAATCATATTATATTGCCGAATCGAATTTCAATAAATGTGCTTTAAATTTGATAAATTTTTAAACATGAAACTAATGGAGATCCTAACGGATTGTAGAATGGTTGTTATAGATTTAAATTCAAATTATTTTGAATATGTATTTTTTATAGGAAGTTAGTTGTTGTAATCTCTGTGTATATTTGCCAAATTATCAAATACAAAAGGGCTAACTTTCCAACTATACAGCTCATCTTGATATGGTATCAGAACATTAATTTTTTTTTTTTCAGCAACATTACTACTCTTCTCTTTTCTTCTTTCTATCATCATGACCACAAATAATACTACTTCTATCCCATCTACCATTCACAATACGAATGATCCCCACAAGACAACTATAAGCATAAATGTTGCTGCCCAAACCCCTCTCAAACTCACCGCCTCAAACTATTTATCCTGGAAATTACAATTTCATACACTTTTTGTTGGCGTATGACCTTCAAGGCTACAATAATGGCCCAAAACCTTGTCCTCGTTCAACCAAAACCCAAAATGGTGTTACCACACCAAATCTAGATTTTATCATCTGGGACACGTCAAGATCAGCTCATTTTCAATGCCCTCATTGGTTCTTTATCTCCTTGTCTATGTTATGATATTATAATTACAGGGGATAGTCCAGGTCACTTGGAGGAATTCATCAAAATTTTAGCCAGCAAATTTGCACTGAAAGATCTTGGTCATCTGTCATATTTTCTTGGTCTTGAAATAATTCATAACAGTAAAGGGATCTTACTTTCTCAAAGAAAATATCTGCGGGACCTCCTTTCTCTTTCAAAAATGGCGGACGCTAAATCTGTTCAGACTCCTATGTGTCCCACCACAATTTCATCTCTGCATTCTGGTAATCTTCTTACAGATCCTACACGATACAGGGCTGTCATTGGCAGTCCATCATATCTTGTGATGACTAGAGCACATATTGTCTTTTCTGTCAATAAAACGATCTCAGTATATACATCAACCTACAACTGAACATTGGGCTAGCGTTAAATGTCTGCTTCGATATCTATCTGACACACCTAATAAAGGTCTTCAAATTCATAAAAGCGCATCGCTTTCTTTAATGACTTTTCTGATGCTGATTGGAGAGGGACAAAGATCATTATCACTCTACTGGTGCCTATGTAATATATCTTGGGAGGAATCCCATCTCTTGGAGTTCTAAAAAGTAACGCACAATAGCCCAGTCTTCCACTAAGGCTGAATATCGCTCTGGCGCCAATACAACAGCTGAAATCAATTGGATTTCTTCATTGTTGCATGATCTTGGTTTAAAGCTTCCCTCTTCCCTGACCATTTATTGTGATAATATTGGTGCAAAATAATTATGTTCTAATTGTTAATCCCCAGTAAAATAATATAAATAAATGTGAAATAAAATATTCAGTAAAAAATAATGTTGATAATTTAAAGTGGTTTATATTTTAATTTGGTCTACGTCAATGGACAATATTTCGAATATTTTTCTTCCACTAAAAAAATTAATGGGTATAAGAAGAAAATATTCCCTACACACAGGCTAGAGATAATACAACAATTTTGAGATAAATCCAAAAATAGTGGCATACAAGTGTTTTCCAAAAACACCCCAAAATATTTTTCTCAATATTTTTGTCACTCCCTAATTTTTGGAAATATTCCAAAAGTCTAATTCTCTCTCAGATTCTTTTATATGAATTGAGATTGTTGTAATTCAAATGAAAAGAAATCTGTCTATTTATAGAAAAAATATTTAGTGTTAACATAAATCAAAAAAGTTAAAAATATTGACTGAAGAAATTTAATTTGAAATTGAATTACCTCAACTTTTGATTTTTTTTTTATTTTATATGTGGAGAGACTCACACCAAATTTTTTCAAAAACTTCGGCTATCAACAAATCTCTCTCTTCCGACAATGTGGGGGCTCCACCATTCTAGCAGCTAATCGATAGTATTCAAAATATGATCTTGATAGAATTTTTGCTAACATATCTGATATATTTTCTTCTGTATGGGTCTTCTCAAGCTGTAGTAGCTTCTTCTCCATCACATCTCTGATTTATTGATATCTCATATAAATATGTTTTGATCTTGAGTGAAATGAGACATTCTTTTCAACATGGATAACACTCTGACTATCACAAAATAATTGATATTTGTCTTGCTGCAATCCAAGTTTTTTCAAGAACTTTTTCATCCACAACAACTTTTTACATGCTTCTGTTGCTGTAATAAATTTTGTTTTAGTTGTACATAGTACAACGCATTTCTGTAACTTTGATTGTCATGACACAACTCCCCCTGCAAAAGTGATCAGGTAACCTGACGTTGACTTTCTGGAGTCAACATCGCCAGCAACATTTGCATCTGTGTATCCAACCAGCACAGATTTGGTATCTCCAAAACATAAATATATTTTTGAAGTACCTCGAAAATACCTGAAATCCACTTTACTACTTTCCAATGTTCCTTTACAGGATTTGAAAGGAATCTGCTCACTACTCCAACTGCATAAGCGATATCAGGTCGTGTACATACCATGACATACATCAAACTTCCAACTGCTGAAGCATTTGGAATTTTGTTCATCTCATCATTCTCTTCGTCTATAGAATGGCTCTATCTGAAACTCGACTTAAAGTAATTAGCAAGAGGACAACTAACAATTTTAGCTTGATCCATTTGAAATCTCTAAAGTACTTTCTCAATGTACTTCTCATGTGACAACCATAATTTCTTAGCATTCCTATCTCTGATAATCTTCATGCCAAGAATCTGCTTTGCTGACCCCAAGTCTTTCATAGAAAAAGACTTACTCAACTGCTTTTTCAAGTTGTAAATTTTGGAAATATTTCAGCCAACAATCAGCATGTCATCCACATAGAGCAGAAGAATGATGAAATCTTCATCAGAGAATTTCTGTACAAAAACACAATGGTCTGAAGTAGTCTTATGATATCATTGCTCCCCCATAACAGACTCGAACTTCTTGTACCATTGTACCGGTGCCTACTTCAAGGCGTAAAGGCTTTTCTTCAATTTGCAAACATATTCCTCTTTTCCCTTATGTTCGAAACCCTCTGGTTGCTTCATGTATATCTCATCTTCCAAATCACCATGTAGGAAGGTAGTTTTGATATCCATTTGCTCAACCTTCAGGTTAAGACTTACTGCTAACTCCAGCATTGTACGGATGAATGTCATTTTCACAACTGGTGAGAAAATTTCATCAAAGTCAATTCATTTTCTTTGACTGAATCCTTTAACGACCAATCTGACTTTGAATCTCAGATGGGAACTGTTCTCTTCATGCTTGATTCTGAACACTCATTTATTTTTCAAAGCTCTCTTGCCTTTTGGCAGTTTCACCAGTTCAAAAGTATTATTCTCATGCAAGGATTTCATTTCATCTTACATGACTTCAATCCATTTTTGTCTATGCTCATAAGTCATTGTTTCTTCAAAGCTTTCTGGTTCTCCCCCATCAGTGAATAACACATACTCATTTTCTGGATATCTCGAAGACGGTTGTCTTACTCTATTGCTCATTCTCATAGGAACTGAGGAGTGCACAGGTGATGGTTGATGATGAACATCATCATCTTCAGCATCATCTTTTGGATTGTCGATGAGAGCATTATTTTCTTCAGGAAGATCAATATGATATTCATCCCCAACTTGTATTGGCACCGGTATTGGATGAATCAATTCTAAATCTGTTGAGTCACCATTGGAATCAATAACATCTTTCTTTGTCCTAAAAATATCTTTAATGGTCTCATTCTTAACGAAAACAACATCACGACTTCTGACAAGTTTTTTCTTTACTGAATCATAAAATCTGTAGCCAAACTGATATTTGCCATAGCCAATAAAAATACACTGTTGTGTTTTGACATCGAGCTTGGACCTCTCATCTTTTAGAATATGTACAAAGACTTTGCAACCAAATACCCGCAGATGATCATGGGAAACATCATTTCCTGACCACGCTTTCTCTGGAACATCTAAATTTAGAGGGATACAAGGTGAAATATTTAATACGTACACAGCCGTGAGTAAAGCTTCACCCCAAAATGTTTTAGATAACTTTGCATGTGAGAGCAAACATCTAACTCTCTCCATCAAAGTTCTATTCATCCTCTTAGTCAGGCCATTCAACTGCGATATTTTTGGAGGCGTTGTTTGATGTCAAATACCTTGTTCTTTGCTGTAGGCATCAAACGATCCAATGTATTCTCCACCATTGTCTGTCCGGATGCATTTCAACTTCTTCACAGTCTGTCTCTCAACCGAGGCATGAAATTATTTAAAGACATTTAGCACATCGTATTTTGTCTTTAAAGTATACACTCATGTCTTATTCGAATGGTCATCAATGAAAGTCACAAAATACTGAGCACCACCTAGTGACTTTGGCATTGGACCACATAAATCTGAATAGATCAAATCTAACACATTATTCATTCTGGAAGGAAGGGAACTCTTGAAAGCAACTCTGTTTTACTTTCTTGCTAAACAGTCAGCACATTTCTCCAAATGTACTTCATCCATTCCGGGCAACATCTTCCTTCTACAATAGTAGTCATCCTTTCCCCACTCATGTGGCCGAGTCGTCTGTGTCATAATTCAATAGCGCTATCTTTCTCCATAGCACTCACAGTGTCATTGGAGAGTTTTGCATGCATCACATACAAGGTAGCATGCGTTGAGCCTTTAGCCACCATCATGGAACCTTTGGTAAGCTTTCATTTGTTATTTGAGAAGGTACTGCATAAACCTGCATCATTGAGTTTTTCTGTAGAGATGAAATTCAAACGAATATCTGAAATATGTCTGACATCTCTCAGGACTAATCTGGTACCATTCACAGTCTCCAGAAAAACATCTCCTCTGCCAACAACTTTTGATAGATTATCATTTCTCATCTTCACAGCGCCAAAATCTCCTGTTGTATAGAATGAGAAGAATTTCTTCTGAGACGTGGCATGAATGGTAGCGCCACTATCAATTACCCAACTGGTCTTATGAGATGTGAAATTGATAGTATCATCACAAACGATATTGAATTCATTCATGGTATTTGTTATGTCATCATCACTGTTGTCATCTCGTTTTACTTCATTGACTTTTTTGGTCCTTTTTGAACTTTCGACAGTATTTCTTGATATAATCCTTCTTTTTGCAGTAATAATATTCAATATTGTCATATTTGTTTGATTTGCCTCTGTTCTTTCCTCTAGACATTTGTTGTCTAGACTGACTCCTTCCTCTGTAGTCAGTAACCAGAACATTTGATTGTGATGAAAAATATGAGTTTTGTGATCTCCTTCTCATTTCTTCATTCAGGATGCTGCTTTTTATAGACTCCATATTGACTACACCATTAGGTGCAATATTGGTTATTGAAATCTTCAAAATCTCCCATGACTCTAGCAGAGAGCCAAATAGTAGCAAAGCAAATACTTCATCATCCATCTTTTATGCTCATTCTGGATAGTTGGTCCATGATCCCTTGCATCTCATTTAGATGATATGCTATGGAAGTTCATTCCTTGTATTTCGAATGCGTCAACTTTGTCAAATAAAACAATTTATTGTTACTTGTCTTTGACTCGTAAAGCTGTTCAAGCTTGTTCCATAGCGTCCGAGCACGAGTCTCATTGTAGATGTGGTTGTACACGTTGTCTTTGACAAATTATCGGATGTAACCGCATACTTGCTCGTGCTCAAACTCCCACTCCTCATCTATCTTGCCTTCGGGTCTAGTTGTAGTAAACACCAACAGATGCATTTTCATCACAAATAGGAGATCATTCATTTTGCTTCTCCATATGTGGTAATTTGTGTCATTTAAGTTGATCATCTTGGTGTCATTTGTCTCCATTTTAAAACAAAATGAGACTCCTTCAACTGACAGTAAACTAATAAAATATTTTTTGATATGGAAGATCAGTCAATACTGCAACCACAGAGCATACTAAGAATTTTATAAGACTGATAAACTGACTCTGATACCACTTGTTAGGCACAACGGATAAAATAATACAAATAAAAGTGAAATAAAATAATCAGCAAAAAATAACACCGATAATTTTACGTGTTTCACCCTTTAATTTGGGCTATATCCACGGACAACACTCCGAATATTTTTCTTTCACTAATAAAAATTAATGGGTACAGAAAGTGAGTCTTCTCTAGACACAGACTAGAGGTAATACAACAATTTTGAGATAAACCCAAAAATAGTGGCACACAATTGTTTTCCAAAAACACCCTAAAATATTTTCCTACTATTTTATCACTTCCTAATTTTTGGAAATATTTCAAAAGTTTAACTCTCTCTCAGATTCTCTCAAATGAATTGAGATTGTTGTAATTCAAATGAAAGGAAATATGTCTATTTATAAAAAAAATATTCAGTGTGAACACAAATCAAAAAAGTCAAAAATATTGGTTGGATGAATTCAATTTGAAATTAAATTACCACAACTTTTAACTTTTTATTTTATTTTATATGTGATAGGATCCACATGTGAAATGATCCACATCCAAATTTTTTCAAAAACTTCGGCTACAAACACTAATCCTATCTTTCACTCACGGATGAAACATTTGTCCATTGATTTTCATTTTGTTCGTGATCAAGTTGAGAATGACATCCTGCGTGTAGCTCATGTTTCCACCAATGATCAGCTTTTTGATGCTCTTACAAAGCCCTTGTCTAGAGCACGTTTTTTTTTTCCGAGATAAAATAGGCCTTGCTGATCGCAGTCCAGCTTGAAGGGGCGTAATGGAGATCCTAATAGATTGTAGAATGGTTGTTATAGGTTTAAATTCAAATTCTTTATCTATATTTTTTATAGGAATTTAGTTGGTCCAATGTCTATATATATTTGCCAAATTATCAAATACAAAGGGATAACTTTCCAACTCTACAGCTCATCTTGATAGGAACACATTATAAATAAAAAACCACATTTTAAGGATTGTTTTTTTATTTTTTTTTAAACTTTCTTTTAAATTGAAAAATAACTATATATATATATATATATATATATATATATATATATAAAAGAAACACGTGTTTTTATAATTTTTTGAAGAAAAGATAAAAATCTTAAAATCAGATCGATTCCAAATTACATGCCATAGGGTTTTACCAAAAGTTAAAATGTTTAAGCAAGGTCAGGTGCTGGTATGTACTAAGCCCAAACACAAACAGCATGGAAAACTATGGAACAAATTCATAATTAATTATCATATATATATATATATATATATATAATTCTATATAATATCAAATGAAACAAATGTAGCTTTTACCTCTATCATCTTCACAATTAAATCAATGAAGATGGAAGGAAAAACAAATTAAAAAAAAAAAGAAATTGATAGAAGATATAATCAATTTCTTTTCTAAGGTTGAAGAAAATACAAAATTATAAAAAGAAAACAAAATGTTGTTAACTTATCATGGACAAATAACATAATCTTTGGTATCAAGAAAATGAGATTGGCTGAACTTGTTGTGACAAGGAGAAGGCCCTGAAGGCGGCACTGGCCCTCTCGGCAGCCGGTTTTCGAACAAGTAACTGAAATAGGCACCACCCCTCAACGGCCGTGCGCATCCGTCCGCGGCAGCCATTATCAAAACAAGAAGAAAAGCCATTAAAACCTGTCTGAAAAGCTTCCAAAATCTCTGTTTCAATAACATGATTGATATGGGTATAAAAAAAATTGTTATGCCAAGGAAAGAATATGATCAAGTAAGAAACTAACAGAGAGTAGTAAAGCATATATAGTGAGAGAAAGAGATGGCAGTTGAATTGAAATGCCGTTTGATTTAGACTAATACTTATGTTATAATAAAAAATAATAATCTTATATTAAGGTTGCTTTTGAACATTGTGGACTATAATTAATTTGTGTGTTTGAACTTTGAACATAAATATAGTTATTAAGTGAAAGTCATGAATTGGAATTAAGCAATAGCAGCCAATTTAGAAACATATACAGGAATTTGGTTTCTTTGAAATTATGGTTTTCGTCTATTACCAACCCTCTCTCTTGTAGATTCTCTTCAAATTAAACTTTATTATTATTATTATTATTATTATTATTATTATTATTATTATTATTATTATTATTTAAACTGTATATTGTATAGAAAAGTTTATTGATTAAAATATTATAAACTTTTTCATATCAATTTCAATCAGTTATTTTTTTTTTAAATTTCATCATGTTTTTCATATTCATTTTCATTTTTAGCAATCGTGCAATATATTAGAAGTTTTGTTCATTGGAATAGTCTCTTTAAGGAAAAAAAATATTTAAAAAAAATGCCTAATATAAAACGTGAAGATTGTATATTCAATACCTTGAACGGCCTAACTGCTGGCTCTGCTTAAGGAATGGTTCAGAGAAACTCCCTCAACTTTGTAAGATTATGATTTTGTCATCATTATCACGTAACTTTCATGCAATGCAAAATGCGCAATCATTTTATTAATAAATAAATAAAATTTATTAATCAAAATTTGGGATTACATTTAAAATTTGAGAGTGAACGTTTTATCATTTTAATGGAATCTAGCTGACACGAACATATTGCTAGATAGTTCAAACCAAAAATAAATAAATAAAATTCATAATCATTCATCAACTTTAAGCTATTGTAATTTCATAATTTTTTTATGGATCCAATATAAAAATAAATAAATCTCTTCTTCATTAGTATAGAAAAATAATATTTTTATGGAACAGACTCAGTATTTGGTCTTCGTATTTTTCCACATTTAGTAATGTGAAATTTACATTTTTATTTTGATAATTTAAGCTTATTTTATTAACAGTTTAGTTTTTTTTTTACTTTTTTTAATTAGACTAAAATTTTGTCTAATAAAATTATTATTTTTTACTTAAATTGAATATGATATATGATATGAATTGCAACGTATAATTTTGTTATTTAGATTGCATACATAGTTTAATCACACACTTTAATACATGTTGCATTTAATCTAAACTGAACAAAAAAAAAAGTTAATTTGTTAATATTAACATACTAATAGAATCATTCTATTCTAATTTTCAAAAATCTGTAAAAAAAAAACTATATTATTTATAAAATAATAATTTATGAATTTAAATTATTGAAATTATAGTACAAGAACCGCATCATCAAAAGTAAACAGGTACAAGGGTCAATGGTTTTACCTTTTTTTTTGTGTAACATTAATTGCCAAAATTATCAATGAAAATCCATTTATTAGATTCATGGCTTCAATAAAGATGGAAATCATATGTAGGGATTTTATTTTTTAACTTTCCATCAAAAGTTGGGAGTTTAGGGGAGTAATATGCTACTTAGGACAAAAGATTAGGGATCAAAATATTGATATAGTCAAGAAATGACCACTGAATTATAAAAATCATTAAGCACCATACGTTTTTTTGCTGAAAAGGACTTCATTCAAACTGTTACACTCATGCATTAATTCGTGTCTGTGGATTAACTCTTGCATTATACCAAAATAGTAAAATCGGGTTTCAAAATAAAATTTAAAGAATTGAAAGCACTAATAATTATGATATAAACATAACACACACACACACACAACCATGCTTAAATTACTAATTTTCTCTTTTTTATTTAATAAAGGATGAAGACTATTTAGTTATATCAAAATTGAGAAAATTAAAAAAAAATAGTCTGTGGTTTTGCACCAAGAAAAAAATTAAGAAAATTTTCCACTAAAGAAGATAATTTTCTTTTATTCTTATCTCAAAATTTAATCAATTATCTATAATATTAGTGCTTTTCAAATAAGTTGTTTTGCATTTATTTCATGCACTTTATTAATAAAATGAAAGTGATACTATAGAACAAAGGAAATGTGTAACTATGATGCAAGCTGCATTTCTTGAACCCAACCCAGCCCATTATAACGGAACTGTTGAGCTCAAATTTTTATGTGGGCTTTCTAATCACTTTTGCGCAACTCAATTCATCCTTTGGAGAAAATTCCCGAAAAAGGTTAGCTTTTGTTTAGTTACAACTTTACCAACATATATATATATGAATTAATTTTCCAAACATGTAATTTTCGGTGGAATTCTTGTTTTTCCTGCTGATTACTGTAAAGTGAGTTTCCTTTTCTTGCTCTCTGCAATTCGTAATAGTAGTAGTGGATTTTGATATTCCTGGCTGCTCATAACATGAGGATTTTGCTTTTTGAGTATCTTTTGCTGTTTCAATTTTCTAGTTTAGATGATTTTTTTTATGAATCTGTGTATCCTGAATTTCCATATTTTTATATATTGAGAAAACCCTTTTTTCTTGTCAGATGAATTTTACTAGTTATTGCTGCTCTATTGCTTTCTGAACAATAGCTAGTAATTGCAGAACTTGACAGATTTTAAATTAAAACTCTTATTATGACTGTGAACCTGATGCCCACTTGTTATGTAAATAACTGTGAGAACCTTACTTGAAAGCATTGTTCTTTTGGCGTTGGGCTTTTTCAGTTTAGCTATGATTTCTTTATTCGTAGCTATATGGATGAGCCTGACAGGGCAGGGGTCTCCATTTGCAGGTTATATTGGAAGCTCTGTTCCCATATTAGAAAAGAACTTCAACCCAATATCATTAATGTCTGCTAGCACTTTTAATTCTTCATTAACTTTACCTCATTTATATATAACTTCAAGGTACATTCTTATTCAAAAGAAAAAATTTGGATTGAGTGTATTATTAATTCATAAGCTGTGTGTTGTTCAAAAGTTTGGATTATTGCAGGAGAATTGTTAGAATGTCTGCGATGCCGATCGGAAATCCCAGTACATTGTCCCAATGTATGACAATTAAGCCCCCTTCACATCCTACCTATGATTTGAAGGGCATCATTAAGCTAGCTCTTGCTGAAGATGCTGGGGATCGAGGTTTGATCTATCTCTTCCTTTAATGCTTTTCTGTTACATCTCCATTCATTCACCAACAAGTTAGGTTTCTCCTAGTATATATGTTTTGCTAAGCTGAAACGTGACCTTTATGGTTTTGACATATGTGTAAAATTGAAAGCCCCTTTATGTGGTGACTGATATTCACTCATCATTCTTCATTTTTTTTCCTGCCTTTTCTTTATGGTAGATTTATATTATGTAACTTCCTCATATTGATATTGGCAATCAACATCTGTGATTCAATTGCAGGAGATGTAACTTGTATGGCTACTGTTCCATTTGACATGGAAGTGGAAGCCCATTTCTTGGCAAAAGAGGATGGTATCATTGCAGGAATTGCACTGGCAGAGATGATATTTCAAGAGGTTGATCCATCTCTAAAGGTATCAACTCTCCACACTTTTATGAGTTTGCACTATCTCTTTGGTTTGCATTTCTTGATGTAAATTATACATTAGGTGGAATGGTCTCGGAAGGATGGAGATTATATCCACAAAGGGCTGCAGTTTGGAAAAGTCTCTGGTAAACTAAAAGGGACACAAAACATATAACAGCAAAGATCTCTTTCATAGTATTTTTGGAATTTGTTTGAGAGTTGTTACTAATTCTTCTCTTTCCTTGGTGCAGGACGAGCACACAATATTGTTGTAGCTGAAAGGGTAGCACTAAACTTTATGCAGAGGATGAGTGGAATAGCAACTCTTACTAAGGTTTCCTACTTTTGTTTGCTTGATTTTGAAATAAATTCAAGTAATAAGTTACTCTATATCTGCATTGTTAATCTTTCGAAATCTGATGGCATGTTAGAGCCCATAATAAATGTTGCACGTCATAAAACGTAGATGCTTTTCAGTGCAGATGATTATGGCTTGGAAATCTGAAAGGGTGGTTGATAAGTGTAACTTCTTAAAAGAAGATAATTCTGTCTAAGATCAAGTTAATATGACAGTAATTGGTGTGGGATACCAGTGAACAAGATGAATAGATGAAATTTAAGAGGTTTTTCTTTATGTGCCTTTAACTGAATGAATCATGGCATTCCAGGCAAATTAAAACAATATGTTTGTTTGATTTGCCAAAGAGAATTATGTATTATTTGTGCTTCCTGTAGGCCATGGCAGATGCTGCATGCCCAGCGTGCATTCTAGAGACTCGTAAAACAGCTCCTGGTCTACGTTTGGTTGATAAGTGGGCGGTGTGGATCTCTTCCCTGCATGTTCTCTGCAGCAATATGTAATTTCAGTTGTCTATAAGTTTCTGGTTGACTTGAAGCAATCTTGTTTTACAGGTGCTAATTGGTGGAGGAAAAAATCATAGAATGGGTTTATTTGACATGGTTATGATAAAAGATAATCACATATCAGTAGCAGGGGGCGTCATAAATGCCATAAGATCTGTTGATCAGTATTTAGAGCAAAACAACCTTCAAATGGAAGTTGAGGTACTCTTAAATTTCAGTGTATTCTTACAAATTGTGGATGAGCAGAGTAGATTAACTTACTGAGTGGAAGTTAATCTGCAAAACTTTTTATGATTTCACAACCTATTGCACACACCCCTCTGATTTTCAGTCGGTCTATACATGATGTAGTTATCTCATTCTTTAATTTCTGCTTGTATAAAACTCTTCTCTCCAAGCGTGGTTGTTATTGCATTTTCCATGCTTTTTATAAGATATGTCTTACATAATCTACACTTACTATGTTTTTATTTTGCCCAAGGTTGAGACCAGGACACTTGAGGAAGTAAATGAGGTGTTAAGTTATACATCCCAAATGAAGACTTCCTTGACCCGGATAATGTTGGATAATATGGTTATACCTCTACCAAATGGGGATGTTGATGTATCTATGCTTAAAAGTTCTGTGGAATTGATCAATGGAAGATTTGAGACTGAGGTAACTTTTATTTTCAGTTGTACAAAATCTATGGGCATCTAGAGTAGAGATCAAACAAGAACTATCACTAATACCTACTATTTTTGGAATGTTATTTATACTTTACACCTTGATAATGTCAATGTTGTTTGAAGGGCACATTTGATGTGTTTGACACTCACATCCAACACATGTATTAATAGTTATGAGAGAACTCACCTTTGTCACATTGAATATAGTATTTTGTGACATTGTCTACTTTTTCTTTTATCCATAAATCTGCATTCAATTATTTTTTTCATAAATTTTATGCTTGTTAAGCATATCATAAATAGTCTCTTTCCAAATGATGGTATAGCTGTTTGTTAGATTAAGCATATTCTTCTCTCCTTTCTGAGGTTAAATATTGATCTATCTATTTTGAGGTAACAGGCATCAGGCAATGTTACTCTTGAAACGGTGCACAAAATTGGACAGACTGGAGTAACCTACATTTCTAGGTAACTTACAATCTGAGAAGTATGTTTTAGTTTTGAAATGTGGCAATATGCACTTCTGTCGTTATGGGAATCTACAGCTTGTATAGTTGGAAATATTATTCAATATATAGTACTTAAATCTTTTAATTTGATTTGCAGTGGTCAACTAACACATTCAGTAAAAGCACTTGACATTTCTCTCAAAATCGATACAGAGTTGGCTCTTCAAGTTGGAAGGCGAACAAAACGAGCATAATTGTCTTTTTATCTTGCTTTGATTATGCAATCAGTCAACACTGGTAATCTCTTGGCTTTGTCTAGAATAAGAACATAAATATCAAAGTGTTTTCCCTCTTCTGCATTTCTCAACTAAGAGCTGTGCTCTTATATCAGTTCAAAGAAAAAAATTCTTTACTGATAAAGGTCTTTTGTACAGAAGATTCCATTAAACGAAATAACAAGTTTCTCTCACTCTTAAGTATATTCTGCTTGAGCTGATCTTTTTTTTTTTTTTTTTTAATAATTGTTGTTAAATACATGCAAATCCTCTAGTCGTGTAGGCATCACATTGAGATTCATAATACAGGAGAGCATTTTCGTAATTGTTTCCTTGGAGAATATGTGTTCACACATGTAGTCATGTACCTAATAGCACTACCCCTTACATTATAAAATCCATAATTATTGGGTTTCATGGTGTTACTTAAAATTTCTTTGATGATTTGCATTTTCATGCCAAGCTTGGTTGGCCTTTTTATGATCTTAAAGGTCACTAGCTTTTTATTACCTTGTATGGTGCAGACTTGAGTTTTTTTATGTGTTTGAAGCTATGTTTCTTGGACTCAGGTATGGGTACCCGACACGGCTATATATTTAGAAGTCCGGTTTCTTATTTTTTAAATTTTAGGATATGTGGGTACGGCTAAAAAATATCCAAAATTAGGGTACGAGTACAAGAATATATATATATATATATATATATGTAAATATTTTAATTTTTATATATAATAATTTAAGTTAAAAGATATATCAATTTATAACATTAAATTGTTAAATAAAATATTTTAAATTACAAATTTAAAATCTAAAATTCAGACCACAAACAAATAATAAAATGATAATTCTAAGTTCATTTAAATTGTAAATCAGTCAAAGTTTGCTATATAATTTATATTAATTTTTGTTACCACCACAAATCATAATTTTCAATTGTGAGTATTTAAGAGATAATTATTATGAATTTACAAACTTTTTCAAGTCCATTTGATATACACTTGTAATTTAAATGAAATCAGAATTATGAGTGCTCACTTTTAAAGTGAAGAATTTGGTAAGAATTTTATACTCATACCAATGTCATATCCAAATGGTACGGGTACTTCTTAAAAAATGAAGTGTCAGAATGACATTGGTTTAAAGTCAACCAGCTACTTTTCCTAGTCTTTCAAAACTGCTACCATCAATAAATTGGCAAATTTAAGTGAACACGATGAAATATATATATATATATATATATATATATATATATATATATATATATTGCTATGTCTTTGTGGTGAAGTCAAGCCTCATGCTTACGAAGATACAACTTCAAGTCATGGTTTTTTAGTTACTGAATAACTGTCACGAGGTTCAGCATAGCATAGTATTTTCAATTCATTTCATCTTTACGAAAGATTTGGGCTCCTTGTTGTATTAACTCAAACACTTTAACTGTTATTGTTCTATTACTGCTCGTATAGTTTGTGAGTGTAGTAGATACCTGCGTATATAGAATTGAAATTCTAATATATATAATACTGACTACTGAGTCTCCTTGTATGTATATATTCAGAGAGTAGCATAAAAATATTTCGTCAGACCTTGTCTTGTTTCAAGTTTGGCATTGAAAATGAGGAAATGGGTCACATGTTGATCAATCCTTTTACATGACAAATGGTTATGTAAGATTTGGTCCATGTCTTGTCCAAGTCTTTTGAAGGCCTAATATTGTGCGACCATTGTCTCCTTTGTAGCCTTAAAAAGAGGGGCATGGAGCACAGATCTCTACCCAGCAGCAATGTGGGCAATTGGGCATGGGATGAGTAAGTTGAAGGGAAAGGCCATGTCCTTTACTGTAAACTGCTTACTGGAATTATGAAATATTTAATCACATTTTATTCCTTTTTTTTCTGAATTTTCTAAAAGAAAGCAGTCAATATAAAGTGGGATTTTAAGTTTGAATTATCACGGGTTAGTCTAGGTAACAAGGAAGTATTAGAATAATATTTAAGGTATTTACTGGAGGGAATTTTTTGAAGCTTCACATTCACTTGATATATTCCAATTTTATATTTTGATGCGTTGTGGAGAATGTGTCAACTTTTCATGTATAATTAAAGTGAGCATGTGTGCTATTAAAATAATAATAATAATAATAATAAAAGAGTGGTTGAGGCAGCAGATATAGGACACTGAATTTTTATTCTTTTTATTATTTATTTTTATTGTTTTGATATGGATTTAGCTTTGAACACAGAGATTTAGACAAATTTATATAGCTGAGCTTATCTAATATGAAATTAAGGCTTAAGGCTTAATTGTTGTAGATTTGAATAGAAGCGTTGAAACCAAAGGAAGGCTAATGCTAATTTGCATCAGGATCTAAAGAAAGTAAATACAACATGCCCCATAAATAAATGAAAATACCCAATTCCATGGACACAAAGGTATTCCAGACAAATAACCTCAACCTTTTTACAAGACAGTTAAATTCTTCCACTGATCACCATTAAAGACTGAAGGTGATGATGTATTTCATGGAACCCCGGAAAGATATAAACTAATTTGTATCCCTTAAAACATCAATCCATTTTCGGATGTACAAGAAATTAAAGGGATTGGGAAAAAATTCATCCATTTACTCTTATCATCAAGGGATATGCTATGAAAGTTGAAATATCATCAATTTTTTTTGTCATTTTCTAAAAGAAAACTAAGCTTTAGTTTGGTTTTAATACTGTAGGGCATTTCACACTTTTCATTTATGTGTAAGGACTAGCATTAATAAATTCATACTATGAAAAGCATCATACATTTTTTGTTAATAAAATTATTATAAAAATACATTTCAACTCAATTAAAATAATAAATTTCCATTAAAAAAATCATTAAGGATTGGCGCAATTCTTATATCAAGAACCAGATTCATAAATCTAACTTTGCAATAATGTCTTTATTTTATATATATATATATATATATATATATATATATATATATATATATATTTCAAAAGAATAAATTACATTGGAAAAATCATTAGAGAAAATCCCATGTAGGTGCAAACTTTATACATAGGGGTGTGGATGGTTCGTTTGGTTCAATTTAAGGATGCACCAAACCACTCAGTACTTTTTTAAAAACTACAACCACTGACCAAACCAATGCCATGATTTCCCATTTCTCAAACCAAATCAAACTATCAGAATTTTAAAATTTGGTTCAATTTCAATCAGTTGGCAGTTAGTTGGTAGCCAACTATTAACTGCCAACCATACTAGTTAATTATTAGTGAATAGCATAACTGGTCAGTTGTCAGTTGCTAGTTGTGGTAATTATATATATCTAAAGTTTTATTTATTATTAATGTATATCATATATAATATAAAAATTAATTAACTAAATATATAATATATAATTTTCAGCCATCAAAAAATTATTATAGATTGATATAAGTATAAATAAAAAATATATATTTTTTTATATTGACTATCTAAAACCTTTGAAATAAAAAACTGAAAATTATAGTTTTCCATAAAAATTAACTTTTAGTACAAATTCTAAACATTAACGGTTGGAAATTTTAATGACTACCAAACACTTAATTCAATTTTTAATTTATTGGACTTTTAAAAGCTAAATTAACAAAATATCTAAAACCATTTTTAATATATTAGACCGCTAAATTTGCATTAAATCATTATGACATAATTTTTTTTATTTACTGTTATTGGCCTAATGGGTTCGCGTTTTGTCATGGTTTTTTAACCTATGTTTCACAATTATTTATCTTTAATAGAAAAAGGTCAACTTATACCTAACTCTAAGTTTGGCCCCTGACATTTCTTCTCATTTGGAGCTGATGTATGCTGAGATGTGCGCGTGACAATTAACAAACATTTTTTATATGTGTATTCCTCCTTTTCTGTCTAAAAAAAACTATTTTCTTTTTCATTTCTCAAATTTAGAAATAGCAACATAATAGATTTGAAGTAGAATTTCCGACTCCGATCCTGAAATTCTATTCTGTTTTCCTATAAAAAAAATTATGCATCTCTATCCCCATATCATAATTATTAAAATATAAATAATTAATATATATATATATATATAATATTTGAGGGGGACAAGGTAGAGCGGAGATTGGGATGAATATATGTTTCCTGTCAAAAAAATTTCAAGTTCAAAGTAGAATACACGGGACAAATTTAATTGTTATTTCTACTCAAATTATAGCTCACATTTTATAAAAAGAAATATAATTGATTTATTAATTATCCATTTTATTCTTATTCAATGTGTTTCGGTAACAATTATAAGATATCATTTATTAATTTTTTTCAATATATTATTAATTAATGTAAAGATATATTAAAAAATATGTATAATTCAAATTACGTAAATTATTTTTTTAATTTATTTTTCAGAGGAAAGGATTATATAAAAAGCGAAGAGACCTCTAATTTTTATGACGACGCCAAAGCACCGCAACATTGGGTGGTTATTATTTATTCACGTCAATAACTGCCGCACAGGTAATAACTCCGCCAAGCATTGAAGTGACATTGTGGAAGCAAACCACCATCGTGTCCTTGTGAAACGCCAAAAGTTGAAAAATTGAATCAGGATAAAAGTAGATGGGTTTGCTGTAAAACTTAAGCCCCCTGTTCAATTCTATTCAAGAATTCATTTGCTTTGTAAATGAATTCTATGATGGAACTTATTTGCAAACAAACTCCCTTATTTGCATTGGCAGAAATATGAGGGAGCGACCCCTCCATGAAAAAAATTTAGTCTGTTTAGTCTCTTATATTTTTTTATTTTTCATAAATATTCTTCTTTCGCCCCTTTAGGATAAAATGAATTCTATCGATAGGTTTGTTTGAAATCTGACCTGTGGCTTGAGCAAGATAAGGTTCAATAAAATTGACTTGAAACAGTGTGTATCTACCGTCCTTTAGATTAATTTCTTCTATGAAAATAATGGCCCATGAATCTGGTTTTTCCGTGGGAAACTCATTTTTTCTGTTAAAAAAATTCAAGACAACTCTATACGAGAATACCACAAGACTCTGGTACAAGGAGAACAATTTTCATAACATCAATTTGGCTCGCATCCAATTTTATTTTAAGAAATAAAAAATAATTAGATTAAATATGTAAATACAGATCTAAAAATTTACTAGGAGAAATAAAAATAAATTGTAAATCTAAAAAAACAATAACATATCTGATATTATTAAACAAAAATTGAAAAAAAAAATCAGAGAGTTGCCGTCTACATTAGCTCTAAAACAAATTAAAATTAAAATTAAAAGAACGAAGAAAGTGATGAGGAAAATGAAAAAGTATATATATATAACCTGCAGCTCCACATTGTTTAATTAGGCTAAAACTTTGTTTTAATTTTTTTAATTATTTTTTCCTTTCTCTATTTTTTTTCTTATGCCGTTTTGCCCATTGCCGGAATACCCAAATGAATGCGTTTACTTCCATCAAGTTGCAATGTTCGTGCAATTACTGATTCCAATATGATTGAATGATAATCAATTATAAAAAAGAAAAGAAAAAAAATTAATGGCCAATTAGTAAATTTGAAAAAATAACAATTTACAAATCTTGCAACTGAAAAGAGAAAAACTCAATTATTAAATTTGTGTAAAAAAATTATTTTCAAATATATACATTATTTATAAAAAGTAAAAATTTAATTATGAAGAGAGAGAAGAGAGAGAGGAGAAGGAAGAAATTAAGAGAACAAAAGAAGATAATTTTGTCATTTGAAAAATAAAAACTCTAAAATTAAAATTTGATTTTTAAATTGTATCAATTTTGTTAAGTTTTGGTTTAGTTACAATCAATTCTTCTGAATTTAACTTTTGAAAATTACAAAAATAAAATTACTTACCTCAAACACCAAAATAATTTTAAATTTACAAATAAAATTCACAAATTTTATAAATTTTCCTATACCGGATAAATACGTCCATCCCATCTTCTAATGTCTTCCAGAAAAGGGCAAAATCGTTAATTAAATTCAGTACCTTACATGAGTCTTATGACGACATTAAATTTGACATTTAATTAATCTTATTTACAAATGTCCTATTTATGATTACAAAAACTTACTTAGATGGATTCAAATTTGATAAATTTCTCTAAATAGTGATTGAAATTTCAAATAGTTATTAATAAAAAAATTATATTTTAGAATTTTTTCTAAACAGTTAAAAAAATTTTAAATATAAATATCACATTATTTTTACTATATTATCCTTATATATAAAGAAATAATAACATTTGAATTCGTTTTTTTATTTAATTACTCTTATATCATATATTTTTTAAAATTTTATTATTATTATTATTACTACTACTACAGTGATTTTTAATTTGCTAAAATAAATAATTATATCAATTAAGTAATATATTATTTATTTATTTATTATAAAATAATATATATATTGAATTAAATAAATAATATTTTTATTGATAATTTTATATCCTAATAACATCAAATCAATTATTTTTATCAAATAATAAATATCAAATTTTTATCAACTATCAATTATCAGATTACTAACCACCAATTATTAGCTATATTCAATAGTTAAATTAAACAGAATTTTAAAATTGAGTGGACTATTAATGCCCTATTAAATTAAAAAAAAAAAAAACAGGAAGATGTTACCTTAGTTGTTGTATCATTATCATGTACGGGTTATGGGTTTGTTCCATCAATAAATGGACAGTAAATTAATTTTCCTTAATCAAAGGAAAATAAAGTTATTATTATTATTATTATTATTATTATTATTATTATTATTATTATTATATCTAATTAAGAATTTTAAAAAATAAACCTTGCTAAATATTAATTTGTTGAAATTTATGGAGTAGCTTAAATTTCACACATCCTTATATTGTAAACAGTATAAATAGACTTTTTTGAGCATTTAGTGCCAAACCCATATGGGATTCAAAGGTGGCTGACAACTCTCAATTGACAATATCCATCCTTCTCTCTCTTTAAGGAAGGAAAGAAATATTGAATTCCTTGCAATGAATTTGAATGAGAATATAATAAAACATACTTTTTTTAATAATATAATAAAATATACCTAGTCAATTAAAGAATAGCATAATTATAGTTAAATATAATATTTCATTTAATTTAAAATTAAAAAAATAATAACAAGCACAAAATTCAATGTACAGCAAATGGATGACAATGTTGTTTATGACTTATTTTAGGAATATTAATGATGCACTTTTTCCAAATGGTTGAAACTAAGTATTTTTTTTTTCAAATATTTTCTAACACTCATTTTACTATATAAAAAGAAAAAAATTTAAATTATTTTTATCACCAATTAATCAGAAAGTAAAAATTGAAAAATATCGAAAAAATAAAAATAAAATTCTTAGTTTTTAAGGAGTGATTGCAAATGAAATGGAGGCTTAACAAATAAAAAAAAGTGTTAGTGGGATTAATCAAACTCTAATCAATGTCATTTTCTTCATTAGAAGGTCCAATATCCTTATAGTCACCATAAAAATATTAAACTCTAACTAATATTTGTTTATAGCAGCGAACAAGTTCAAACACATGACTTCCTCAAAATTACACAAGTAAAAATACTAATAAAATCACCCCCTAATTAGTTAATCAATGTCATTTTTAACCTAACAGTAACTATTTTAACGTTACCCCCTCCCATTACGACCTTGTGATGTGTCATTAGCAAGCAAAGAGCAAAAAGCCTAGAAAATTTGTAATAGGCCTGCATAATGAAAAACACTTTTGGTTCAGTAAATTCCATAACTTTGATGGTGATATATACCAACTGATTAGTGACAACTTAGAAGGCGATTAGACAATTAAGCTAAGTGGGAATGTTTGTGCCCCATCGCATCTTAAGCTGTTTCACTTTTTAATTTATCAACAATATTTGGAATATTTTTTTATTAATAAAAATTAATGGATAAAAAAATAAAAAAGTCTTCATTATACTTAAATTTGAGATAATACAATAAATTTAAAATGAATCCAAAAATAGTACCATACAAGTATTTTATAAAAAATATCTAAAAAATTTTATTATTACTATTTTTATCACTCTCCAATTTTTTGAAAAAAATTCAAAAAATATAACTTTCTAACTATAATTATCTCAAATGAATTGAGATTATTATTGTATTATCTCTAACCTGTGTTTAGAGAAATCTCTTTTCTTTTTATACCCATTAATTTTTATTTGTGAAAAAAAAAATTGAAATATTGTCTACAGATATAACCTAAATTAAAAGATTTTTTTTGTATTATTTTACCCGTTATTTTCAAT
This sequence comes from Triadica sebifera, assembly GCA_023653625.1. Classification (NCBI taxonomy): domain Eukaryota; kingdom Viridiplantae; phylum Streptophyta; class Magnoliopsida; order Malpighiales; family Euphorbiaceae; genus Triadica; species Triadica sebifera. The sequence goes on along the minus strand of CM042908.1, from coordinate 22,463,604 downwards.
CAAAGCATACTAAAATATTTTTTGAATATTTTTTTGGAAAATATTTGTGTGCCACTATTTTTAGATTTATCTCAAATTTATTGTATTACCTATAACTTGTGTCTAGTGAAATTTTTTTTCTTTGTACTCATTAATTTTTATTTGTGAAAAGAAAAATATTCAGAGTATTGTCCATAAATATAACCTAAATAACAAGATGAATCATATTGATTATTTTATTTTATATTTATTTGTATTATTTTGTTTGGAAGTGAATACTTTTTAGCCCATAAAATTAATGAAAATAGTTTTTTCACTTTCTCACGAATTAAAAAAAATAATTACTATAATTAAAACTATAGTTTTCTTCTAATATTAAATATATTACCCCTTTCTTTGTTGTTCATTTTAAATCATCTCTCCAATTATTATGACTTTTTTTGGTTGCAATCTACCAATATGACTTTAATTTGCTTTATATGTAATTAATTAGAATAAACTAAATACCAATTAGCCAATTGCACCCAAAAGTGCATATTAATTTGGATATGCATGAACTTTATGAGATTCAAGAGTATTTTTATCTTAATTAAAAAAATATATAAAGAAGAGAGGGCTACTTACAACTAACTATTGATTTTAGATTGGTCATAAAAGGTACTGTACTGTATGTTACAATTGAGTTGCATATATATATATATATAAGAGATGAATGTATTGTACGTATCTAATAGATTACAGAGTAAAAGGAATTCTCTAGTTCTGCATGTCAACATCAACACATATATTTTCAATTGTAGTATGGTCACATTTTTTCGGTTTATCTACCGGGAGGGTAACTTTTTTAATCTTTGAGTTCAAATGAAGAAAGAGGTGATATTAGTAGTTGTTTAATCTATCTATATATATATATATACATATAACATGACCAATATTTGAATTAGTCTAAAAGATTGAGAAGATACATAAAATCAGAAATCATTTTATATAGCATTTTTTTCCACATATTATCAACACCTCTGTCAAAAAATCATTGAATCCCAATAAATTTTTGATAGAGAAATTATTCGGATGTGTATGATACAGTTCAAAAATGTAAATGTTGGGATATCATATGTGACTCATAATTCTTCAATTCCAAATCTGAGCAAATTCTTACATTAATGCTCTTCATAAATTCTAATCTTCCAAGATAATCTTTATATTAATGGGAATCCTAACAAACCTTCCAAATGCAACATTCTCTTAAATGCAAATCTTACTCTATCTTTTCACTAAATGTTTGTAATTAATGTTATACTTGGACAACAAGTTTCATGTCTTATAAATAGCTTTCATTTGCCTTTGTTCACGAGTGTATGGATGAGTGAATGTGTGAATGAGTGAAAGAGAGAAAAAAATATTTGAGTGATATTGAGTTCTTTTATTTTGTAACAAATACAAAATATTTTTTCCTCCTGCTTTTGAGCGCCCTTGAGGATTGTTGTACTCATCTCTATTATTGTGAAATTATTTTGCTTATCGTCATTTGTGGATGTAACCCATACTGGGTGAACCACATAAATTTGTGTACTTTTTTATTATTTTTCTTAGTTGATTTAATTTATTTATCTTACTTGTCTTGATCCATTATTGCCACTTTCACAAACGCTCTATTCCTAAAAATGATATCAGAGCAGAAGATTCAAGATGTCTACTATTATCAAGTTTGACATTGAGAAGTTTGATGACAAGATTAGCTTCAGCATTTGGAGAGTTCAGATGACAATTGTTCTCACGTAGAATGGTCTCAAAAAGGCTTGACAAGGGAAGTCGAATAAGCTTGATTCTATGACTGATGACCAATGGGAAGAGTTAGATGAAAAAGGTGCTTGTACACACAAATTTCTTGCTCTGAAATAAAAGTCAAGAAAAAAGATGAACAAATATAATAATTGAATTTATTAAAATAAAGGAAAGGGGTACGATCTCTAATAAAGAATTTCTATTGATGTAGAAATTTGAGCATTTGATTCTTTCTTTCTTTGATTATTGTTCAAGAGCTTATAAAACTTGATTTAAAATCTGTAGAAGATTTATCTTTCGATTTTGGTGAAAAAGATTAGTTGAACGAATGATGAACACCGTTTGAAAATTTATTTTTGAAAACTTTAACAATCTTAATGTGGAGATGTAGAAGTCTTGATACTTTGATTTCAAGTTGTCTCGACGTTTGACAGAGTTTTACTTGATTTGGTTGCAGAGTTCCAGCGACTTAAGACTTGATATTCTTTTTTTTTTCAATGAAGATTGAAGTTCTTTCATTTATAGGAGAATTTAGGTTGGTGTCTTTATGGTAATTTAGACTATGAAATGAAAGAATATATTTCTCTTATTTAGTCAAATGTATTTATGCACACTAAAACTATTTATGGTAAAGGAATATACTTCTCTATTTTAGACAATTGTATATTTTGACATATGAAAATATTTGAGCTTTATTTGAGTTTTATTTAGTAATTAAATTAAATTAATTACTAAATAAAATATAAGTCTAATTTATTTATGGACCTCCAAAATTTTCATATATACAAATGTCATTGCGAGACTGATTCACATAATTTTTTGAAGCGATCATGTCTCAAAAAAAATTTTTGTTATGATATTTTGACAATTTTAATTTAAATCATTAAAAATACGTAATTACTCATAATAATTTAAATTATTTGAATATTTTTTAAAGTGATCATAAACCAACTTCATATCACTTTGTGGAGATTCAATATTTTGCCCTATTAGTTGCATTCCAACATCATGCTTTGTTCCTTCGCCCAACACCCTTTTTTTTAAATCAAAAGCCAACTGTTTATTTTTAAATTGTGCACCAGATAACCAATTTTTGATTAGTAAAATAAAAGGCAACAAACATCACAAACAATTGCCAATTATTTTTTACCGTGCAAGAACCTTGAAACCGACGAAATAGTAATTGTTTTTCTTTCCTCTTTTCCGATGTCCTTCTAATTTTGAATGAAGCAAAAATCTTAATTTAGGAGATTGATTTAATTTATGTATTAGAAATTTTATGTCTCCTATTCAATAAGTTTTTTTTTTTCCAATTGAGACTAGAAAATATCCTATTTAAAACCAATTTCTCTTTTCCAAATAAACAATTATATCTCTATATAAACAACACTCATTGGTCTTCATTCTACTACCTCCAATTCTTGTCAAAGAGAAGAATTTCCATAAAGTCCATTGGTCGTCATTCCACTACATAGAATTTCCACAAATTCCATTGGTTTTCATTCCACTACATTCAATTCTTGTCAAAAAGAAGAATTTCCACAAAGTCCATTGGTCTTCATTCCACTACCTTCAATTCTTATTAAAGAGAATAATTTTCACAAAATCCATTGGTCTTCATTCCACTACCTCCAATTCTTGTCAAATAGAAGAATTTCCATAAACAAAGTGCACAAGGTGAATTTATTTTTTGTCCACAACTTAAATTTGCTACCCAATATTGTAAGTGTCTTTTATATTTCTCTTGCTATGACTTTTTTTTAATTATTACATGTATATATACACATTTATTATCTTTTTCAAGTGTCATGTAACATTTTTATTGCAAAATTAGTCCAATTTTCTTGCAAGTTCGAAGATTTTTAAAGCTACAAACTTTGAAATGCAACATTTACAATTTTTTTCATATTGTGACTTCAATTTTTTGTCTTCAATCTATGTTTTAGTGATCAAATTATTTCATATTCTTCAAGATGATGTTGTTCAAGGAAACTACATGTTATACATCAACCAATCTTCTAATTTTAGACAAAAAAATTTCAAACTAGGAGGAAGGTACCACACTTGCGGTCTACACTCCTGCTATTGGCGATTTTGCTCATTCGTGGTCTTTTTTTAATGGTTTTCCTCATTGGTCATTTTGGAGTTTAGAAACATCATGAGACATCTAAAACTTTAAACTTAATATAATCACATCTTCAGGGGTCACTTTGTTGCAATCTTCGCTTCATATAAGTAAATCATCATATAATAGCCTCCAACTATTGAAATATAGCGTCAACAATGGTGAATCTTTATGGACATCATTTTCTTCATTTTTGGGTGAAGCTACATACACCGAATGCTATTGGGAATGAGTTGAATATGTGTTAGTGAGCAATAAATGAACATTGACTATTGTGGGACTCTATGATGTCATTTTCACTTTTTTCTTCACTTATGACTGCAAGTTGAATATCATGCATGATTTTTGTGAGTATTGGGATCCATCTACAAACACCATTTGCACTGTCAATGAGGAATAATTCATCTTTTTGTGGGATTTAAAAATATTAGGCGGTCTGCCTATTTGGGGATCTTTTTATGATGAAGTTATTCCATCAGTTGAAAAATTGAATGAGCTCGATCATGATGGAAAACACCATCTACCTTGCATTTGTGCTTACTTGTTCCTTGTTTTTCATTGAAACTACAAAAAATGGAAGATCACTATGAAATGACCATCACTGATTGGCTGAACTTCTGGTTTCGAGGGCTTTTAAAATACAAAGAACTTCTAAAGAGAGACAACAAAAAGAGGACAGGACGTCTAAGGGAAACTTATAATCCTTCTGGTGTCATTGATAAAACTTCACGTCATACGAAAAAATGGAACAAGCCATTCTCTGCACTTTATATAGAGGTCGATGCTCGAGAAGAAGTCTACTTAGCTGTTTTTCTTTCTTGCTGGCTATGCAAGTTTGTGCTTCCTGGCAGGGATGTTGGTCTGATACGTCCAGGTACTTTCAAAATTGCATGTTCGATGGCAACTGGTCAACACTTTTGTCTAGTGGTTCCGGTTTTAGCAAACATCTATTAAGATTTGAGGGAGATTTCAACTGTTACTTCAACACTTATGTGTAACATCCTCGACTTTTTCTATATGCATTTCTGCAACATCTCATTTGAGCATATGCATTTTGCATATACATCACTTGAATACATGCAAAATATACATTTTTATTTAAATAAATTTATGATATACACTTATTTTATTTTCAGGCATTTTACAATTGTATAGAAGTGTACATGTATATTTTATAATATAGATGAAAATGATATAAAATTAATAATTAAGTGAATAAAGAGACTATATTGAATTAATAAAAATTTGACATGATTTATTTAATTAAATTAAAATAAGTGATTAAATTATATTTTTACATTAGTTAGTAAAATGGTATAAATGTATATATGTATACATGGATGTATGTATATGTATATGTATGATGATGATGATGATAATAATAATAATAATAATAATAATAATAATAATAATAATAATAATAATAATAATAATAATAATAATAATAATAATAATAATTTAAAAAAAGAGAAACAGACAAAAAAAAAGTTGGCTTAGTCAAAGTCCAAGTTTCTTATTTTTCTACCAACACTTCTTCTTCTTCTTTTTCTTATTTGTTTCATTCCTTCAATCCATTTTTTTGAAGTTCCAGCCACATTTTCTTCTCCTTTTCACTCCAAAAATTACAGCAACGAGGTTAGCCAAATGTGATTATAGGCGAACAAATATTTATTTTGTGTTAATTTTGATTATGGTGTCTAGGATTCATAAATAGACAGTATTTTGTCTAGGGTTCATAAATAGACAATATTTTGTATCATAGTTTCAATGATCTTCGAGATTGAATCTAGAGAAGTGTAAGACATAAAAAGTGTTTCTTTATGTCTTAGGTTTATGGATATATAAATAGTTTTGTTAGATGTGATGTATATGAAGAACAACCCGCTCTTGATTGAAACTGATCTGGATGTGAAGTCTAGCTGAGTTAGCTACTGTATTTGTTAGTTTTGAATATGATAAACCCATTATTTGAAGTATCTCAAAACATAAGAGTTGTATATATATGTTTATGTATATGTATACCAAATTTTAGCTTCATATGTCTTGTAGAGGTTGAGTTATTGTGAATAGAATCATGATTATTTCATAGTTTGAGTTAACTATTTAGTGCCCTGGGCAAATCTAGCAATTTATTTGGAAATTTTGAGCTCCTTACAGATAGATTCTATAATGTTTGTATAAACTACATGCAATTCTATAATGTTTGAGTTAGAGATTTTTTTTTTAAAAAAAAATAATATTATGCTTTACTTTTAATATTGGTTCATCACATTTTGAGATCATAATTGACACATTGTTAAAAAGAGAAAAATATATCTCCATATGCAATTTTGTTTATTTAATGTTTGTATAAACTACATCCAATTTTCTTACACAAAATAAATGACAAAATAATAATAATGAAAAAACATAAAAAATTCTTTCCCTATATAAGAATGTCAGTAATAGTCATTTTTTAAAATAACATAAATTGATATTTAAAAAAATTTAGCTGGTAACAATCACTTTTTCTATTTATTATTCAATATTTAGTATCTTATTAATATATGAGGGGATTAAACTCAAAATTAATTAATTATTATTTGTTCTTTCTTATAATAAACAACAATTAACAAAATATCAGGTTAATTAAAAGTATTTCTCTTGAAAGTAAACATAAATCATTTCGTTCATATAATGATATAAAATAAAGCAAATAATTTGCTTGATAATATAAAGTTCATCAATGAATAATAATTACATAGTTTGTGGTCATTTGACAAGGTTGACATACTTTAGTAATTAGGAGACATTCGGTTTAAATTTCTAATTTTAAGAAATAATTGTTTTATTTGATTTTGTAATTTTTGGTTACTACTTTTAAATTAAATGTGTCTACATTTCTTCAAACTTACAGACACTTGAATAGGGATAATTTTTTTTAGATAGCTACTTGAAGGAAGAGAAAAGCTACTTGAGGACTAAAATAGTGAAAGAAAGAGAGCAACTGAGGTAAATATGTCAATGACAAAGACTTAATGAAAATTCCAATTCAATATAACTTGAATTATGATATATTGTAGTTATGTTAATAAAAGTGATATAAATTTATAAGGTGTGTTTTTTAATTAATGTATGAATATATTTCTTTAAAATATAGTTGATCTATGTAATGTTCATTTTTTAATTAGTGTCTGGATCTATTTTTTTAATGTTTTTTAAGTACATATATGTAAATAATAATAAAATTAAGTCTAGATGTCCATTTAAGATTTACTCAATAAAAGTAAGTAACAAATAGTTCTTGGTTTGAGACTATTTTTAAACATCCAATCTCATTTAGGATGTAATTGCATATATGGTTTTTGGTCCTAAAAAAAATTAGTGTCATTTTTCTAATGTTCTTTGGATACATGTATGCAAATGTATTATTCTATTTATATTGTATACTTGGAAAAATAAAAATATTTTTTTATGAATCCTCCAGTCTGTTGCAACTATGATATAAGTCTAAAATCTCATATTAATCTGTAAGTTTTAATACTGCTAGTTAATAGTTTCTACAACATTTGTAGAGTTTTCAATATTAATGTTCATTTTGATATACACTTATTTTCCAAATCTTATAAAACTTATACTATAGAATATAGAAAAAATAAATGTGTTAGGCTAAAATGTAATGACATTTCAGTAAGAATTTTATATTCCTAATTACTAGTTAGATTGAAATTTTTATAATTTTATAATCTTTTATTTGTCATTTTTTTCTATTTTAAGTGTTTCAACAACAAAGAGGTGTAGAATGCGAATATTATGTTAAGAGATATATATACGAAATTGTAGTATATCATAACAGTGATACAAAATTGCTTAAGGTATATTTTTTAAAATACTAGTTAGTCAATTTATATTATAAGTACGATACATAGTTAGCTATTAGTTTATTAATTTTTAACATATTTTCTACTCTTTATTTGATTTGTTTGTAGACTTTTAAAAATAGATCATATAGTCAATATCAAATAAATGAAATTCAACATATGTAGTCCAATTATTTTATAAGAGAGTGTATATGAGAGACGTGTATATGAGAGATCAAATGCATCATATTGTTTCTGAATTATTTTAGGTATGTTTTTTTGCTTTGATTTCTTGAATTTTTGTAATTTATGGTGTCTTGTAAATATTTTGTGAATTGTCAAATTGAGTTTTTGTGACTCGTGTGTTCAATATCTATTGTGGCTTGAAATATTGAAACAGATTATGAATAGTTGTTGCATAATATGATCTCTAATTTGAAAAAAAAAATAGATTATCAATTTATTATAACAAGTGCGTATAACTTAATTATACATGTTTATCATTAAATAATAGCAAATATGTATCATTTAATTATACGTGTCTGCCGTTATATAATAATAAATGAGTATAACTTGATTATACATGTCTGTCATTATACAATAATAGACACGTATAACTTCTTAATTATCTGATTCTTAACAACAAAATGAGAGATGTGAAATTCAAAATAATAATTATTGTCTTTAATAAATTTTTGTACTGAAAGAAATTTTTTATTAATTTGTGGAACATGTAAAACACTTTTAAGAATTAAATAACGGCTATTAGAAGATAATGTAGAAAAAATGATATTTTTGATATCCAAGGTCGTCGCAATATGTAATTAATTGACTCATGCCTTTGTAATATTGACTAATATTTAGATTGGAAATATCTCAGTACAAAGAAACACTAAAATCGTGACCAAAATTAGTTACCACAAAAATGTGGTCTCTAAATAGCGATTAATTTATGACCACATTGTGGCCACAAAAGATTAATATTAATTAATTAAAATAGTGACCACATAGTGATCATTTTACGACCACATTGCGATCAAAATATAGTGACCATAATGTTTGGTCGCTACATTTGGCGCCACTAGTTGGCGGGACATTTTGCAATGGATTTGCGATCAAATGTGGTTCCAATTTAATGACCACAAATATTGTGGTCACTAAATAGCGACAACACTATTCGCAGTCGCTATTTTGTGACCATTTTATTTATGGTCGCTACATTAATAAATTGAAACGGCTTATTAATAATCTATTGTTTTAATTTTTAGCGACCACAATTTTATATGGTCACTGTTTAATGACCACATTATTCGTGGTCATTATTTTTGCTTATTTATAGATTTAGTGACCACATTTATATGTCATAGCTATTTAAGGACCACATTGTTCATGGTCACTTATTTGCTTCTTTATGGATTTAGCGACCACATATTATGTGGTCACTATTTAGTGACTTTATTTATATGTGGTAGCTAAATTGAGACTTTTTTTAATAAAATAATTAATGTATTCAATTTAATATATTAAAGTTTAATTGAAGTTTTAAATTAATGTTGAACTTCGATTTTATCAATTGAATTCATGATTAAAGTGCAATTTAATCAATTAATGTTGAATTTAATAATGAATTATTAATTAAATTTAAGTTTAATTAATCAAATGAACTTCAATTTGATTTAATTTGATCAATGGAACCTTAATTAAATAAATCAATTAAACTCTAATTTAATTTTAACTTAATTAATTTAAGTTTAATTAATAAATTAAAATAAAATTTGATGCAATTAAATAAAATTAAACAATTTCATCAATTGATGTTCAAATTTAAAAATATTTTAATCAATTTAAGTTCAATTAATAAATTAAACCCTAATTTAATCAATTGAACCCTAAATTTAATACAATCAAATAAAATTAATCAATAAAATTCCAATTTAATCTGTTAAAGTTCAATTTAAGTTTAATTTAGCAGTTAAATCCCATTTGATTCAATTTAATCAATTGAACTCTAATTTATGAGATGAACAATTGAACCCTAATTTGATAAATTGAATATCAATTTAAGTTCAATTTAATTAATTGAACTCTAATTCAATTATATAAACCTTAATTTAATTAATTAAACACCAATTTATATAACTCGAATCAAATTAATCAATTAAACATAATTTAATCAATTGAATTTCGATGTAAGTTAATTTAATTGAATCTCAATTTAAGCTCAATTTAATCATTTAACCCCTAATTACTTAATTAAACTTCAATTTAAGTAAATTTAATCAAATTATTTAGTTGAATCTTCATTTAATCAATTAATATTTAATTTAAGAATGATTTAATCAATTTAAGTTCAATTAATTAATTTAACTCCAATTTAATCAATTGAAGATAAATTTATTCTTAATTAATTCAATTAAAGTTCAATTAAGAAATTGAACACTAATTTAATCAATTAAACTCCAATTTAAGACAATCAAATCAAATTAACCAAATAAATTCTAATTTAATCAATTGAAGTTCAATTAATCAAATAATTAATGCATCCAATTGAAAATCAATTAATCAAATAATTAATGTATCCAATTTAATATATCAAATAATTAATGAATCAAATTAATTTCTTTATTAATTAATATTTTATTTTAAAAATCGTTTAAAAAAAAGCACAATACAACATTTTTATTTAAAAATAATCTAATCTAATAAATTAAAGTATTAGATTCAATAAAAATTATATAAAAATTAAAAAAAATTAACGAATAAATTTAATAAAATATAAAATTTAATAATCTAATTTAAAACTACATCGTTTTTAATGAGTATATAAGTAACCCAAGCTAAACCTAGCTTTCTCCATGTTTATGTGCCGCCGTCTCGCCCCCATCTCCCTTCTCCCTTTATCTGATTTCCCCAAGTCGTTCCATCAATCACCGATTTCCACCAAAGCCACTCCACCATTCACCGATTTCCTAAAGCCGTTCCACGCCACGGCTTCATACTTAGCAAGCAAGACACCGAAAGAATAGAATATAAGAGCTCCATAATTTCATTTATCTTACAACCGTTCATTGAACCCCAAAATGTGCATGGAGATTGAGTCCCTGATGCAACCAAAGTCAGATCAAAGATAAAAACCTTTTTAAGGTGACAGGGACCGGTGATTCTTAATATTCAGGACTCTTTCATTGGAACACCTCTTTAAAGCGCTTGCTCTCCAGAAGGACGACGGTCGCTTCCTCCTCCACGTTGTCGCCTCGTTCGGTCACCTGGAGGTATTTTGCACTTGTCTAGGTGGTGAAAATACTGTCAGATGTGGATGAATTAAAAAGTATGGTATGTGGAAAGGATGAACAAGGTTGGGCACCACTTCACTCTGTACCCAGCACTGGAAATCATGGAGATTCTATTAAGAAGAGGTAAGAATTTTTCAGTGTTTCGCTATATGTTTTTGATTTTATATCAAGGATTAAGGCTTTACTACCTATAAATGATGGTAATTGAATTTGTTAGACTGTATGCTCCTAATAAATGTGGTTCCATTTTTGGTTGAATTTCCAGTATAACTGCTGCAGTATCTAATTTTTTTTAATATAATAATAGCAATTTCTAATATCAGCTAAAATTTTGAATTGTGTTAAACATAAATTTTTAATTTGATATAATATATTTAGGTTGTTAACTGGTAATCACTTGTTAGTGTTTTGAAAATTTGATTAAAATCGACACCAGACTTCTTATTCGTTTTGCAATTTTTTTTTCTTAATTCCTGTGCTAGAAATTTCGCTTTTGGCACTGCAAAAAATGGAAATCTAATCCAATTCTCTCTCTATTTCTAAATAGCTGCATATGCATTGCTTCTTTGAACGGTAACGGAAAAATTTAAAGTATCTGTGAACTATGATTCTCCTGCATTCTATCCGTTCTATAAATGACATATGAAGGTTGTGGATATTATCATTTAGTATAAGATTTTGCCTTGTTGGAAATTACCATGTTTATTTCACTTGGTAATAACTTTTTAGTATATATGTTTCCTCTAAATGAAGGATTTCTGTATAGTTTTGAAGTTGCCAGTTTTATTTTTATTGATTTCCTAAGAACTTAAAAATTTGTGTAATGGTCTTAATTGTAAATTTACATCTCAGCAAAATTTCAATTCTAGCAAATGGAACTGTACAAGTGTGCATTATTGCATTTTTTTTTCTTTATTTCCCCTTTTGAAATGTTTTGTTTTTGTTTACTGTATTTACTAATACTGGTTTAGTTCTTGTTCATACTAATAACATATCGATATGGTAAAAGTTAATATATGACTAGATTGATCAATTAGCATGGAAAGAATTTTATTTTATTTTTTCCTTGTTTTGTTCCTTTAAAAGGATTTTTGGTTTATGATAAATTGCTGCTTCAGTCTAAGGTAATTGAGATTTTCAAATTACAATGATATTATTCAATGCCCTTTTCTATCCTGATTTTGAATAAAAAGTTTTACTACAATAAAGTGACACATTAATTAGAGATTTCAGCTCAGTTTGCCTCTTATGATAACTTGCAGTATCCAATTAAAGTATTTTGTATTTACACATACATACTGCTTGTGGCCTATCCATGTTAATCCCAGGTATCGATATTATTGATAGAAAAAATATTATTATAATTATTTATTTATTTTTGTCTTTTTCATTATTTATCCAAACCTTGTATCCCTGTCCATGTCTACCTAGCTATCCCCAAAAGCCAAATTCTAAAGTTATTGCATTTGTCTTCTTCTGATCATTATTTTGAGCTAATGATGATCATATATATATATATATATATATATATATATATATATATATATGTGTGTGTGTGTGTGTGTGTGTGTGTGTGTGTAATTCTTCTGTGCCTTTATTTGGTAATTATTTTCAAACAGTCTACAAAAATGGATGAGTGATGAAAGAAGTAGTATTTGAGGGGGAAAACTTCCTGTGTCCGAATCATGTTGGGATTGAACCAATTCTGATCCCACAAGATATTGCTGGTTATGTCTAAATGGAAGACCGACTGGCCTTTGCAATCTGAAGGATATGCTCGTCTCTGCTATACTTGCAGGTATATATTTTTTCTATTTCTTTTAAGTCTATTAAATGTTGTGATAGCATTTTAGGGATATGATTGAATTTTCAATTTATATGAGTTTATATTTCCAGAGATTGTTTGGATTTTTTATGGCATTCGATTTCTGTTATGTGCCACGTAATAGGGCTAATATAATGGCTAAGACAACTATAATTAGGCAATATAGTAATAAAGCAACTGGTGACAATTGCTATATATATATATATATATATATATATATATATATATATATATATATGACATTCAAATTTTAATTTAAGAAGGAAATCAAATTAGATTGAATTATAATGATATGGTCCAAATCATGGTTGTCCCTATAATTCAAATCTGTATGTTTTCCTATTTTACAGCATTCTGAAGTCTGTTAATGATAGTGAAAATTTGATAGAACTTAGAAAATTGTGAACTTCCTAGGATGCCTAATTCTGTCATTATGTCTAGTGCATTTGACTGGAAGTTTATTATTTTGTTTTTGTGCATAAGAATGATTGTTTCCTGAACAAACCACTAACAAAATATCTAAAGAAGTGGTCTCACCAAATTTGTATGGAATTTGACTGTAATTACATTGTCTGCCCTATAATGCAGTGATTATGGAATTTGCCTGTAATTACATTACCTTCATGTATTAAACTTTTTGTTGATTTATTAATATTTCTATAAAATGGTCAATCACATAGACCTATATATTTTGTAGAACATGAGTGCATAACTCTTTGTTGATTTATTAATAATTATGTAAAATGATCAATCACATAGGCCTATATATTCTCTTGGGTTATATTTTCTATGTCACTGTTGCATTTGTCATCTGAATTAGCTTATTAAAATGCTTAAATGTGTTTCAGATGAGGTTAGACTTTGCCTTTGGTGCATTTTTGCATCTATTAAGTGTTGCTTTGATGGTATTGTTGGTTTTTGTTAAGTCTGGTTGAGTTAATTTACATGTGTTTTAATTAGCGTGAGTGATTAATTTCTTATTTGATTCTCATGCGCTCTCTATGTAGCTTATGGTTGTTGCCGCCTTGGTCTTATTGTGTACTAAACCACCAGAAGTTGGGAGTCGAGAGGATGCACATTATGTAGGTCTTCTCTTTTCATGTGCTCTCGGATTAAAGTAATTTTGCAGTTATTTTATTGTAAATATTGTATTTTTATTTTACACTCAGGGTATCTACTATGATGTATGTGGAATCTTGTAATTTTAGAGTTAGATTATTGTACATATTGTATTTTCATTTTACCTCTATAATATATGTGGAATATTGGTGTGAAGGGAACTTTAATATAAATAAAATTTTATTTGTATTTTATACCAAACTTGATAATTATTTTTTTAATATTTGCACGTATTATTTAAATTTAAATTATAATTAATAATAATATATAATTATTTATAATAACATATACAATAATTCTTAATTTTAATAAATAAATTTATTATTTAATAATTATATAAAAATATTTTAAAAGACTAATATTTTAGTGACCACTTTGTATTTACTGACTAAATTTGTGACCACTTTACAATTGTGATCACAAATATAATCGCTCAAGTTATTACTATATTGAGACCACTTTAGTAACCAGAATTAACGACCACCACATTTGGTCATTTTTTTGTCACTATTTGGTCTCGCGACTTTTTGGAATTACTGTCATTTTTAGTAACCACATATAGTGGTCGCAATTTATAGACCACAGATTTTTCTGTGGTCGCAATTTATAGACCACAGATTTTTCTGTGGTCGCTATTTTTAGTGACCACAACAAAATATGGTCGCTATTTGTTAACGACAAGCATCTTTGCGACTACAATTTATGGTCACCATGTGGTCGCTAAATCAGTTTAGCAACCACATAGTGACCACTTTTTGTGGTCGCTAAAATATGATTTTTTTGTAGTGATCTGATACCACCTGATGACCAGGCCCGATATTGGAAATCAAGGCAGAGATAAATCGATTGTGCCATAAGGCTGCCTATGAAGATAAGTAGAATTGGCCTAACTAGAGAATTAACGGTCAACGTGGAATGATTGACTGAAATTCTTGAATTGCTGCCTGATACCACCTCCTACAGTGATCAAAGGTGTGGTTTCACAAACCACAAATTTGACATGGTACCCTGCTGTTATTGTTGCAGTGAGGAGGACTAGGATTGATATAGGTGTTTCGGCTTGGGTAATTGAATTGAGGAGAAGAATTAACTTGTTGGTTTTGAGAGGATAATGGAGATGAAAAATTATTTTTAGTAACAACATTTACAACTGCATTATCTTGTGTGCCTTTCAACAATATCTTATGAGCTACGAGTTGACCGTGTAATTCATGGAAAGGGACAAGATCAGGAAATAAATTCAAGGTGATAATAGTGTGGAATTTACTATTGATATTACGGTAAATGATAGCATTGAATTCGGTATTGGATGTGTATCTACTAGCAGCAGCTAATTCGTCAGCAAGTGATTTTGTCTTTTATAAATACTTGGAGACTGAGAGATCATTTCATTTGAACTCTTGCAAATCAATATGAAGTTAAAGTTGTCTATTTTGTGAGACCCAGTCAAAGGCATTGCTTGATGCATTCCAAACTTGAGAAGATGAAATTAATCCAACAACATAAGAAAATATCTCTTCTAAAAGAGATGATAACAACCATGACATTAGCCTTTGGTCCTTCTTAATTAAACCAATCAGAATAGGCCAGATTTCGGATGATAACAAGTGGGGTGTATGGGAGATGATTTCTTTTGGTGGTGGTGATGTGGTTCCATCAATCAAATACATGAGATTTTGATAGTTCAAAGGGGGGATAAACTAAGTTTTTCAGGCTAAATAATTGTTAAAATTCAGTTTTATGGCAAAGGTGTGAGTTGTGGTTGTGGTTATTGGCGTGGGAGTGGGAGTGTTAGCGATTGTTAATACGGTGGAGGTATTGGTGTTTTGTGTGGCTGAATCATTGGAGGAAGATGAGTCAAGGGATAAAGATGCCATGACCGGCTCTGATGCCATGGAAAGCTTTTTGGTATTCTATTGATGTTGTGAAGAAGAGTTATATGGCTATATATGTATAAATAATGTAACACCAAGGTAAGGATAACGATACAAAACATGTGAAGCACAAATAGTCATAATTATAATAAAATAACAAAATGAGAGTTATCTGCTAACATGTTTGATTTTAATTTGTTCATGTCACTATATATATATATATATGCCAATATTCACTATCTATAATATGAGGGGAAAAAAAGGCTTAATGCATGATACGAAACATTTAAGTTTAGCATTTTTGTTGTTTAACCCATTTAGATTTTGATAATCTTATTCCAACTTTAATAATTAGGCTCTTTTTTTTGGTGTCAAAGAACTAAAATTTGTTCAATGTTAAAGTATCAAACTAGGAGTCCATTTCGCAGCCACATACTCTAAGCCATAGGTTTTAGGTTTGAATTCCCCTCCCCCGTTGTAACAAAAAAAAACGAGTCCATAAGTGTTAGCAGCCAACTATTAATTAATGATAAATAGCTATAAAAACTACAAAAAAATATTTTTAATTACAGCCACGCCTTTGAGGGTGCTAAGCAATTTGCCAATACAAATAAAATTGAGTATGGCGAGAAGAAGAGTGGGTAAATGCTTTGTAAGAAAAAAAATAAAAATAAAAAAATTTGAAGCGTGGGGGAATTTGTTGGCCACGCTTTTTCCTTAGAATTTTCGTATCCCGTGTTTTTTTCGCAAAATAACAGCTTTTTGAGAAATTGATAGTATATTTTGTTGGATTGATAGAATCCAAAAAAAAAATTATTTTATTTGTTTAAATTTATTCTGAATTAGAACAATTTTCTTTTAAATTTGAGTCGGGTAAAAAATTATCATTTTTAATCTCTATAATAATGATATTGATTCATTTTGAATACTTATATGATATGATAAGAGATATGAATATAAAAGAAATTTTGTAATTATTATTAATTTATATTCCTGTATAGATTTCACTTTCCTAATACACTTGTGTTACCTACTTATATAGATATTCACATTATGATCAATGAAAAATAAACTAGCCACCAATATTTTACATGATACAATTTTAGGCATTTTATTATCAGTATGCATTATTAAATTAAGAGTGTTATAATTTTTTTTGGTAGAAAATTTAAATAAATATATCTATATATAAATGTTGAATAAGTGTATAACTATTAAAAAAATTAAAATTAAAAAAAATTATATATATACACACACGAGCTACTTACGAATCTAACTAATTTGAGACTCTTATGGAAGCTTGGCATAAAGTTCTGAGCAGTTGATGGGCAGTATTTATGTAACATCATCTGGCCCACCCTGAACGAGATGTAGGTTGGAGTAATTTTGTACCTTTCATTGTGTTAATGCTCTGTAGTTGTGGCAGCATCTCTTATGCTCTTCATTCTGCATTCTTCATTAAAAAAAGTGTCTTATATTTTTTTTTTTTGTTCAAAATGATATTTTATAAAATTTTAGAGTTTTTATTTATTATCAACAACTATAATAGTAATACAACTAGTATACTTAATATTCAGTATTTCTAATTGTTATCTCAAACGACATTTTTATTAAATAACAAAGAAATACGCTTTTAGTTTTTTAAAAGTTTGTTTTTGATAGTTAAAATTAAAATCTTTTTATTATTTTTATTATTATAGGCTAAATAATTAAAGTGCACATATATGTGTGGTTAGATTAGATATATTGTAGGGTGAAATTTTGGGCATTTGGAGAATCAGCTAGCTTTACGAGAAAAAGTTATTTTTCTAAAGAAATTTAAAAATGTGTTTAAGGAATTTTTTTTTCTAAGCTAAATCTATGAAAAAATTTATGTATCACTTTAATTATAATATATCGTGTATAATAAGAAATATTATTCATAGAAAGAAAATTAAGGTAAAAGAGTCTTGAGTGGATACACCTCTTAGTAAAAAGTGAAAATTTTAATTATTATTGATCGTAAGATGCCTATCATGACCTATGAATGCAAGTGTAAAATATAATATATACAGATCAGGAATTTAAATAGAATAATATTTTTTTTATCAAAGTATATATAAAATAATAGTTACTTTGTGTACATATGTAACAAATTGTAAATGAATTAATTTATGAATTTGTTGATACAGTATCAGTCTAGGCAAGTATTTCTTATATTTAAATAAAAATTACAAAACTCTAATATAATATTTGGTATGATTCCACGTGTAAGGGAGTGTTTGGAATTGCTGTTAGGTATCCAAAAAGTAGGTTTAGAGTTTTTTTTATTTAATTGACTGATTTTTTTAATTTTTTATAAACTGTTTTTCTCAAACCTATTTTTGGAAAAAATATCTATTTACCTGCTTCTCTATAAAAACAATTTTCAAAACTCAAAAAATTTAAAAATAATTTTTTTTTCTCCAATAGCGCTTTTGTCAAACGCAATGGGCCCTAAAAGTGTTCTTTATAATAATATATTATGTTAAAATTTAGATTTAACTCATCCAAAAACTATATCAAAAATGAAATATTGTCTACTTAAAATACAAAAATTGAAACTATTATAAAAACCACTTATACTATGTGACCAACGAAAGTGTGGTCTTAACTATTAAAATCGGACAAGTTTAGATAATTGGATTTGATAATTGTAAATTTACTATTTTACCATTACTTCAGAATGATTTAAGCCAATATGAAATTAGGTACACCACAATTATAAACTTTTCTTTTATCCTTTAAACTCTTGATGTGAAATTCTATTTAACATTTCTCATCAATTGTAAATGACTTAATCCACCATTTTTATATGCTTGGAGTTTTTTCTTTCTTGAGCCAAGGCTTACTCAATCTTTAATCTGGGTCTTTTTATTTATTGGATTTCAGATTTTATCTACAGATTTTACATTCATGCAACGATTAGTTTTCTCATAGTTTTGATATTATATTAAAATTGAATGAATCTGTACAATTAAATTTGATAATTATAGATTCACTGTTACTTAATAATTGTGACATAAATTCTTTCTATTTGCTTTGAAGTCAGCATGGTTTCTAAAACACTTAAAAGAAATTGTCTAGTGCATGGGGAGTCAGAGAAGAGATTTCACAAGCATAGTCATGAAGTTTTATGTAATGGCAACACTTCTTCCGAAGTTTTTGTATATAGAGAGGCATCATAGAGAGAAATGACCTTTCAAGATATGTACAACGATCAAGACTTATTCGATGATGATGATGAAGATGACAGTTGACCAGGAGCCTATACTGAGCATGTAGAGATCGTGAAGTGGTTTTATACCAACTGCACAAATGGCCAATTTTGATGATGTTGTCCATTGCAATGTATGTTTGAATACTGTTGTGTGCATTGAGCTATTAGTTTCAACGATCTGACTTTTTTTATCTTTTATTTTTAGTGGTGTATTATGAATTCCCTGTTTGTCAACGTCTGAAGCTATCCAGTAAACTAAAAATAACCAACATTGAAGTAGTTGTTAGAAATAAAGGGTAGCTGGTTTTGTTGCTAAGTTTAGATGTTGTCTGATTCAAAAGGCAGAGACATGGACTGTCTTGAAGGGTCAGCTTGCTAGAAATAAAGTTTTCATCTGTATTATGATTGAGTGTGATAACCAAGCGGTGGTGTCTATAATTGAGGGAGTCTATGCTTCGGATATTTATAGTCGTCCCAATATTGTTGATTAGACTAGAAGGTTGACGTCTTCTTTTTCCTCTTTTCAAATTTGTCATGTGTGGCGTGAAGCTTATGAATTTCCCATTGGTAGATATTTCTTGGATGAAGCTCCTTCAGAGATTGGAAGATGGTTGTATCATGATCTTGTAAAATAATGATAAATTCACAATTGTTAAGGTGATCCAATTATAATATTTACAATATCATCTTCATTTCAAATATTCATTACTCACATGGTTGGAAGCCATTATTTACTATTGATGAGAACATGGTCCATCTCAAAGATAGAATACTCAAGATCCATTGAGATATATAGTACTGAAATTAAAAAGGTTTCACATTCGTTGTTAAATTGTTTATTATATATATATATATATATATATATATATATATATATATATATATATATATGTTTCTTTAAGTTAATTACAAGTATCCATATAACTAATCATAACTTGTACATAACCATGTATTCATAATAAGGTAAAAAGAGAAGGAAAGAAGTTAAACTTAAAGAGAAGTATTTATGCACATGTAAAGTAGGAAACTAAATATAATTCTAAATACAATAGATTTTATACACAAAAATTACATTTCTAATCACTTTCCCGCATGTTGAATGAAGGAGAAAACACTATCTGTCAACTTGTCATACAACCACTGAAAAGTCTGAAATCAAGATTTGACTAGTGGTTTGATAAAAATGTCAGATATTTGATCATGAAAGCTTATTTTTATGAACATTAGAATGAATATTTTTCTCTCTTGAAGAAAGTATATATGTAAATTAGGACTCTTCTCGTTATTTTAATTAATTATAATAAAAGAAGAAAAATATTCTTCTGAAAGCAAATGACACAAGTATAATATTTTTCATTGTAATTAATTCTACATGTTATGTGAAAATTATTTAAATATACGTACTCAGCAGGAAAGTTAGATTTTAACTGTTAGTTCACACATCTAGTTTACAGCTTCTAACTAGTATTCAAATAGTTTTTCTCTACGATTCAAATCAAGACTTCGGGCTGAATTAAATAATAATAATAATAATAATAATAATAATAACCTACTACAAATAGGTACTACGCATTTTATATTTTCAATTTAATCGGTTCTAGATGAGAATTATTAACAACATATCAATATTCTCTTCTTTGTCTCGATTATGTAACAAATACTAGTATTTTGATTATTTTCCAACAGAAATAAATTAATGGCTCCCTATTATATATATATATATATAAATAATAGGGATTGAATGGTGGGTTCATCTAACAATAGTAACAATGGTAGATGCACAAATAATTTTATCAGGGAAAAATAAATTAAATTCTGCAAAACTAATGCCTTACCTTCTACCTTTTTGGTCCTTGAGAAAGAGAAACTCCACGTGACAACAATACGGCATTTCTCTTGTCGTTTAGCTTTTTTGGTGATATTCTGGAGATTTGAGAGTGTTGAATTCCATGCAAGACCTTGTCAAATGAGTAGTCCCTTGCTTCATACCTCACGTTCGTCGCTCGTTCGACCTTAGAAAAATTCTTTTAGAACTATATTCTTTTTTTTTTTAGTTTATAGTTGGGTTTTCTTTTATTTTTTCGGTCATATATAGAATTATTGAATTCGAAATCTCAAAAATCTTATCAATAAATTAATATTATTAAGTTAAAATTTATATATATATATATATATATATATATATATATATATATATATATATATATATATATATATATATATATATATCAACATCCATATCATATATGTGCCTGAACTAGAACATTTCAGGTGGTGTGCTTGGTTGTTGAATCTATTGGCCATGAACAACACACGCCAACAAAATTTTGTATTGATAAAATTGTCAGAGCAAGTTTTTTGTTAAAAAAAGAGATTGAACAAGAAATTTCTATTTATATAATTGCAAAAGACCAATTTGAAACTGCTATTTTAAGTATAATCTAAGTCCTAACAATGAGATAGGGAATTAAATTAAAAAATGCAGAATATACAGAAAACTTATTAGCATTATATCAATTAAATAATTCGGTAAAAAATCCAATCCAGTTTTCCCCACTCAATTCACTCAAAATAATAATAATAATAATAAAATATTACTATTCTTTTCTTTTATAAAATATTTAATATTGCTTTGAAAAATTATTCTTAAACTGAAGTTATTATGGATTTGGTTAAAAAAGAAAAATCTTCTTGTAAGAATTCCTAACTTTTTAGTTCCAACTCATGAATGTACTTTACAAAGTATTTATTTTATAGTCCATCCACTGCTGTAAGGACTAGTTAAGTTATTCTTTGAAATGTCATCTCTAATTATAGAGAAGATGCAAACACACACTATGAGATAGGGATATTAACTCTATAAATCCATTTAATTCCTTTTATATCTAACTTCAGGTCTACTTAACTTTCACAGCTTCAACGAAGATACTTATACAACACTAAAGCTCCTCAATCATAACTGCCATGTTCTAATATTTCTTCTACCCCCATGAAAACCATTAAACATTAAATTTGATGTGCACCAAGAATGATATTAATTATGCAATTCCATTAAATTTTTAGAACTATCAAAGGTCTAATTTATATCTTTCTACATTTTAAGGCATGCAGTTATCATTATACTTACTTGAAGCTAAACTATTTAAGTCATGTTCTGCATTTCATTTGGAAAAAGTGATTTTTGGGAAAAAAATTATTTTTAAAATTTTTTAAGTTTTGGAAAGCATTTTTGAAAAAAAAATAAGTAAATAGATATTTTTTTCAGAAACATATTTGAAAAAATAGTTTATAAGAAATATAAAAAATCAATCAATTAAATCAAAATAATTTTAAATGTATATTTTTTAATACTTAACAACAATTCCAAATACCCCTTAATTATGGTTGATATAAATTGATCCAACTAGTTATGTAAGTTACACCCATGGTATCAAAGGAAAATTTTATTTGAAGATGAGAAGTAGGATCACACTGGATCATAATTTTTTTTAAAAAAAGAGAGTTTTATAAACAAAGGGTCGACACACAAACACACACAAAATTAATAAAGGCTTTTGGTTCACAAAGCAATATATTAAGATAAATCAAAATATAATTATTTAATTAGATCTTCCTATTGTATACTAAAATTATTTAAAATTAATTAGGTTGATATTGTTTAGAAAAAATATATAGTTCTAAAAGAAAGATATATATGTTCAAGGTCGAACAGACAACGAAGCCAAGGTGAATTGGCAAAACACTGTTCACTTGATAAGAATAGCAAGGAATCCACTCACCCACCAAATATAAACATAAACATATCCAATTAAATCTGATCACTTGCTTCCTTTTTTGGTGAATATATAAAAGAAAGAGGTTGACATAGTGTGATAAGAAAACCCTGAAAATAACAAAACAAGAACCATGTTAATAAAACTATGAAACAACATATTCTAAAAGAACCATCTATGTAATAGATGAAAAATTACAGAAAGGAGACGAACAAGTACCTTATTTAGTTTCAAATCGATGTGTCCCTCCTTTGTTGAATGTTGAAGAGGATATATGGATAGAATTGGGAGTGATTATGTTGTAGTGTCGTTCAAGAGGAAGAGGGTTTGATTTTTATAGAGATAAGAAAAGCATAAAAAGGAGGGTGAAACGTGTGAGTTTTGTATCTGCTGCCTTTGACACGTGAGAAAGGTTTGACCCACGGGTGGCACAGATCACATATCTTTGTTTTAATTAGCAAACTAGCACAAAATTGCTGCCATGTGCATCTCCTCATATTAATTAACAACCGTCCCAGGTAATATATTTTTATAATAATTTCCCCCTTCGAGTGGCTTTTTTTTTCCTAAGAAATAGTTCATTTTCCTTTTTAAAAAATATAATTAAATATTAAATATTCTCTATATCCCTTTGCCATCAATAAATATGAGTTGCTATTTTAATTTTTCAGTAATGTTCCTAATGAATGAAGAGTTATATTAGGTGAAATGTATATTTTTAACTATATTAACCATAATGTATAGTTTATATTAGGCAAAATGTATATTTTTAACCATATCAACTACATTTTATTAATCTATATAAGAATATAGACAAGCCTATTAAATTGGAATAGGGGGAATTAATAGATTAATTTCGTAATTCAGAGTCAAGGTATATATATATATATATATATTAAAAAAATAAAGAGAAAAAAATGAGTAGATTGAAAGTAAGATGACCGATGACTGTTGACAAAGAAGTAGAAGAAATCAAGGAAGAAAAAAGAGATGTTAGCTCATGTGAATTTGAAGTGCTGATAGGGAAAAAAATTAGATATCAATTGTACAAGTTTTTTTTGCCCAATAATATCCAAATGATCCCTCTTCCATCTACCTTCCCACTAGGTCCTCTACATTTTTGGATTTACTGCAACCAACAAATATTTTTGCGTGCAACAATATTTATTGATTAAGCAATTAATATGTTCTTTTTTTGTTATTGTTACAAAATATTTGATTGAAGTTTAAATTCTATATTTTACAGTTTTGATTATTCATGTTAGTATCATTAAGTTAAAATTTATTTATTCATAATATATAGGATCTGTTTGACATTGCATTTGCCAAAAGTATTTTTGAAAAAAACTTTATTTTTAAATTTTTTGAGTTTTGAAAACTGTTTTTTGAAAGAAACAGATAAATAGATATTTTGTTCAGAAGTATTTTTGAAAAAAAAAGTCTATAAAAAATTAAAAAAATTCAGTCAATTAAATCAAAAAAATTTTAAATCGGTTTTTTGAACACCTAACAGCAATATGAAATATCTCCATATTTTTTTTAATTCACATTAAGTTCTTTTGTTATTAGGCTAATTATGTACTATTTCATTTTTATTAGGCTAATTACGTACGTTAATTAAATTTCGAACTTGTTAAGAAAAATTTATTGACCCCTAATTTGTAGTTAAAATTGAACCTTTTCCAATATTTCAACTATTGAATTTAAAGACTTTTGATCAGTCATGCATAGAGTACCACATGTGATATTTTATTTTAAATGTGTATGAAAGTCAACTTGAATTTCAAATATACAAAAATAATTAAATTTAGAAGTTTATGTATGTACGTACAAATTATTAAGTTTAAAAAAGAAAAAAAAAAGTATATTTTGGTCCATAAATCTTATAAATTTATGCAATTAAGTCTCTCATATGAAAATTTATTACATGAAAAAGTAATTTGATAGGGTTGGATTTTTGAACTCTAAATTGTGATGTCTTTGGTGCAAATATTACATGTAACATTTCTGCTGCATGCACTATAAGAAAATTAGCAACTACTGAAGCTTTTTGTTTATGTTTGGCCGCGCTTCTTCAGACGCTTTCTTAAGCGTTGTCACCTGTGTTGCTAGAAGTTCCATCGCACCATAATTTGGCGACCCAAGTCCTTTGCTTCCGTGACTAACTGGGCGACACTTTCTGTATAAAGCTTCACCAGGCTGGAAAGATGTCCAAAATGTGGCTATACTTCTATATAAAAATTTAAATAATACTCTTGTAATTTTAAATAATAAAAAAATTCTCATCTTGAAAACTGGATATCGTCGTCATTAACTCACTATATTAAAAAATTTAATCAAGTCAAAACAAATTATCTAATTGTGACTTTCAAACGGAAAGCTTAATTTAATGTCTTTTATTCCATGTAGGTAAGACTTGAAGATAAATTATAATTAGAAAAAAAAAAGAGAACTAAAAGTAATATTACCTTTTTGAATCAAAAAATTAATTTCAAACTTCGAAGTAATGGGCATTGAAGGCTTACTTTTTTCATGATAGGGAGAGAAGAAACAAAAAAAGGCCGTTGCTTTTTGGTGCCAACAACCCCATCAAACCCCAATTTCCACAATCCCACCAACCTTGCAGTACTTCACTACCCACTCTATTTTTTATTTTTTTAACACACGCTATTTGTTTGGGGCCTACATCACCAAAAATTGAATAGTGCGTCTTTATTCTCTTTTTTTTTTCAAGAAAGCATCAGAAGAAAATCTACCAGTTATTGTTAATATATATATATATATATTACATTTAATTGGTGAGAACAAATTTTAATTAAGACGAGTGAGTGTCTGAAAATAAAGAATATTTTTATTATATATATATATATCACAGTTGATTATGCAGCACAGGTACTTTTTATTATGGGTTGAAAATTTCTTTTCGGAATTAGATTTAAGGTCTAACATTTATCAATTTTACAATGTATATATTCGACATGCTCATTTCTACTGGCATGATATATATATATATATTTGAATGCTGCTATTTTCATTGTTCATATTTTTTTGCTTATTTTGGCTGGTTATATAGTATATGTACTCTTTATATTAGTTGTTTATCTTCATGTCACTTTCTGCTAATAGATGTATTGTCCTTGATATCTTGATACTCCAAAATTTTCTCACACGTTGATTATTGACATGATATAAATACTCCTTATAGTAGCTTTATATGGTTATTCTTTCTTTCCTTATATATATATATATATATATACATATAATGGGCGGCATATATAAATATTGTTCTCGTTCATATTAAATGATATATTGGATTTTTTTGAAATCCGATCCAACTCATATCAAAAGTCAAAAAATTTGTTTAGTTTGGATTGAGTATGAAACAAAAACTCATGGATTTAGATCCAATGGTCATCACTATTGAATTTGAATTGAGTTTGTTTAGAATTTTATATATTATAACTTTAGTTTTTGCATAGGTAGGTAGAATTGACAAAAAAAAAAGGAAATAAGAAATTGTGATACGGATGTATATAGTTATATATATATATATATATATATATATATATATATATATATATATATATATATATATATATATATATATATGTATATATTTTCTTTTTGGTGTAATTCCTGTTTAAGTTGTATTTGTAGTCTGCCTTAGGTAGGATTATCTATGTATATATAAAAACCCATGTTTCATCAATGAAATACAAATTAGCCCTTATACCCTTGCAAATTGAACCTTTTTGCCTTTGTATTATAAGATTTCATTAGATGCAAGAAGGAAGATTTCTTAAATGGAAGCTTTATGAAAAGAAGAAGAAGAAGTCTAAATTGAAATTATTAAAAACAAATGTGATTGGAGAGAATTTCCTCATATTCTTTTCCCCTTAAAAACAAATAAGATTTCATTAGAAGCAAGAGGATAAACTTATTCTTTTCCCCTTAATTTTTTTTACCCCTTTAGATCTTTATTAATGAACTCATTAACTTTTATTTTTTTTCTTCTATTAAATACTTAATTTTTTATTATATTTTATTTAATTTCTCAACTTTTATTTTCTTTTTATTAAATTCAGAAGATTATGAAAATTTACATAATCCATGAGTGCTCAATAAGGAAAAAAAAGTTAAAATGTCAACAAATTAAAAACTCCTGAAGAATAAGTATTTAATAGGAAAAATAAAAATTAAATGATAAAATAAAACAAAATAAAAGAATAAACTCGAAATTTTGGCCTAATACATTCAGCGACACTTCAAGTTGTAATCATAAGTCATTTCAACACCTTAACTAAACCTATCACCTTATAAACACCTGAACTTAAATTTTTTTGCTATTAATAAAGCCTTTTCTACACAATCTCAACACTTGTATATATTGGTCAATGTGAAATTAAAGACCAATAATATTATTACACTTTGAAATTTTTAAATTCAAAAAAATTACCAATAATTAAATAAAAAACTACCAAAACTCAGTTCTTCATCTCCATAAATCCGAACTTATTATTATTATTATTATTATTATTAACAACCAATTCCAAAACCCAGTGAAAAGAAAAAAAAAAAAAGAAAAAAAAGAAAGGGGGCAAATCTCTCACTCCAACCCCTCTCTCATTTCCCTTCAACCAAATTAGACCTTGTTTTAAAAGTGGAATTTCGTGACCCAAATGGATTGTTTTTACAGTATGCAGTATTTCCGTGCTAATTATAAAAGTTATGAAAGAGTAGTAACTGTTTTCTGCATTGATATCAAATAATTACAAGAAATTTATAGTTACATGGACATAAGTGATAAGAACATATACAACAACTATCTTGCTGAGAATTGAGAGTAACTAACTAACAAAGAGATACATTGTTATCTACATGGATAGATTATTCTCTATCCCTTAACACCCTCCTTCAAGTTGATGGTGGTTGAAGACGCAACCGAAACTTGTCTCTACGGTGCAAGAACTTCAAAGAAGACAAAGGTTTGATCATGACATCTGCTCTTTGGTCATTTACTGTAGCTTTATACTCACTTTTTGATGAAGATCGATCAATAATTGGTGATCAGTGCTAAAATAGATATATATATATATATATATATATAATATTTAATTTCTTCATGTTTAAGGTAAAAATAATTTATAATGCATTAATTAGTCTCCTATTTTATTTTTATGAAAAATATTATCAAATGAGGAAGAATTAAGTTAAATTAAAAGATTTAAAGGAGATAAAAGAAACAAAAATTGTAATCGATCTTATTGATCTGACTGTTTATATTTTATTAAAGGAAAAAGAGTTTCAGCTTATCCATCCTTAAGAAGAAATGAAAAAAGATGAAAATCTACCCAAATTAATTTCGATTTTTCCTAGAAATATTCTCTTAGTTATTTTTTTCATATCAGTATGATTTTGATTTTAATTACCTTATCGTATACAATTAATTTTTATTTAGTTATTTTAGAAGTTTAATTAGCTTAAGAGTTTTTCCCTATAAATAGAAGTAGAATTAAGTAGGAATCATCTTAGTTTTTAATCTTTAGTTTTCTGTACTTTTATTTTTATTTCAGTATTTTATTTTCAGTCATGTGTAATTAATTTTATTTTTCTACTCAAGGTTGTCAAATATTGGTTTTAAATAAATTGTGAAAATTTTATTCTTCATCTATTTTTCATTTTAAGTATCTGAGTATTTTCTGTTTTAATTTATTTATTCTCTTGATGAATAAATTCCAGCTATTTGGATCTTTAAATTGGTATATGTTTAATTGATCCAATAAAATAGCAAATCAATACTCTTAGTGAATTAAATCGTTAATGAGTGCTAATGAAAATATTTAATCTATTTTAAATAAATGAGTTTGTGTTTTATTGAATAGAATTTGTAGCTTTTCTAATTCTTAATGATATTTTCAATCTAAATCTTAAGAGTTTTTTTAAGTTTGGTTGATAAATAAAGTTTATTTGTAGTACTTGCTCACTTAAATTACAATTAAAGAAAAGTAGAATATTAGAGCTTGTTGATATTTATAATCAATTTATTTAATTTGGAAAATCATCTTTTTATTCAATGATCAAACCATTTAAACCAATTCTAAAATGCACCTTGGTTGGATTTTTACTGGATTGATTTGATTTTATTATTTTGCATTTTATTTTCATTATATTTGAAACAATCCCCCCCCAAATTTTTATTTCTTTGTTCTTAAAAATTCAGGTTTTATAATTGCACAATACATGTAGATTCAACCCTACTCTCACTATTTACAAATTTTATTTTCAAGAGTATAAAATTTTTTTTTACTAGTTTCAACAGCTATTAGTTGATTGTTTCTTAGCCTTCCAAAAGATCAAGTTTTTCCCAAGATAAATGGCATATCCACTTGTTGACCGTCCATCATCAGGGCACCTTCCCTGTCGCTATCGATGAAACAATTGAAGAGAAAAACAAATGATAAAGGAACAAAACTCAAAGAATGACTCACCATTCCTTAAAGATTTCTCAATACACGTTTAGCATCCTGCCAGTGTAAATCAATCGGGCAAGACATATATTAGCATAGTTTGTTCATTGCAAATGTGATGTCAAGACATGTGTAAGCGTGACATACTATAAAGCACTAATAACTTGATGATATTGTTCACCATTATCGAGCAATTGGCCAAATTT
Organism: Triadica sebifera; assembly: GCA_023653625.1. Taxonomy (NCBI): domain Eukaryota; kingdom Viridiplantae; phylum Streptophyta; class Magnoliopsida; order Malpighiales; family Euphorbiaceae; genus Triadica; species Triadica sebifera. Next base: position 22,434,081 of record CM042908.1, on the reverse strand, counting down.
CTTAGTGATAATTGAAGAGGATGCCATCAGTGTAGTGCAAGGCTTTGAACTGGTCATGTTTGTCTTGTCAAATAAGTCCAAAATATATTTTTGTTGAGAGAGCAATAGACCTGATTTTTTGCGAATGACTTCAACACTAAGAAAAATAACTCAAAGGTCCAATATTTTGATTGACGAGCAATATAACATTATTAATTTCCTTCGAACATGAACCTATAACTACGATGTCATCAACATAAATAAAAATAAAAATTTTGTTGGCACCATGAACTTTCAAGAATAATGATTTATCTGCTTTGGAAGATTTGAATCCTTGGTGACGTAGAGAATTGACCAATCTAGTGAACCGAACCCAAGGAGCTTATTTAAATCCATAAATGGAATGCCTACAAATATAATTAGGATGTTCGGTATCAATGAAGCCTTGTGGCTGAGACATTAAATTCTTCTTGTAAATTGCCATGGATAAAAGCATCAGATACATCAATATGTCGTATGGACCAATTATTAGAAACAACAAGACTAATTATAATGCGAATAGTAGTTGCTCTTATAACTGGATTATATGTCTCAAAGTAATCAATGTCCGATTTTTGGTTTAGCCCTTAGCAACCAAGTGGGTTTGGTATTTATCAATCTTTCCATGGCTTTCTCTTGATTCTGAATACCCACTTGCTTCCTACCACATTTTTATCTGAAGAATATAAAGCCAAAGACCATGTTTTTTTAGAGATCAATGCTTGGATTTCATTTTGCATGGCTTTTCTCCAATCAATATGTTGTTTTGCTAGATTATAGATGACAGGTTTGGTTTGAAGGTAATTAAGTTTGGGTATTTGTAATGGATGTTTGGTGGTGAGCTTGGCTTGTTATCTATTTAGTGTTGATGGGCACAATTGTTGGAAGTCGTTGTGGGTCCCTCATATGTGGGATCCACATAAATGAAAGCAAAAAAAATATGTCAAACTTTTCTGCACAGCCTCTGTCCAACATTTGTGGATTTTTGTCCACTGCCTGTGTCTATAAAAGGTATAGGTTTCTAACCTTTTATACGCAGAAAAAAAAGCAATTGAGAGTTTTTCAATTAAAGAGAAAATTAATAGAGAAAAAAATATTTATTATATTTATTATTCTATTTTGAAAAGATTTTGAGTTGTAAGTATTTATAAATATTTGTGTAATTTTTTCTTTCTTTCAATAAAATATTTGCAGCAATCTGAAGATTTAGTCATAATTGACCGAACTCAGTTATCAATTTTGTATGTCTTATTATTCTGCATTTATCTTGTTCTTCACAAATCTAATTATAAAAGAATTTGCGTAATTTCCCAACAATAATTGCATTGGATGAGTTTGAAATGGTTCTTTCAGGTTTGTAAGAGCAACATCGGATGTCGTGGACTTCGGGTATTGCTAAAGGTCAATTACGAGGTTATGTCCTTTTAATTGAGATGTAGGAATAGTGGAAGAATAAAAATAATAATTTTGTTTGATTTAGGTGATAAAGATTAAGGAGATGGTCTCGGTGATGGAGTTGAAATAGGAGATGAAGAAGGTGAATTAGAATTAGACTCAGAAACTGTACCTTGTTGCTTAGTGGTTAAGTGTATTGGACTCTTGTGTACAATTGTCATCCAGGGAATATGGAATTCGGTCTTCTCTTGAGCTGCATTATTCGTTAATTGAAAACAAGGAAAAATTTTCTCATTAAGGTGAACAAATCTTGCATTATAAATTCGGCCAGTAGTTAAATCTAAACAGTTATACCCAAAATGATTTTTAGCTAGCCTTAGATGCACACATTCCTTGGACTGAAAGTCAAATTTGTGTTTGTTGTAAGGCCTCAAAAGTGGAAAGATAGAACACCCACACACTTTAAAATCTTGATATTTTGGCGGAGTTCTAAAAAATTTGTGAAATGGAGAAATACCTTTTAAAACATCAATTGGCATACAATTAATGAGAGAAATAATATGATCAACAGCAAATGACCAATATTTAAAAGGCACCTTTGAATGAGCAAGTAAGACTTGTGTCAATAATATATCTAATTTTACGTTCCACGATACCATTTTGCTCGTCTGTGTGTGAAGGCATGCAAGATGATTCACAATTCCATGATTATTAAGATAGCCATATTTAGTCTTCTGTATTCTCCACCCCTACAAAAGAGTAAACTTCCAAAAAAAAAGTACAAGTAGTGACTATGTTGCTTCATGCAAAATAACCAATAAAATTTTGTAAATTCATCCACAAAAATAACAAAGTAATGAAAACCATTTGAAGAAACAATTAGGGTTGGTCCCTCTGCATTCGAGTAAATTATTTGAAATGGTGCATTACTACTATGTTGAACACTAGCTAAAAGAAATTTTGCAAGTTTTCCTAACTTACAAGAATGTCAGTTAAAAGAACAAACATGACTAGACTTATCACAGGGTAATTGAAAATCACTAATTACTTTTTAAATTGTTTTTATTTGTGGGTGGTCAAAACGAGCATACTAATCCTCAAGAGAGACCTTTTCCTGTGTTGTATGCAAAAGGTGGAGGAGCAATTGTGTGGAGTATATTTTTGCTCATCCCTTGGAGCAGTGCTTTTTTGGTTACTTGGTCCTTCACCAAAAAATAAGTAGAATGAAATTTAAAAAAAGCATGAATATCTTTAGTGAATTCTTTTTACTGAAAGTAAATGTTTCATTAGTGATGGAGCATGCAGAACATTCTTTAAATGAAATAATTTATCTTTTGATTGAGTGGTGGAAGAGCCAATATTAGAATGCGCAAACTTTGACTATTTGCAGTATGGATTTGATCATATCCCTTATAATCACCATTGATGGAGAGGAAGGAGATGTCTAGTATCATGGGGTGGGTAACACCCGTGTCAGGGAACCAAGAAGCATGACTAGGAGCATAATCCAAGTTATTTTGTTGAAAACTCAAGTAGTCAGAATAGTACGGACTTAAAAGAACATGAGAAACATGATTAACCACATAAATTAGGCATACTGTTGATTATTAGGATTTCCAAGTCATTGATAATGCCTTCTGCACTCCTTGACGGTATGATTGCGATAATCACAAATTTGGCATCTCCCATGATGTCAAGAGTTGTTGGAATAAGAGTTTTATCGTGGTATGTAGTTTTGTTAAGTCTGGCTGGAACTTTGCTGCATTAGAGGAATGTTCGAATTGGTCATATTTGCTAATGGAGGTTCTTATGCACTTTTCAAAAGGATCTCGTGTGCAACAAGTTGTCTATGTAGTTCATAGAAAGGAACTGAATCTAGACGCGAATTCAAAGCAGTTATGATAGAGTGAAATTCTGACCCGATGTTGCAATATATGATCGTGTTGAATTTGGCCGTGGATAGGGGATGATCAGCTGCCCCTATTTCATCAACAATAGCTTTTAACTCTTTGTAGGTATTGAAAGACTGACATATCATTGCATTTGAATTCCTGCAAATCATTATTCAATTGGAGTTATAGGTTTTGTGAAACCAAACCAAAGGCTTGGCTTAAAGCTGTTCATACTTTAGGAGAGGATGTTAACCCAATTGCATAAGAATAAACTTCTTCTGACAAGGAAAAGAGCAACCATATCATTAATATATGATCTTTAGTGAACCATTTTTAGTATGTTGGATTAAGAATAGTGGTTGTAGGATTTGTGGGTTTAGGAATTTCTTTTGGCAGAGGAGTTTTACTTCTATCGACATACCCCATCAGGTTTTGATAATTCAATAAAGGTAAGAATTGTGTTTTCCAAGCTATAAAATTTTTGAAATTCAGCTTGATAGTAAATGTGTGTGGCGGGTGGAACTAGAATAACAGCAATGGTTTTGTTGGTTGATGCAGCCATGATATTTAGGAAAGGAAAAGAAAAGTACCAGCTCTGATGCCATATAAAAGTTATTGGTAATTATTTTATGCATTGATATCAAAGAATTACAAGATATTTATAGTTACACGTACATAAGTGATAATAATATCTTGCTAAGAATAGAGATTAACTAACCAAAAGATACATTGTCTTCTACATGAATAGATTAATCTCTATCACTTAACACAAATAACATCATTAATACTCAGTTCCGTACACCCTCCACCACGTCTAGTGCTTCCGCTGCCACTGCCGACAGTGGTGGTTGTGACAAAATTGTTGGTAAGTGGTTGAAAGATAGAAGGGAAAAGAAAAAAGAGGAGACCAGAGCTCACAATGCTCCGACTTCATGCTGCTGTTTCTGTTGCTGGAATCACCACTGTTGTTTTAGCCATTGCTACTGCTATGACGACGTCTTCTGGGAATGGAAAGGATGAGAAAATGGCAAAGATGGATATAGCGGTGGTGTCTGCTGCCACATTGGTGGCTACACAAGGCTGTGGGAGCAGAAACATCTAGCTTCTATTGCAGTACGTAGTTGATTTATTAAAGTAGAAGAAGAAGATGACGGATGATAAGAATTTTGATCTAAAATTAAGTTGTCTATAATTCTTCTTTTTTTATTTTTTTTCATTGAACTTAGTTAATGACAGTTAAAATTAAAATGATGTTTTGTTTAGTGAGAATTTTTTTAATTGAGAATTGTAACTGTTTGTTATTTAGAGATGTCAAAATGAATTAAGTAATCAAATTGAAGTGTCTCTAGATGTATTAGGCCCGAAATTCTCAAAACATTTGTTGGTGTTATTTCACAATTACCCACATCCGCCACCTACAGGTATCTTTTTTTCTCAATGAAAGGAAAAAAAATTAAGGAATTTTTGATATACCAAACAAATTAAAATGCTGGTCATTCAATCTTTCCTTTGAGCCAAAATGGTACCAAGTACTGATCAATACACCTAATGGTTTGAGAGTGGGATATATATATATAAGAACGTCTGGTAAACATTATATTCACCAATTCCAATGCATATACTGAAGAAAAAGAAGAAAACAATCTAGAAGAAGAAATCCGTTTAATCCATACAAACCCAGCCCCAATAAATACATGAACTGCGGTATTTGATATCATGAATTAAACTCTTTGCTAAGTAAATAAAATTTTTAAATTTTCTTTTAAAAAAAAAGGATCATTTGAAGGTTGACGAATCTGGGGTTTTTTTTCTTTGAATATGATATATTAAGTAAAATTTCAAAATTTTAAAGAATGAATATCCCATTATGGTTAATATCCCTATCTACTCCTCGATATAGAAATATATATAAACATACATTATGTATTTAACAAAATTTGTCAGTTCTGTTTGAGAGAAAATGAAATTGATATAGACATGGGAATGTGAGATTGAACAGTTGTATACAGGTTAATGATATCCACAAAATGAAAATAATAAGTTGAGTCTCACCATTCCAATTCATTCCCTCCTACCCTTCCCTTCCATTCAATGTTTCTGCTCATAATGCCCTCCATCCACCATTCCAAAACACTATATAAGGTTTAACACATTCCTATGGAACTTCGTTAAAAAATCATATTAAAACTTCAGTTTTTTTTTTTAAGAAATCATATAAATATTTAAATTTAATTATCTATGTTGTTAATTTTATATATTTTTAATTGACACGGCTTAACATAGCTTTGACAAGTGAATTGCAAGAATTCGGCATTGTAGGCCTTTTGTTTTTTTTTAATGTTTTGTTATTCATTTCCCAAAAAATGCTTTATTTTTCTAAATATATGATGGATACTATATGTGATAAATATGAAAGATTAAATTTGATAATTTTTAATCAAATAGAATTAAATCATATTATATTGCCGAATCGAATTTCAATAAATGTGCTTTAAATTTGATAAATTTTTAAACATGAAACTAATGGAGATCCTAACGGATTGTAGAATGGTTGTTATAGATTTAAATTCAAATTATTTTGAATATGTATTTTTTATAGGAAGTTAGTTGTTGTAATCTCTGTGTATATTTGCCAAATTATCAAATACAAAAGGGCTAACTTTCCAACTATACAGCTCATCTTGATATGGTATCAGAACATTAATTTTTTTTTTTTCAGCAACATTACTACTCTTCTCTTTTCTTCTTTCTATCATCATGACCACAAATAATACTACTTCTATCCCATCTACCATTCACAATACGAATGATCCCCACAAGACAACTATAAGCATAAATGTTGCTGCCCAAACCCCTCTCAAACTCACCGCCTCAAACTATTTATCCTGGAAATTACAATTTCATACACTTTTTGTTGGCGTATGACCTTCAAGGCTACAATAATGGCCCAAAACCTTGTCCTCGTTCAACCAAAACCCAAAATGGTGTTACCACACCAAATCTAGATTTTATCATCTGGGACACGTCAAGATCAGCTCATTTTCAATGCCCTCATTGGTTCTTTATCTCCTTGTCTATGTTATGATATTATAATTACAGGGGATAGTCCAGGTCACTTGGAGGAATTCATCAAAATTTTAGCCAGCAAATTTGCACTGAAAGATCTTGGTCATCTGTCATATTTTCTTGGTCTTGAAATAATTCATAACAGTAAAGGGATCTTACTTTCTCAAAGAAAATATCTGCGGGACCTCCTTTCTCTTTCAAAAATGGCGGACGCTAAATCTGTTCAGACTCCTATGTGTCCCACCACAATTTCATCTCTGCATTCTGGTAATCTTCTTACAGATCCTACACGATACAGGGCTGTCATTGGCAGTCCATCATATCTTGTGATGACTAGAGCACATATTGTCTTTTCTGTCAATAAAACGATCTCAGTATATACATCAACCTACAACTGAACATTGGGCTAGCGTTAAATGTCTGCTTCGATATCTATCTGACACACCTAATAAAGGTCTTCAAATTCATAAAAGCGCATCGCTTTCTTTAATGACTTTTCTGATGCTGATTGGAGAGGGACAAAGATCATTATCACTCTACTGGTGCCTATGTAATATATCTTGGGAGGAATCCCATCTCTTGGAGTTCTAAAAAGTAACGCACAATAGCCCAGTCTTCCACTAAGGCTGAATATCGCTCTGGCGCCAATACAACAGCTGAAATCAATTGGATTTCTTCATTGTTGCATGATCTTGGTTTAAAGCTTCCCTCTTCCCTGACCATTTATTGTGATAATATTGGTGCAAAATAATTATGTTCTAATTGTTAATCCCCATTAAAATAATATAAATAAATGTGAAATAAAATATTCAGTAAAAAATAATGTTGATAATTTAAAGTGGTTTATATTTTAATTTGGTCTACGTCAATGGACAATATTTCGAATATTTTTCTTCCACTAAAAAAATTAATGGGTATAAGAAGAAAATATTCCCTACACACAGGCTAGAGATAATACAACAATTTTGAGATAAATCCAAAAATAGTGGCATACAAGTGTTTTCCAAAAACACCCCAAAATATTTTTCTCAATATTTTTGTCACTCCCTAATTTTTGGAAATATTCCAAAAGTCTAATTCTCTCTCAGATTCTTTTATATGAATTGAGATTGTTGTAATTCAAATGAAAAGAAATCTGTCTATTTATAGAAAAAATATTTAGTGTTAACATAAATCAAAAAAGTTAAAAATATTGACTGAAGAAATTTAATTTGAAATTGAATTACCTCAACTTTTGATTTTTTTTTTTATTTTATATGTGGAGAGACTCACACCAAATTTTTTCAAAAACTTCGGCTATCAACAAATCTCTCTCTTCCGACAATGTGGGGGCTCCACCATTCTAGCAGCTAATCGATAGTATTCAAAATATGATCTTGATAGAATTTTTGCTAACATATCTGATATATTTTCTTCTGTATGGGTCTTCTCAAGCTGTAGTAGCTTCTTCTCCATCACATCTCTGATTTATTGATATCTCATATAAATATGTTTTGATCTTGAGTGAAATGAGACATTCTTTTCAACATGGATAACACTCTGACTATCACAAAATAATTGATATTTGTCTTGCTGCAATCCAAGTTTTTTCAAGAACTTTTTCATCCACAACAACTTTTTACATGCTTCTGTTGCTGTAATAAATTTTGTTTTAGTTGTACATAGTACAACGCATTTCTGTAACTTTGATTGTCATGACACAACTCCCCCTGCAAAAGTGATCAGGTAACCTGACGTTGACTTTCTGGAGTCAACATCGCCAGCAACATTTGCATCTGTGTATCCAACCAGCACAGATTTGGTATCTCCAAAACATAAATATATTTTTGAAGTACCTCGAAAATACCTGAAATCCACTTTACTACTTTCCAATGTTCCTTTACAGGATTTGAAAGGAATCTGCTCACTACTCCAACTGCATAAGCGATATCAGGTCGTGTACATACCATGACATACATCAAACTTCCAACTGCTGAAGCATTTGGAATTTTGTTCATCTCATCATTCTCTTCGTCTATAGAATGGCTCTATCTGAAACTCGACTTAAAGTAATTAGCAAGAGGACAACTAACAATTTTAGCTTGATCCATTTGAAATCTCTAAAGTACTTTCTCAATGTACTTCTCATGTGACAACCATAATTTCTTAGCATTCCTATCTCTGATAATCTTCATGCCAAGAATCTGCTTTGCTGACCCCAAGTCTTTCATAGAAAAAGACTTACTCAACTGCTTTTTCAAGTTGTAAATTTTGGAAATATTTCAGCCAACAATCAGCATGTCATCCACATAGAGCAGAAGAATGATGAAATCTTCATCAGAGAATTTCTGTACAAAAACACAATGGTCTGAAGTAGTCTTATGATATCATTGCTCCCCCATAACAGACTCGAACTTCTTGTACCATTGTACCGGTGCCTACTTCAAGGCGTAAAGGCTTTTCTTCAATTTGCAAACATATTCCTCTTTTCCCTTATGTTCGAAACCCTCTGGTTGCTTCATGTATATCTCATCTTCCAAATCACCATGTAGGAAGGTAGTTTTGATATCCATTTGCTCAACCTTCAGGTTAAGACTTACTGCTAACTCCAGCATTGTACGGATGAATGTCATTTTCACAACTGGTGAGAAAATTTCATCAAAGTCAATTCATTTTCTTTGACTGAATCCTTTAACGACCAATCTGACTTTGAATCTCAGATGGGAACTGTTCTCTTCATGCTTGATTCTGAACACTCATTTATTTTTCAAAGCTCTCTTGCCTTTTGGCAGTTTCACCAGTTCAAAAGTATTATTCTCATGCAAGGATTTCATTTCATCTTACATGACTTCAATCCATTTTTGTCTATGCTCATAAGTCATTGTTTCTTCAAAGCTTTCTGGTTCTCCCCCATCAGTGAATAACACATACTCATTTTCTGGATATCTCGAAGACGGTTGTCTTACTCTATTGCTCCTTCTCATAGGAACTGAGGAGTGCACAGGTGATGGTTGATGATGAACATCATCATCTTCAGCATCATCTTTTGGATTGTCGATGAGAGCATTATTTTCTTCAGGAAGATCAATATGATATTCATCCCCAACTTGTATTGGCACCGGTATTGGATGAATCAATTCTAAATCTGTTGAGTCACCATTGGAATCAATAACATCTTTCTTTGTCCTAAAAATATCTTTAATGGTCTCATTCTTAACGAAAACAACATCACGACTTCTGACAAGTTTTTTCTTTACTGAATCATAAAATCTGTAGCCAAACTGATATTTGCCATAGCCAATAAAAATACACTGTTGTGTTTTGACATCGAGCTTGGACCTCTCATCTTTTAGAATATGTACAAAGACTTTGCAACCAAATACCCGCAGATGATCATGGGAAACATCATTTCCTGACCACGCTTTCTCTGGAACATCTAAATTTAGAGGGATACAAGGTGAAATATTTAATACGTACACAGCCGTGAGTAAAGCTTCACCCCAAAATGTTTTAGATAACTTTGCATGTGAGAGCAAACATCTAACTCTCTCCATCAAAGTTCTATTCATCCTCTTAGTCAGGCCATTCAACTGCGATATTTTTGGAGGCGTTGTTTGATGTCAAATACCTTGTTCTTTGCTGTAGGCATCAAACGATCCAATGTATTCTCCACCATTGTCTGTCCGGATGCATTTCAACTTCTTCACAGTCTGTCTCTCAACCGAGGCATGAAATTATTTAAAGACATTTAGCACATCGTATTTTGTCTTTAAAGTATACACCCATGTCTTATTCGAATGGTCATCAATGAAAGTCACAAAATACTGAGCACCACCTAGTGACTTTGGCATTGGACCACATAAATCTGAATAGATCAAATCTAACACATTATTCATTCTGGAAGGAAGGGAACTCTTGAAAGCAACTCTGTTTTACTTTCTTGCTAAACAGTCAGCACATTTCTCCAAATGTACTTCATCCATTCCGGGCAACATCTTCCTTCTACAATAGTAGTCATCCTTTCCCCACTCATGTGGCCGAGTCGTCTGTGTCATAATTCAATAGCGCTATCTTTCTCCATAGCACTCACAGTGTCATTGGAGAGTTTTGCATGCATCACATACAAGGTAGCATGCGTTGAGCCTTTAGCCACCATCATGGAACCTTTGGTAAGCTTTCATTTGTTATTTGAGAAGGTACTGCATAAACCTGCATCATTGAGTTTTTCTGTAGAGATGAAATTCAAACGAATATCTGAAATATGTCTGACATCTCTCAGGACTAATCTGGTACCATTCACAGTCTCCAGAAAAACATCTCCTCTGCCAACAACTTTTGATAGATTATCATTTCTCATCTTCACAGCGCCAAAATCTCCTGTTGTATAGAATGAGAAGAATTTCTTCTGAGACGTGGCATGAATGGTAGCGCCACTATCAATTACCCAACTGGTCTTATGAGATGTGAAATTGATAGTATCATCACAAACGATATTGAATTCATTCATGGTATTTGTTATGTCATCATCACTGTTGTCATCTCGTTTTACTTCATTGACTTTTTTGGTCCTTTTTGAACTTTCGACAGTATTTCTTGATATAATCCTTCTTTTTGCAGTAATAATATTCAATATTGTCATATTTGTTTGATTTGCCTCTGTTCTTTCCTCTAGACATTTGTTGTCTAGACTGACTCCTTCCTCTGTAGTCAGTAACCAGAACATTTGATTGTGATGAAAAATATGAGTTTTGTGATCTCCTTCTCATTTCTTCATTCAGGATGCTGCTTTTTATAGACTCCATATTGACTACACCATTAGGTGCAATATTGGTTATTGAAATCTTCAAAATCTCCCATGACTCTAGCAGAGAGCCAAATAGTAGCAAAGCAAATACTTCATCATCCATCTTTTATGCTCATTCTGGATAGTTGGTCCATGATCCCTTGCATCTCATTTAGATGATATGCTATGGAAGTTCATTCCTTGTATTTCGAATGCGTCAACTTTGTCAAATAAAACAATTTATTGTTACTTGTCTTTGACTCGTAAAGCTGTTCAAGCTTGTTCCATAGCGTCCGAGCACGAGTCTCATTGTAGATGTGGTTGTACACGTTGTCTTTGACAAATTATCGGATGTAACCGCATACTTGCTCGTGCTCAAACTCCCACTCCTCATCTATCTTGCCTTCGGGTCTAGTTGTAGTAAACACCAACAGATGCATTTTCATCACAAATAGGAGATCATTCATTTTGCTTCTCCATATGTGGTAATTTGTGTCATTTAAGTTGATCATCTTGGTGTCATTTGTCTCCATTTTAAAACAAAATGAGACTCCTTCAGCTGACAGTAAACTAATAAAATATTTTTTGATATGGAAGATCAGTCAATACTGCAACCACAGAGCATACTAAGAATTTTATAAGACTGATAAACTGACTCTGATACCACTTGTTAGGCACAACGGATAAAATAATACAAATAAAAGTGAAATAAAATAATCAGCAAAAAATAACACCGATAATTTAACGTGTTTCACCCTTTAATTTGGGCTATATCCACGGACAACACTCCGAATATTTTTCTTTCACTAATAAAAATTAATGGGTACAGAAAGTGAGTTTTCTCTAGACACGGACTAGAGGTAATACAACAATTTTGAGATAAACCCAAAAATAGTGGCACACAATTGTTTTCCAAAAACACCCTAAAATATTTTCCTACTATTTTATCACTTCCTAATTTTTGGAAATATTTCAAAAGTTTAACTCTCTCTCAGATTCTCTCAAATGAATTGAGATTGTTGTAATTCAAATGAAAGGAAATATGTCTATTTATAAAAAAAATATTCAGTGTGAACACAAATCAAAAAAGTCAAAAATATTGGTTGGATGAATTCAATTTGAAATTAAATTACCACAACTTTTAACTTTTTATTTTATTTTATATGTGATAGGATCCACATGTGAAATGATCCACATCCAAATTTTTTCAAAAACTTCGGCTACAAACACTAATCCTATCTTTCACTCACGGATGAAACATTTGTCCATTGATTTTCATTTTGTTCGTGATCAAGTTGAGAATGACATCCTGCGTGTAGCTCATGTTTCCACCAATGATCAGCTTTTTGATGCTCTTACAAAGCCCTTGTCTAGAGCACGTTTTTTTTTTTCCGAGATAAAATAGGCCTTGCTGATCGCAGTCCAGCTTGAAGGGGCGTAATGGAGATCCTAATAGATTGTAGAATGGTTGTTATAGGTTTAAATTCAAATTCTTTATCTATATTTTTTATAGGAATTTAGTTGGTCCAATGTCTATATATATTTGCCAAATTATCAAATACAAAGGGATAACTTTCCAACTCTACAGCTCATCTTGATAGGAACACATTATAAATAAAAAACCACATTTTAAGGATTGTTTTTTTATTTTTTTTTAAACTTTCTTTTAAATTGAAAAATAACTATATATATATATATATATATATATATATATATATATATATATATATATAAAAGAAACACGTGTTTTTATAATTTTTTGAAGAAAAGATAAAAATCTTAAAATCAGATCGATTCCAAATTACATGCCATAGGGTTTTACCAAAAGTTAAAATGTTTAAGCAAGGTCAGGTGCTGGTATGTACTAAGCCCAAACACAAACAGCATGGAAAACTATGGAACAAATTCATAATTAATTATCATATATATATATATATATATATAATTCTATATAATATCAAATGAAACAAATGTAGCTTTTACCTCTATCATCTTCACAATTAAATCAATGAAGATGGAAGGAAAAACAAATTAAAAAAAAAAAGAAATTGATAGAAGATATAATCAATTTCTTTTCTAAGGTTGAAGAAAATACAAAATTATAAAAAGAAAACAAAATGTTGTTAACTTATCATGGACAAATAATATAATCTTTGGTATCAAGAAAATGAGATTGGCTGAACTTGTTGTGACAAGGAGAAGGCCCTGAAGGCGGCACTGGCCCTCTCGGCAGCCGGTTTTCGAACAAGTAACTGAAATAGGCACCACCCCTCAACGGCCGTGCGCATCCGTCCGCGGCAGCCATTATCAAAACAAGAAGAAAAGCCATTAAAACCTGTCTGAAAAGCTTCCAAAATCTCTGTTTCAATAACATGATTGATATGGGTATAAAAAAAATTGTTATGCCAAGGAAAGAATATGATCAAGTAAGAAACTAACAGAGAGTAGTAAAGCATATATAGTGAGAGAAAGAGATGGCAGTTGAATTGAAATGCCGTTTGATTTAGACTAATACTTATGTTATAATAAAAAATAATAATCTTATATTAAGGTTGCTTTTGAACATTGTGGACTATAATTAATTTGTGTGTTTGAACTTTGAACATAAATATAGTTATTAAGTGAAAGTCATGAATTGGAATTAAGCAATAGCAGCCAATTTAGAAACATATACAGGAATTTGGTTTCTTTGAAATTATGGTTTTCGTCTATTACCAACCCTCTCTCTTGTAGATTCTCTTCAAATTAAACTTTATTATTATTATTATTATTATTATTATTATTATTATTATTATTATTATTTAAACTGTATATTGTATAGAAAAGTTTATTGATTAAAATATTATAAACTTTTTCATATCAATTTCAATCAGTTATTTTTTTTTTAAATTTCATCATGTTTTTCATATTCATTTTCATTTTTAGCAATCGTGCAATATATTAGAAGTTTTGTTCATTGGAATAGTCTCTTTAAGGAAAAAAAATATTTAAAAAAAATGCCTAATATAAAACGTGAAGATTGTATATTCAATACCTTGAACGGCCTAACTGCTGGCTCTGCTTAAGGAATGGTTCAGAGAAACTCCCTCAACTTTGTAAGATTATGATTTTGTCATCATTATCACGTAACTTTCATGCAATGCAAAATGCGCAATCATTTTATTAATAAATAAATAAAATTTATTAATCAAAATTTGGGATTACATTTAAAATTTGAGAGTGAACGTTTTATCATTTTAATGGAATCTAGCTGACACGAACATATTGCTAGATAGTTCAAACCAAAAATAAATAAATAAAATTCATAATCATTCATCAACTTTAAGCTATTGTAATTTCATAATTTTTTTATGGATCCAATATAAAAATAAATAAATCTCTTCTTCATTAGTATAGAAAAATAATATTTTTATGGAACAGACTCAGTATTTGGTCTTCGTATTTTTCCACATTTAGTAATGTGAAATTTACATTTTTATTTTGATAATTTAAGCTTATTTTATTAACAGTTTAGTTTTTTTTTTACTTTTTTTAATTAGACTAAAATTTTGTCTAATAAAATTATTATTTTTTACTTAAATTGAATATGATATATGATATGAATTGCAACGTATAATTTTGTTATTTAGATTGCATACATAGTTTAATCACACACTTTAATACATGTTGCATTTAATCTAAACTGAACAAAAAAAAAAGTTAATTTGTTAATATTAACATACTAATAGAATCATTCTATTCTAATTTTCAAAAATCTGTAAAAAAAAAAACTATATTATTTATAAAATAATAATTTATGAATTTAAATTATTGAAATTATAGTACAAGAACCGCATCATCAAAAGTAAACAGGTACAAGGGTCAATGGTTTTACCTTTTTTTTTGTGTAACATTAATTGCCAAAATTATCAATGAAAATCCATTTATTAGATTCATGGCTTCAATAAAGATGGAAATCATATGTAGGGATTTTATTTTTTAACTTTCCATCAAAAGTTGGGAGTTTAGGGGAGTAATATGCTACTTAGGACAAAAGATTAGGGATCAAAATATTGATATAGTCAAGAAATGACCACTGAATTATAAAAATCATTAAGCACCATACGTTTTTTTGCTGAAAAGGACTTCATTCAAACTGTTACACTCATGCATTAATTCGTGTCTGTGGATTAACTCTTGCATTATACCAAAATAGTAAAATCGGGTTTCAAAATAAAATTTAAAGAATTGAAAGCACTAATAATTATGATATAAACATAACACACACACACACATCCATGCTTAAATTACTAATTTTCTCTTTTTTATTTAATAAAGGATGAAGACTATTTAGTTATATCAAAATTGAGAAAATTAAAAAAAAAAAATAGTCTGTGGTTTTGCACCAAGAAAAAAATTAAGAAAATTTTCCACTAAAGAAGATAATTTTCTTGTATTCTTATCTCAAAATTTAATCAATTATCTATAATATTAGTGCTTTTCAAATAAGTTGTTTTGCATTTATTTCATGCACTTTATTAATAAAATGAAAGTGATACTATAGAACAAAGGAAATGTGTAACTATGATGCAAGCTGCATTTCTTGAACCCAACCCAGCCCATTATAACGGAACTGTTGAGCTCAAGTTTTTATGTGGGCTTTCTAATCACTTTTGCGCAACTCAATTCATCCCTTGGAGAAACTCCGAAAAAGGTTAGCTTTTGTTTAGTTACAACTTTACCAACATATATATATATATGAATTAATTTTCCAAACATATAATTTTCGGTGGAATTCTTGTTTTTCCCGCTGATTACTGTAAAGTGAGTTTCCTTTTCTTGCTCTCTGCAATTCTTAATAATAATAGTGGATTTTGATATTCCTGGCTGCTATAACATGAGGATTTTGCTTTTTGAGTATCTTTTGCTGTTTCAATTTTCTGGTTTAGATGAACTTTTTTATGAATCTGTGTATCCTGAATTTCCATATTTTTATATATTTAGAAAACCCTTTTTTCTTGTCAGATGAATTTTACTAGTTATTGCTGCGCTATTGCTTTCTGAACAATAGCTAGTAATTGCAGAACTTGACAGATTAATCTTGATGATCATCTGATTTTTAAATTAAAACTCTTATTATGACTGTGAACCTGATGCCCACTTGATATGTAAATAACTGTGAGAACCTTACTTGAAAGCATTGTTCTTTTGGCGTTGGGATTTTTCAGTTTAGCTATGATTTCTTTATTCGTAGCTATATGGATGAGCCTGACAGGGCAGGGGTCTCCATTTGCAGGTTATATTGGAAGCTCTGTTCCCATATTAGAAAAGAAATTCAACCCAATATCATTAATGTCTGCTAGCACTTTTAATTCTTCATTAACTTTACCTCATTTATATATAACTTCGAGGTACATTCTTATTCAAAAGAAAAAATTTGGATTGAGTGTATTATTAATTCATAAGCTGAGTGTTGTTCAAAAGTTTGGATTATTGCAGGAGAATTGTTAGAATGTCTGCGATGCCGATCGGAAATCCCAGTACATTGTCCCAATGTATGACAATTAAGCCCCCTTCACATCCTACCTATGATTTGAAGGGCATCATTAAGCTAGCTCTTGCTGAAGATGCTGGGGATCGAGGTTTGATCTATCTCTTCCTTTAATGCTTTTCTGTTACATCTCCATTCATTCACCAACAAGTTAGGTTTCTCCTAGTATATATGTTTTGCTAAGCTGAAACTGAAACTCAATTTGTTCACCGTGACCTTTATGGTTTTGACATATGTGTGAAATTGAAAGCCCCTTTATGAGGTGACTGATATTCACTCATCATTCTTCATTTTTTTCCTGCCTTTTCTTTATGGTAGATTTATATTATGTAACTTCCTCATATTGATATTGGCAATCAACATCTGTGATTCAATTGCAGGAGATGTAACTTGTATGGCTACTGTTCCATTTGACATGGAAGTGGAAGCCCATTTCTTGGCAAAAGAGGATGGTATCATTGCAGGAATTGCACTGGCAGAGATGATATTTCAAGAGGTTGATCCATCTCTAAAGGTATCAACTCTCCACACTTTTATGAGTTCGCACTATCTCTTTGGTTTGCATTTCTTGATGTAAATTATACATTAGGTGGAATGGTCTCGGAAGGATGGAGATTATATCCACAAAGGGCTGCAGTTTGGAAAAGTCTCTGGTAAACTAAAAGGGACACAAAACATATAACAGCAAAAATCTCTTTCATAGTATTTTTGGAATTTGTTTGAGAGTTGTTACTAATTCTTCTCTTTCCTTGGTGCAGGACGAGCACACAATATTGTTGTAGCTGAAAGGGTAGCACTAAACTTTATGCAGAGGATGAGTGGAATAGCAACTCTTACTAAGGTTTCCTACTTTTGTTTGCTTGATTTTGAAATAAATTCAAGTAATATGTTACTCTATATCTGCATTGTTAATCTTTCGAAATCTGATGGCATGTTAGAGCCCATAATAAATGTTGCACGTCATAAAACGTAGATGCTTTTCAGTGCAGATGATTATGGCTTGGAAATCTGAAAGAGTGGTTGATAAGTGTAACTTCTTAAAAGAAGATAATGCTGTCCAAGATCAAGTTAATATGACAGTAATTGGTGTGGGATACCAGTGAACAAGATGAATAGATGAAATTTAAGTGGTTTTTCTTTATGTGCCTTTAACTGAATGAATCATGGCATTCCAGGCAAATTAAAACAATATGTTTGTTTGATTTGCCAAAGAGAATTATGTATTGTTTGTGCTTCCTGTAGGCCATGGCAGATGCTGCATGCCCAGCGTGCATTCTAGAGACTCGTAAAACAGCTCCTGGTCTACGTTTGGTTGATAAGTGGGCGGTGTGGATCTCTTCCCTGCATGTTCTCTGCAGCAATATGTAATTTCAGTTGTCTATAAGTTTCTGGTTGACTTGAAGCAATCTTGTTTTACAGGTGCTAATTGGTGGAGGAAAAAATCATAGAATGGGTTTATTTGACATGGTTATGATAAAAGATAATCACATATCAGTGGCAGGGGGCGTCATAAATGCCATAAGATCTGTTGATCAGTATTTAGAGCAAAACAACCTTCAAATGGAAGTTGAGGTACTCTTAAATTTCAGTGTATTCTTACAAATTGTGGATGAACAGAGTAGATTAACTTACTGAGTGGAAGTTAATCTACAAAACTTTTTATGATTTCACAACCTATTGCACACACCCCTTTGATTTTCAGTCGGTCTATACATGATGTAGTTATCTCATTCTTTAATTTCTGCTTGTATAAAACTCTTCTCTCCAAGCGTGGTTGTTATTGCATTTTCCATGCTTTTTATAAGATATGTCTTACATAATCTACACTTACTATGTTTTTATTTTGCCCAAGGTTGAGACCAGGACACTTGAGGAAGTAAATGAGGTGTTAAGTTATACATCCCAAATGAAGACTTCCTTGACCCGGATAATGTTGGATAATATGGTTATACCTCTACCAAATGGGGATGTTGATGTATCTATGCTTAAAAGTTCTGTGGAATTGATCAATGGAAGATTTGAGACTGAGGTAACTTTTATTTTCAGTTGTACAAAATCTATGGGCATCTAGAGTAGAGATCAAACAAGAACTATCACTAATACCTACTATTTTTGGAATGTTATTTATACTTTACACCTTGATAATGTCAATGTTGTTTGAAGGGCACATTTGATGTGTTTGACACTCACATCCAACACATGTATTAATAGTTATGAGAGAACTCACCTTTGTCACATTGAATATAGTATTTTGTGACATTGTCTACTTTTTCTTTTATCCATAAATCTGCATTCAATTATTTTTTTCATAAATTTTATGCTTGTTAAGCATATCATAAATAGTCTCTTTCCAAATGATGGTATAGCTGTTTGTTAGATTAAGCATATTCTTCTCTCCTTTCTGAGGTTAAATATTGATCTATCTATTTTGAGGTAACAGGCATCAGGCAATGTTACTCTTGAAACGGTGCACAAAATTGGACAGACTGGAGTAACCTACATTTCTAGGTAACTTACAATCTGAGAAGTATGTTTTAGTTTTGAAATGTGGCAATATGCACTTCTGTCGTTATGGGAATCTACAGCTTGTATAGTTGGAAATATTATTCAATATATAGTACTTAAATCTTTTAATTTGATTTGCAGTGGTCAACTAACACATTCAGTAAAAGCACTTGACATTTCTCTCAAAATCGATACAGAGTTGGCTCTTCAAGTTGGAAGGCGAACAAAACGAGCATAATTGTCTTTTTATCTTGCTTTGATTATGCAGTCAGTCAACACTGGTAATCTCTTGGCTTTGTCTAGAATAAGAACATAAATATCAAAGTGTTTTCCCTCTTCTGCATTTCTCAACTAAGAGCTGTGCTCTTATATCAGTTCAAAGAAAAAAATTCTTTACTGATAAAGGTCTTTTGTACAGAAGATTCCATTAAACGAAATAACAAGTTTCTCTCACTCTTAAGTATATTCTGCTTGAGCTGATCTTTTTTTTTTTTTTAATAATTGTTGTTAAATACATGCAAATCCTCTAGTCGTGTAGGCATCACATTGAGATTCATAATACAGGAGAGCATTTTCGTAATTGTTTCCTTGGAGAATATGTGTTCACGCATGTAGTCATGTACCTAATAGCACTACCCCTTACATTATAAAATCCATAATTATTGGGTTTCATGGTGTTACTTAAAATTTCTTTGATGATTTGCATTTTCATGCCAAGCTTGGTTGGCCTTTTTATGATCTTAAAGGTCACTGGCTTTTTATTACCTTGTATGGTGCAGACTTGAGTTTTTTTTTGTGTTTGAAGCTATGTTGCTTGGACTCAGGTATGGGTACCCGACACGGCTACATATTTAGAAGTCCGGTTTCTTATTTTTTAAATTTTAGGATATGTGGGTACGGCTAAAAAATATCCAAAATTAGGGTACGAGTACAAGAATATGTCTATATATATATATATATATGTAAATATTTTAATTTTTATATATAATAATTTAAGTTAAAAGATATATCAATTTATAACATTAAATTGTTAAATAAAATATTTTAAATTATAAATTTAAAATCTAAAATTCAGACCACAAACAAATAATAAAATGATAATTCTAAGTTCATTTAAATTGTAAATCAGTCAAAGTGTGCTATATAATTTATATTAATTTTTGTTACCACCACAAATCATAGTTTTCAATTGTGAATCTTTAAGAGATAATTATTATGAATTTACAAACTTTTTCAAGTCCATTTGATATACATTTGTAATTTAAATGAAATCAGAATTATGAGTACCCACTTTTAAAGTGAAGGATTTGGTAAGAATTTCATATTCATACCAATGTCATATCCAAATGGTACGGGTACTTCTTAAAAAATGAAGTGTCAGAATGACATTGGTTTAAAGTCAACCAGCTACTTTTCCTAGTCTTTCAAAACTGCTACCATCAATAAATTGGCAAATTTAAGTGAACAAGATGAAATATATATATATATATATATATATATATATATATATATATCTGAAGTCATAATAATACTTTGGTGCAGAATTGCTATGTCTTTGTGGTGAAGTCAAGCCTCATGCTTACGAAGATACAACTTCAAGTCATGGTTTTTTAGTTACTGAATAACTGTCACGAGGTTCAGCATAGCATAGTATTTTCAATTCATTTCATCTTTACGAAAGATTTGGGCTCCTTGTTGTATTAACTCAAACACTTTAACTGTTATTGTTCTATTACAGCTCGTATAGTTTGTGAGTGTAGTAGATACCTGCGTATATAGAATTGAAATTCTAATATATATAATACTGACTACTGAGTCTCCTTGTATGTATATATTCAGAGAGTAGCATAAAAATATTTCATCAGACCTTGTCTTGTTTCAAGTTTGGCGTTGAAAATGAGGAAATGGGTCACGTGTTGATCAATCCTTTTACATGACAAATGGTTATGTAACATTTGGTCCATGTCTTGTCCAAGTCTTTTGAAGGCCTAATATTGTGCGACCATTGTCTCCTTTGTAGCCTTAAAAAGAGGGGCATGGAGCACAGATCTCTACCCAGCAACAATGTGGGCAATTGGGCATGGGATGAGAAAGTTGATGGGAGAGGCCATGTCCTTTACTGTAAACTGCTTACTGGAATTATGAAATATTTAATCACATTTGATTCCTTTTTTTCTTTTTCTGAATTTTCTAAAAGCAAGCAGTCAATATAAAGTGGGATTTTAAGTTTGAATTATCACGGGTTAGTCTAGGTAACAAGGAAGTATTAGAATAATATTTAAGGTATTTACTGGAGGGAATTTTTTGAAGCTTCACATTCACTTGATATATTCCAATTTTATATTTTGATGCGTTGTGGAGAATGTGTCAACTTTTCATGTATAATTAAAGTGAGCATGTGTGCTATTAAAATAATAATAATAATAATAATAAAAGAGTGGTTGAGGCAGCAGATATAGGACACTGAATTTTTATTCTTTTTATTATTTTGATATGGATTTAGCTTTGAACATAGAGATTTAGACAAAAATTTATATACTTGAGCTTATCTAATATGAAATTAAGGCTTAAGGCTTAATTGTTGTAGATTTGAATAGAAGCGTCGAAACCAAAGGAAGGCTAATGCTAATTTGCATCAGGATCTAAAGAAAGTAAATACAACATGCCCCCATAAATAAATGAAAATACCCAATTCCATGGACACAAAGGTATTCCAGACAAATAACCTCAACCTTTTTACAAGACAGTTAAATTCTTCCACTGATCGCCATTAAAGACTGAAGGTGATGATGTATTTCATGGAACCTCGGAAAGATATAAACTAATTTGTATCCCTTAAAACATCAATCCATTTTCGGATGTTCAAGAAATTAAAGGGATTGGGAAAAAATTCATCCATTTACTCTTATCATCAAGGGATATGCTATGAAAGTTGAAATATCATCATTTTTTTTTGTCATTTTCTAAAAGAAAACTAAACGTTAGTTTGGTTTTAATACTGTAGGGCATTTAAACTCTCCAAATTTCACACTTTTCATTTATGTATAAGGACTAGCATTAATAAATTCATACTATGAAAAGCATCATACCTTTTTGGTTAATAAAATTATTATAAAAATACATTTCAACTCAATTAAAATAATAAATTTCCATTAAAAAAATCATTAAGGATTGGCGCAATTCTTATATCAAGACCCAGATTCATAAATCTAACTTTGCAATAATGTCTTTATTTTATATATATATATATATATATATATATATATATATATATATATTTCAAAAGAATAAATTACATTGGAAAAATCATTAGAGAAAATCCCATGTAGGTGCAAACTTTATACATAGGGGTGTGGATGGTTCGTTTGGTTCAATTTAAGGATGCACCAAACCACTCAGTGCTTTTTTAAAAACTACAACCACTGACCAAACCAATGCCATGATTTCCCATTTCTCAAACCAAATCAAACTATCAGAATTTTAAAATTTGGTTCAATTTGAATCAGTTGGCAGTTAGTTGGTAGCCAACTATTAACTGCCAACCATACTAGTTAATTATTAGTGAATAGCATAACTGGTCAGTTGTCAGTTGCTAGTTGTGGTAATTATATATATCTAAAGTTTTATTTATTCTTAATGTATATCATATATAATATAAAAATTAATTAACTAAATATATAATATATAATTTTCAGCCATCAAAAAATTATTATAGATTGATATCAGTATAAATAAAAAAAATATATTTTTATATTGACTATCTAAAACCTTTGAAATAAAAAACTGAAAATTATAGTTTTCCATAAAAATTAACTTTTAGTACAAATTCTAAACATTAACGGTTGGAATTTTTAATGACTACCAAACACTTAATTCAATTTTTAATTTATTGGACTTTTAAAAGCTAAATTAACAAAATATCTAAAACCATTTTTAATATATTAGACCGCTAAATTTGCATTAAATCATTATGACATAATTTTTTTTATTTACTGTTATTGGCCTAATGGGTTCGCGTTTTGTCATGGTTTTTTAACCTATGTTTCACAATTATTTATCTTTAATAGAAAAAGGTCAACTTATACCTAACTCTAAGTTTGGCCCCTGACATTTCTTCTCATTTGGAGCTGATGTATGCTGAGATGTGCGCGTGACAATTAACAAACATTTTTTATATGTGTATTCCTCCTTTTCTGTCTAAAAAAAACTATTTTCTTTTTCATTTCTCAAATTTAGAAATAGCAACATAATAGATTTGATGTAGAATTTCCGACTCCGATCCCGAAATTCTATTCTGTTTTCCTATAAAAAAAATTATGAATCTCTATCCCCATATCATAATTATTAAAATATAAATAATTAATATATATATATATATATATATATAATATTTGAGGGGGACAAGGTAGAGCGGAGATTGGGATGAATATATGTTTCCTGTCAAAAAAATTTCAAGTTCAAAGTAGAATACACGGGACAAATTTAATTGTTATTTCTACTCAAATTATAGCTCACATTTTATAAAAAGAAATATAATTGATTTATTAATTATCCATTTTATTCTTATTCAATGTGTTTCGGTAACAATTATAAGATATCATTTATTAATTTTTTTCAATATATTATTAATTAATGTAAAGATATATTAAAAAATATGTATAATTCAAATTACGTAAATTATTTTTTTAATTTATTTTTCAGAGGAAAGGATTATATAAAAAGCGAGAGACCTCTAATTTTTATGACGACGCCAAAGCACCGCAACATTGGGTGGTTATTATTTATTCACGTCAATAACTGCCGCACAGGTAATAACTCCGCCAAGCATTGAAGTGACATTGTGGAAGCAAACCACCATCGTGTCCTTGTGAAACGCCAAAAGTTGAAAAATTGAATCAGGATAAAAGTAGATGGGTTTGCTGTAAAACTTAAGCCCCCTGTTCAATTCTATTCAAGAATTCATTTGCTTTGTAAATGAATTCTATGATAGGAACTTATTTGCAAATAAACTCCCTTATTTGCATTGGCAGAAATATGAGGGAGCGACCCCTCCATGAAAAAAATTTAGTCTGTTTGGCAAATCAAACATAATTAGATTAAATATGTAAATACAGATCTAAAAATTTACTAGGAGAAATAAAAATAAATTGTAAATCTAAAAAAACAATAACATATCTGATATTATTAAACAAAAATTGAAAAAAAATCAGAGAGTTGCCGTCTACATTAGCTCTAAAACAAATTAAAATTAAAATTAAAAGAACGAAGAAAGTGATGAGGAAAATGAAAAAGTATATATATATAACCTGCAGCTCCACATTGTTTAATTAGGCTAAAAACTTTGTTTTAATTTTTTTATTTATTTTTTCCTTTCTCTATTTTTTTTTCTTATGCCGCTATGCCCATTGCCGGAATACCCAAATGAATGCGTTTACTTCCATCAAGTTGCAATGTTCGTGCAATTACTGATTCCAATATGATTGAATGATAATCAATTATAAAAAAGAAAAGAGAAAAAATTAATGGCCAATTAGTAAATTTGAAAAAATAACAATTTACAAATCTTGCAACTGAAAAGAGAAAAACTCAATTATTAAATTTGTGTAAAAAAATTATTTTCAAATATATACATTATTTATAAAAAGTAAAAATTTAATTATGAAGAGAGAGAAGAGAGAGAGGAGAAGGAAGAAATTAAGAGAACAAAAGAAGATAATTTTGTCATTTGAAAAATAAAAACTCTAAAATTAAAATTTGATTTTTAAATTGTATCAATTTTGTTAAGTTTTGGTTTAGTTACAATCAATTCTTCTGAATTTAACTTTTGAAAATTACAAAAATAAAATTACTTACCTCAAACACCAAAATAATTTTAAATTTACAAATAAAATTCACAAATTTTATAAATTTTCCTATACCGGATAAATACGTCCATCCCATCTTCTAATGTCTTCCAGAAAAGGGCAAAATCGTAAATTAAATTCAGTACCTTACATGAGTCTTATGACGACATTAAATTTGACATTTAATTAATCTCATTTACAAATGTCCTATTTATGATTACAAAAACTTACTTAGATCGATTCAAATTTGATAAATTTTTCTAATTGAAATTTCAAATAGTTATTAATTAAAAAATTATATTTTAGAATTTTTTCTAAACAGTTAAAAAAATTTTAAATATAAATATCAAATTATTTTTACTATATTATCCTTATATATAAAGAAATAATAACATTTGAATTCGTTTTTTTATTTAATTACTCTTATATCATATATTTTTTAAAATTTTATTCTTATTATTATTACTACTACTACAGTGATTTTTAATTTGCTAAAATAAATAATTATATCAATTAAATAATATATTATTTATTTATTTATTATAAAATAATATATATATTGAATTAAATAAATAATATTTTTATTGATAATTTTATATCCTAATAACATCAAATCAATTATTTTTATCAAATAATAAATATCAAATTTTTATCAACTATCAATTATCAAATTACTAACCACCAATTATTAGCTATATTCAATAGTTAAATCAAACAGGATTTTAAAATTGAGTGGACTATTAATGCCCTATTAAATTAAAAAAAAAAAAAGAAAACAGGAAGATGTTACCTTAGTTGTTGTATCATTATCATGTACGGGTTATGGGTTTGTTCCATCAATAAATGGACAGTAAATTAATTTTCCTTAATCAAAGGAAAATAAAGTCATTATTATTATTATTATTATTATTATTATTATTATTATATCTAATTAAGAATTTTAAAAAATAAACCTTGCTAAATATTAATTTGTTGAAATTTATGGAGTAGCTTAAATTTCACACATCCTTATATTGTAAACAGTATAAATAGACTTTTTTGAGCATTTAGTGCCAAACCCATATGGGATTCAATGGTGGCTGGCAACTCTCAATTGACAATATCCATCCTTCTCTCTCTTTAAGGAAGGAAAGAAATATTGAATTCCTTGCAATGAATTTGAATGAGAATATAATAAAACATACTTTTTTTAATAATATAATAAAATATACCTAGTCAATTAAAGAATAGCATAATTATAGTTAAATATAATATTTCATTTAATTTAAAATTAAAAAAATAATAACAAGCACAAAATTCAATGTACAGCAAATGGATGACAATGTTGTTTATGACTTATTTTAGGAATATTAATGATGCACTTTTTCCAAATGATTGAAACTAAGTATTTTTTTTTTCAAATATTTTCTAACACTCATTTTACTATATAAAAAGAAAAAAATTTAAATTATTTTTATCACCAATTAATCAGAAAGTAAAAATTGAAAAATATCGAAAAAATAAAAATAAAATTCTTAGTTTTTAAGGAGTGATTGCAAATGAAATGGAGGCTTAACAAATAAAAAAAAAGTGTTAGTGGGATTAATCAAACTCTAATCAATGTCATTTTCTTCATTAGAAGGTCCAATATCCTTATAGTCACCATAAAAATATTAAACTCTAACTAATATTTGTTTATAGCAGCGAACAAGTTCAAACACATGACTTCCTCAAAATTACACAAGTAAAAATACTAATAAAATCACCCCCTAATTAGTTAATCAATGTCATTTTTAACCTAACAGTAACTATTTTAACGTTACCCCCTCCCATTACGACCTTGTGATGTGTCATTAGCAAGCAAAGAGCAAAAAGCCTAGAAAATTTGTAATAGGCCTGCATAATGAAAAACACTTTTGGTTCAGTAAATTCCATAACTTTGATGGTGATATATACCAACTGATTAGTGACAACTTAGAAGGCGATTAGACAATTAAGCTAAGTGGGAATGTTTGTGCCCCATCGCATCTTAAGCTGTTTCACTTTTTAATTTATCAACAATATTTGGAATATTTTTTTATTAATAAAAATTAATTGATAAAAAAATAAAAAAGTCTTCATTATACTTAAATTTGAGATAATACAATAAATTTAAAATGAACCCAAAAATAGTAGCATACAAGTATTTTATAAAAAACATCTAAAAAATTTTATTATTACTATTTTTATTACTCTCCAATTTTTTGAAAAAAATTCAAAAAATATAACTTTCTAACTATAATTATCTCAAATGAATTGAGATTATTATTGTATTATCTCTAACCTGTGTTTAGAGAAATCTCTTTTCTTTTTATACCCATTAATTTTTATTTGTGAAAAAAAAAATTGAAATATTGTCTACAGATATAACCTAAATTAAAAGATTTTTTTGTATTATTTTACCCGTTATTTTCAATCAAAGCATACTAAAATATTTTTTGAATATTTTTTTGGAAAATATTTGTGTGCCACTATTTTTAGATTTATCTCAAATTTATTGTATTACCTATAACTTGTGTCTAGTGAAATTTTTTTTCTTTGTACTCATTAATTTTTATCTGTGAAAAGAAAAATATTCGGAGTATTGTCCATAAATATAACCTAAATAACAAGATGAATCATATTGATTATTTTATTTTATATTTATTTGTATTATTTTGTTTGAAAGTGAATACTTTTTAGCCCATAAAATTAATGAAAATAGTTTTTTCACTTTCTCACGAATTAAAAAAAATAATTACTATAATTAAAACTATAGTTTTCTTCTAATATTAAATATATTACCCCTTTCTTTGTTATTCATTTTAAATCATCTCATGAAATTAAGAATTTTCTATAATACATTAATTAGTCGCGTGAATTACTAAAATTAATTATCTATTTTTTTTATCATTAATCTCACATCGACTGATTATAATTAAAGAGAACTTACCTATAATATATGAACGGATTTGTTTACAGCTAGCAATTTGTTGAGTTTCTAAATGATTTCTCTTTAAACTGTTTTAATGGGAGGATTTTATCATTAGAATATATCATAAAAGGAGATTTGAATTGTTAACATACATTTCAAACTTTGAAACTTGTGAATTGAAGTTTTCCAGGCAATAAATTATATATGTTATTTTACTATTTTTTAATTTTTTTAATATTTTATCTGTTTATATATAATTTTTAAGGTCGATAAATACCACAAAAAATTCTATAGACATAATACAGTGGAAAATACATTTTTACGTGAATTATAAGTTTCAGGTTTGAAAAAAAATGCTGCAAATAAAAAAAAATTATAGATTCAGATTTTGATTTTAGATGGCTATCTCAGTCAAACAAGAAACAATTTATGGCATCAGCCCCTTTTTTACCATCTAATGTAATGGGAATTTTATGTGAGAAATAATAATTCTTTCAAGACTTAATTAATATGATAAAATTAAAATCCAAAAACTTTTTTTTAGAAAATTGAAATCTAAAAACTCAATGAACAAAATACAGAAAAATTTAAGTTGACAATATAATCTGCCTTAAAAGTACAGTCAATATTTAATAACGTCATAGAAGAGACCTGAAATAGCCATGACATTGTTTATTTGTTCATTTATTTTTCTTATAATGTTCGGATCATTGGATTGAATATTCACAAAAAAGAAAAGGAAAAAAAAAATATATATATATATATTAAATTTTATACAATTGAAAATTGTTCGATTGACCATCTTAAATCTAATTTTTTAATTATTAAATTCTTATAATTGACTACCTTAAAAATCTTTAACTATCAATTCAACTAATTTCATCTTTATTTATAATATACTCATCATTTAAATAGTGATGACTAAGAGATTGAACAAATGAGAGTTTCATTAATTTCTATTTATAAAATATTCAGCACATAATTAATGACAGTTAATTAAATAAATTCTCATTTAAATTAATTTAAAATTAATAATTAAGAAAGTGAACGACATGAATTTACAAAATTTAGAGGAAAATATGATGTTAATTCCAGAAGAAAAACTCAAAGAAAAGCAATAACTGGAAATTGGAATAGTCAAAAAAGCCAATAATGAAAAAGCAAGAAGAAAGGTCTACAAAATTGATTCCAAATGCCATTAACCCATAATACCTTGAAAATTTATTCAACAAGTCAGCATATTGGAGGAGTTGTAAGCGGAGCGTGAATCACACGCTCGTATTAAAAATTATAAAAAGCAGTTCGAATAATTTAGTTAAGGAATCACATAATAACTAAAATCACTAATTACATACTAATCTTATATTACTGCATAAAATCCAACCTTATACATTTATATCTAAACAGTTATCTCTCTAAAATAGAATTTTTATTTAAGTTATATTATTTATAAAATTTATTTTTAAATTTTGAAATAGAGATTAAATTTGACTTTTTACATTTAAAAAATCAAATTTTACTCTTTATCTTATGTCATTAATATATTTTATTTTTTTATCGGTATATTTCTCTAAAAATATATTTATATTTTTTAAAGATAAAATTTATTTTTTTATAAATATTAATTTATATAAAATAAAATAAAAAGTAAAAATTTAAAAAAAATTGTATTTTATATATTTATAAATGCTCTAAAATACTCTTTATTATATAAAAAATATTATTTAAAATAAATAACACTATTAAAAATGCACTCACACATTATATTTTACACTCTTTCTTCTAAAATTTATTTAAAGATAATAAATAAATAAAATTTATTATTATTATTATTATTATGGTTAATTACTTATCCACAAAATAATTATAATAATAAATTTATTTTATTGTTTTTTTTTCATAAAAACAAAATCCATGCTCTTTAAAATATCGACATTTATTACACAGCTAGCTGATCAATGAATAGAGAATGCTTACACAACTAACAGACTTTAAAAAAGTTAATAATTTTAAAAACCCTAATTAATGTAAATCAGACAATCCCGTAAAGAGAGAAAGGGGAAGAAAGAGAGAATCGTCAATGGAAATTTCATTTTTATAGATAAAGGAGATGAGAGAGAAAGAGTGTGTTTGCGTTGCTTTTATTTGAGGAAAGGGAAAAAAAAACCCATAGAAAAAAAAAAAAGAAAAAAAGAAGCAAAGGGAAAGTAGAGAGAGAGAGAGAGAGTAGAAATAGAGATGAAAGTAAGGAAAACGGGAAAGATGGTGGAAGGAACAGTTGTAGAAGTACAGGAAGACAAGAGGAAGAAGAACAAAAGAGTAATCTTAGAGATGCGTGCCAACTCCGGTAGAAAAGGAGCCTTCTCCGTACTCCTTCTTTTTCTTCTTTTGATCCTCATTTTGCCTCGTATTTAATCCTTTTTTCACATCTTTTTTCTCCTTTTCTTTGTTCGTGATACGCTTCAATCGATCTGCGGATGCATTCTTGATCAATCTGGGATCGGTTGGATTTTAGTGTGTTTTTGTTCCTTACTTGTTTTTTAATAGTAATTTTTTGTTGTTGTTGGAAAAATCTTGTTATTTTTATTGGCATAGATTTTGGTGTAAATAGAGTCGGATTTGCGTTGTCATTTCAATCTATTCACTGCTTGAGTTTTCCTCCTTGGATATATATTGTGATTCTTTGGGGATTTTCTTTCCCTTTCTTGCATTAAAATCTCATCAATTACACTCATACCAGAAAAAAAAAAGAAAAGAAAAGCCATTTATTTCCCTGATCACCCTCGGTTTTAATGTGGGTTCCTCTCTTTTCATTATTTTCACCATACCAATTATCTGATCAAGGCATTTCTTTTTTTTTTTTTGGTTGGATTTTTGTATTCTTCATTTTTTCTTAATCATACTCAATTTATAAGAAAGGAAGAAGAACAAGTTGGGTTTTATACTGGGTTGTAATTCTTGCTGGGGTTTTTTGCGTTCTATGGGAATACTTGATACTTCACTAACAGATCTGTTAGTCAAGTTTAAGTCTTAGATTTCTTGGAGGGCAAGCGATCTTTCATTATCTGCTTTATCTGGTCAGTTTGAGATGCCCAAGAACGTTCTCAAAGTGTGTTGTGAGTGTAATAGGAATTTCTCTGGGGTCTTGGATGGATACAATTGCCAATGTTGCGGTAGGTGGTTTTGTGTCAAATGTGCTGGCGGCTATGAATCTCGAGCTGTTGTTGTTGAATCCAAAGATGCAAAAACTAATGGTGATTACAGGGAGAATATCAAATCTTGCAAGTTCTGTAACGGGTTTGGTATGAAACCTGAAGGTGGGAAAAATACTAGTGAGAAAGTGCATCCTTCAGACTCTCCTGGACAGAGTCCTGAGCCTCCATCCCCTTCTTTTAGTGGTGAATCAATCCATAGCGATCGCCTTGCGCACTATCTTCAATCCAGGGATTGTGGGTTTTCCCCTCTAGAAGTAACCAGCAGGAGTATGACCTCATTTAGTCCTCACCTGTCTCCAGACTCTCTTCATCACTCTCCAAGCAGGTAACAATTCTTATCCAGATTATAGAATTAATGAAGGATTACAAGCTACTAATCTTATGTATTAAGTCACTTGATGACTTAACTATATGTGTAACATGTCATGTTTGTTTCAAACAACCTATTTCTTCAATTAGAATTTTCTTACCTTACTTTATATTGCCTTTTTCCTTTGTGTTGTCTGTTCATGCATTATTTATATGTATATATTTTTACTCGTGAAGGAGTGATGAAGAAGAGGCAGAGGATTCTGGTAACCACTTTTACAGCCTCCCAAGTGAATATTGCCATGATGTATCTGATATAGATTCAAGTAGTGTTAGTGCTAGACTTGAGTTCTACAGTTGTAAATCTGTGGGGTCAAGTCCTTTAGGCAGCCCATCTAGGATTGATTTTACTTCTTATAGAGTCGGGCACTCTGTACAGCTGGGACAAGATGGAAGCCAATTGTCCCAGAATGATGGTCCCTTTGATCAAGAAAATGCGGCTATTTTAAGAAGGCCTTACAAAGGGAATGAGGATCCAGAACATACTGATGACTACTCTGATGATGTCTCAATGTTGCGGAACCAATATGACAAATCTCAAAAACCCTTGCATTTTGAAAGAAATGGTTCTATCTGGTTCCCCCCACCTCCTGAGGATGCAAATGATGAGGCAGAGAGCAATTTCTTTACATATGATGATGACGATGATGATATTGGGGACTCAGGTGCATTATTTTCATCCACCAGTAGCCTCTCTGGTATTTTTCCTTTGAAGGAGAAACAAAGTGAGTGCAACAAGGAGCCTCTCAGAGCTGTGATACAGGGACATTTTAGGGCTCTGGTATCCCAGCTTTTACAGGGGGAGGGTATCAAAATTGGCAAAGAGGAAGGTGGTGAGGACTGGCTTGACATTGTTACAACGATAGCATGGCAAGCTGCAAATTTTGTGAAACCAGATACCAGCAGAGGAGGCAGTATGGATCCTGTTAATTATGTAAAGGTTAAATGTATAGCTTCAGGGAATCCAAGAGATAGGTATGATTTGTGTATCCTTTCGCATATGTTTCATGCTGTTATACTTCAAAATTTTTCTTTAAATTTTTACGTCATCAATCATCATCTTGTGAATTTCTTTTGCATTTGCAGCACCCTTGTGAAGGGAATAGTTTGTACAAAAAATATAAAGCATAAGCGCATGACTACACAATACAGAAATCCCAGATTACTTCTTTTAGGAGGAGCACTTGAGTATCAAAGTGTTGTGAATCAGTTGGCATCTTTTAATACATTGGTGCAACAGGTATATTCATTATTGCACTTTTATGCCATTGTTGGGTGGATGAAAGAGTTAAATGAAGTTTTGTTAGGTTTTTGTACAGGAAAATGATAATCTCAAGATGATTATTTCAAAGATAGAGGCACTTCGCCCAAATGTTCTGCTGGTAGAGAAGAGTGTGTCTCCATATGCCCAAGAATATCTACTGGCAAAAGAAATTTCTTTGGTGCTCAATGTGAAAAGGCCATTGCTTGAGCGAATAGCACGGTGTACTGGTGCTTTTATTAGCCCATCAATTGATAATATTTCTACAACGCGATTGGGGCATTGTGAACTTTTCCGTGTAGAGAGATTGTCTGAAGAGCATGAGATTACCAATCAGTTCAACAAAAAACCATTGAAAACATTGATGTTTTTTGAAGGATGTCCGAGGCGTTTAGGATGCACGGTACTGTATTCATTTCTAAAGTATTGTTAGTCCTCACTTGATGAACTCATAAATCATATGGGCACAATCTTTTCCACTGATGTTCTTATTGTGGCATGAATGTATGTCTTTGCTACTTGTAGATGGAGCATGGTTTGTGGATTCTGTTTATATTTACTCCTGACCCATGTAATAATGTGTCCAGTTGCACAGAGATGATATTGTCTGCAGCGGTGATTTTAATATATGTCTGCAAACTGCAGTTTTCATATTGTTTTGCAGTTTCCTTAATAATTAATTTATAAGTAATTGATCACTAAATTAAGCCAAGTACACTGAACATCAAGCCAATCTCAATTGAAAATTCCGTACAATCCCTAAATGTGATTGGCAGACAGGAAATTGTTTTGTTTTGGTTTATTTCATTTTGGTTTTAATGTCATTGTGGGTGGTTTTATGAGCCATAGCCATGATGAAAAAAAAATTCCGACCTGATTAATTGTGCTGTCCTTGGGTTTAATCATTTGCTTTGTAATGAATGGTTGGCTGATTTATGCTTGCATGTTGCACTCCCTTGTACTGTTCTTTTTCCAATAATTTGCTAAAATTGTAGATCAAACTTCACTTTCTACTGTTCTTTGTAAAATGAATCCCTTAAAAACCTAATTGTTACTTATTTAAAAATTATGCACGTTGTCTGTAATTTCTCTCAAGAAATGCTTTCCACTTGTTTAAACTATGAAAAGTTTTGGTGTTAATATGCTAGATGTTTCAAATATAGTTGTCTGTTCGTACATCATGCCGAGCAGCATGTCAGAATACACTCACATGGTAATATTATCTACAATTTGATGAGTCTACATCATACAGCTAATGGGACAGGAACTTGAATCACTCCTCAACAGTATTGTTTTGTCAGGCAATAAACATGGGATGTTAATTATCACTTGTTGATACTCTTGCTGATTATCCTGCAAGCAAGCTAGTAGCTACAATTCTCAATATTGAAAATTTCTTACCACATGATCTTGCATTGCCATATCTATTTAGTAAAAGCAAAGTTTTAGATCTTGGTTCCAATTCTGATCAAGATGTTGTGCCTTATCTGTAGGTCCTGCTGAGAGGAATGTGTCGTAAAGAACTAAAGAAGGTTAAGCATGTGGTTCAATATGCAGTTTTTGCAGCTTACCATTTGTCCCTTGAGACTTCCTTCCTTGCTGATGAGGGTGCAAGTCTTCCTAATATGACACTTAAATCCTCGATTGCTATTCCAGAAAGGACAGCAGCTGATAATGCTATTTCACTTATCCCTCCAACTAGTTGCCATGCCATGGTTGATCCCTCTGCCCAGGATGAGGGACCTGCAGATCCCAAATCAGAGGATGTAGGATCCAAATCATTTAGCAATATTCCTTCTTTATTTCCCAGTTCCATGGATTGTAGGTTTGGAAATGCACACTTTGATGCATACAATGATGATCTGGTGTGTAACATTCGGCTGGCTTCATTAGCTATTTGTCAATTTGAGGATCAAAAGTTGGCCCTGTTGCCTTCTTGTGTTAAAAATTCTTCACAGCCAGCGCTGCAAGATATCATTGCTCCACAGGGAGGACAGCTTAGGCAGACTCATGAAACAGCTAAATCAGAGAGGATTGATGAAGAGGAAATCTCAAGTGAATACTTTTCAGCTGCTGACGCTAACCAGAGCATATTAGTGTCCTTTTCAAGCCGTTGTGTGCTGAAAGGAACTGTGTGTGAACGCTCTCGGCTACTACGCATAAAGTTCTATGGATCCTCTGACAAGCCACTTGGAAGATATCTACGTGATGACCTGTTTGATCAGGTGATCTGTCACAGGTTCCTTTAATGACTTATGTATGATCCAATATGTGTTTGAAGCTTAAATATTAATGGATTTTTTGTTATCAGACATCTTATTGTAGATCTTGTAAGGAGCCAGCTGAAGCACATGTGCTTTGTTACACTCACCAGCAGGGGAATCTTACAATCAATGTTAGATACCTTTCCTCTGTAAAGCTACCTGGTGAAAGAGATGGCAAAATATGGATGTGGCACCGGTGCCTAAGATGTGCCCATATAGATGGAGTCCCACCAGCAACTCATAGAGTGGTTATGTCAGATGCTGCTTGGGGTCTTTCCTTTGGAAAGTTTTTGGAGCTGAGCTTTTCAAACCATGCAACTGCAAATCGTGTGGCTCCCTGTGGTCATTCATTGCAGAGAGACTGCCTTCGGTTTTATGGGTAAATTCTTTCAGTTTCAGGATTAATTTGTATTTTTAGTTATTGCATGTAATTGTTGATAATCAGTGAAAAGCTTCATCTGGCAGGTTTGGGTGTATGGTTGCATTCTTCCGCTATTCCCCTATTGATATATTAAATGTTCATTTACCCCCATCAGTGCTCGAATTTGAAGGCCATGTTCGGCAAGAGTGGATAAAAAAGGAGGCAGCTGAGGTGCTTTTAAGAGTCTTGGCTTGATTATTGCTGATTATATTTGTCAGATAATATAACAAGTTCAGTCATTTGAGCAATGTTTTGGACTTCGTTTTCAATTATCTTTTTGAAACTTCTAGCATTTATGTGCAGCTTTTGGGCAACATGCAAGCCTTCTATGCAGAAATATTTGATGTACTTGATAGCATGGAAGAGAAAAGCAAGTGTTTTGGAAGTGAAATGTCGGATATGAATGACTTACAGAATCACATCTTGGAGCTGAAAGATCAACTTAGAAAGGAAAGAAATGATTACAATGTAAGTGCACTTGAGAGAGTACTTAATTCGTAGATATCATGACATCATAAACATTAAAGTTTACCCTTTACAATTTAAGACCTAAAAGTAATTTTTTTTTTTCAATCAAGTCTTAAATTTTTTAACAGCGAGTCTTTAGTGCAATCCTATTAGTCAACTCTAGATTCTGTTATGAATTCCCAATATGCTCCCTTTTTGAATCTTTTTTGTCCTAATACTTGTTAACGAATAATTATGATAATTCTCAATGCTTATTCTATTTTAATTTGTAAGATTACTTTATAGTCAGCTATAATCACATTAATAAATAAGAAATTTTGAATTAATAAATGAAAATATCTTAATTTTTTCTCTAAATTTTCTTTTGATTTCTGATTTTTAAATTAAAATATGATAATTAAATGCTGAAAATATTTAAGATATCATTACTTTTGACAACTTATCATTTTTAAGATGTTACATGAATTTGATAGTTTTAAGCTCAATTACATTTCAATAAAGAAGAACTAACTCAAACATATTGTTAATAATATAAAATTAGTTTCTCAAAAGTAGATTGAATTTTAAGTTAAAACTAAATATTTAAATGTAAGTTTTGAAAAGTTGTTTATGCTTTATTGTCTGAGAAAAGAAAATTTCATGAAAAGGTTTTTGATTGTTATTTATTGGTTTAAAGTTTTGTAATTGTTAACTGGATTTGAATTTTCATGTACAATAATTGATAAATAAATCTTTTAAAATATTTTAAATCATTGTATGTGGTAAGAAAATTTTAGGAAGAATTTATAACTACTGTTTTGTTAATTTAATATTTTGCTTTTTATGTGATTATGATCGACTCTACAGTAATTTGCATATTAAAATAGAGAGTTAGAAGAGAGGAAAAAAATATATCTTTTTATTAGGACTGAAGAGTTAAAAAAAATTGTATTTTATGTGTTGACTAAGGGAATCTGGTATTCACAAACGGAATAATGGAACCCTATCCCTGTGATGGCCCATCAGCTTATTGATTCCTTAATAAATAAGCATTCATTCTTGGACTTTTCAAGTATAAGACCAACAGAGTTATTTTTTGACAAGCTTTAGGACTTCACTGTAAAACAATTAACTTCAGAACTTGTTTGAAGAAACGGGTGAAATTTTAGATCTATAGACCATTGCTATGAAAGATATCTTGCTTGTAAGCTTTGGGATAATTTCCTTTTATCGTCAATGCATAACGTTTTTTATTTTTAAGTGACGAATCTTAAAATGAGATTTCTTCTAAATAGAGTGTGCTACAAGTGGCTATTGTGGGGACTTCGCAACCAGGTCAGAGAAATTTTGACATTCTGGAACTTAATAGCATGAGACGTGCTCTTATAATTGGTTCACATGTTTGGGATCGTCAGCTTTATTCATTGGATTCTCTTCTCAAGACCAATTCTGTTGTTAAGGCTATACATGGGGATGAGCTGAAAGAATTCAAAAGTGATATATCTTTTAAGGACTGCAAGCTTGACTGTGGTCTTGTAGAGAATGTCGCTGGCTATTCAAAACCCCAAGACTCTGTTGGAAATGACTTGCTGTCTGAGCAGAGTAAGAGTGGTCTTACTTCTCAACATTTTGCTGCTGAAGATTCTATAGTGCCTTCAAATCATTATAACAAAGAGGAGGAACTCCATTCAAATGCAGATATTACTCTAAGTAACACATTCTTTGATGACATCCCATCCAAGACCTCCAGTTTGTCTGACAGAATTGATTCTGCATGGACGGGTACTGATCAACTCTTGACAAGCATTGAACAAGTTGGGTCTGTTAAGCAGATACGTATTTGTGATAATCCTCCTTTTAAAAGAATGCTTGCACCAGTACGTGTTAATTCCTTCGACTCAGCATTGAGGGTCCGAGAGAGAATCCAAAAGGGACTGCCCCCCTCTTCGTTGTATCTATTGACTCTCAAATCATTCCATGCATCTGGAGATTACAGAAGTATGGTCAGAGATCCTGTTCCAAATGCAATGAGGACTTACTCGCAAACATTGCCAATGGAGGCACAGAAATTGAATTTAATGCCCAGTTATGCACCCTCATTTATCTCCTCTATATCTTATATGACTGGAGGAGCTAGGTTGTTACTTCCTCAGAGGAGCCCAAATGATATTGTTGTTGGCGTGTATGATGATGATCCTGCCAGCATAGTTTCATATGCCCTTAGTTCCAAGGAATACGAGGATTGGATTTCTGATAAGTCAAATGAGAGTGAAGGGAGCTGGGGCATGAATGAGCACTGCAGGGAAGATTATGCAACTTCCACATTGTCAGCCTGGCAGTCTTCTAGTTCTATGGACTTGGATTATATCCGTTGTGGAAGTTATGGGTCTGAAGATCCTTCACCATCCATCATTACACTGATCACAGATTCCAAAAGATCTCCACATTTAACAATATCTTATGGAGATGATTCTTCAATGGCTGGAGGCAAAGTAAAGTTTTCCGTCACTTGTTACTTTGCGAAGCAGTTTGACTCTCTAAGGAAGAAATGCTGCCCCAGTGAAGTGGATTTTGTGCGTTCCTTGAGTCGCTGCCAGAGATGGAGTGCACAAGGGGGAAAAAGCAAGGTATATTTTGCCAAGTCATTGGATGAGAGATTGATTATAAAACAAGTTAAAAAGACTGAGTTGGACTCTTTTGAGGAATTTGCATCAGAATACTTCAAATATTTGAAAGATTCTCTTAGCTCAGGAAGTCCTACTTGCCTTGCAAAAGTTCTTGGTATTTATCAGGTCAGGATTCATTTTTGTATTTATGTCTGAATTGAAGATGCATGGTTGAGTGATTTGTTCTGGGGACAAATATATAATTTGTTTTTTTGTTATTCTATACATTGTTTGATGGTAGGTTACTGTAAAGCACTTGAAAGGTGGCAAGGAAATGAAAATGGATGTAATGGTGATGGAGAATCTCTTTTTTAAGAGAAGTATTGCAAGGGTCTACGACCTTAAAGGTTCTGCTCGATCCCGCTACAATCCAGATACAACCGGGACAAACAAAGTATTGTTAGATATGAATCTGGTGGAAACACTACGTACAGAGCCCTTATTTCTTGGAAGCAAGGCGAAGAGAAGCCTAGAGAGGGCCATATGGAACGATACATCTTTTTTGGCGGTAAGCTATCCTTCTAGCATCTTACGGATTGGGCATGAGGTGCTTTCATCGTAAATTTTTCAGGCTCATATTTTTTCTTTGTTTTATAAAGGTTAAATTTTGCAGAATGTCATAAAGGATTTTTTTATGAAAAGTTAACTCTTAAATGTTAAGAGATTGAGCCCATCCGTTGTGGTTTTCATGAACAATTATCTTTCTCTTTTGGTGTGCTTGAAACAACCTTTCAATGAACATGTGCACCGCTACTAATAATTGCCGGTATTTGTTAATATTGCTATAAACAAAAAGATAATTGTCTATATTTCTAGTGATGTTGAAATGCATTCAAGTATTTTTATACTGGTTAACATTGCATCTGCAGTTACATCTATTGTCCTGGGGATACAAGTAGCAATAATT
Organism: Triadica sebifera; assembly: GCA_023653625.1. NCBI lineage: Eukaryota > Viridiplantae > Streptophyta > Magnoliopsida > Malpighiales > Euphorbiaceae > Triadica > Triadica sebifera. The sequence continues at coordinate 22,394,588 of CM042908.1, read as the reverse complement.
TATCTAACCAACTTGTTCTTCAGTAGCTTTGACATCATATTCGTTTATTATATTGGCTCATCTTATTTTTCTTCGATTGTGCAGTCTGTTGATGTTATGGACTACTCATTGCTGGTGGGGGTAGACAATGAAAGAAAGGAGCTGGTTTTAGGTATCATTGATTTCTTGAGACAATATACATGGGACAAGCATTTAGAGACATGGGTTAAGACATCTGGTATACTTGGGGGTTCGAAAAATGCTTCACCGACCATTATTTCTCCCAAACAATACAAGAAAAGGTTCCGAAAGGCAATGACTTCTTACTTTCTCACTGTTCCTGACCAATGGTCTTCATGAACTGAATGATTGCATTCTTTCTATTGAAAAACAATTTGTTCATTAATAAGGCAAATAGATAAAAGTGGGAAGGAATGCCAATTCATCCCAGCGAAATTTTTCACCCCTTAGGATGAAATCTGTGTATGGGCAAAATAGCCTATAGAGGAAGGGATTACATATGAGGGAATAGAAACTCTGCAGGTTGAGAGGTCTTTGTACATTTTTTTATATATGTGCAATAGTCACCTCAAAGGAGGTTCTTTTAATATGATTTATTTGCATTGTACTCTACTGTGGATAAAGTCAAAAGAAAAATATACATATGTGCAAAGAAGCTGATTTTTAAGCTCTTTGTTTGAGGAATTGTCTCCAACAGATAGATTCGAGAAAAAAAAAAAAAAAAAAACTCAAATATTCCTGATTGCATTGCATTCTTCCTGCGCCAGGGTGTTGGAATATGAATGTTTTTCTTACAATTTAAAGTTTAAGTACTAGATAAAAAAAAAGGAAAAAGAAAAGAAAAAAGTGAGGAAATATGGTTAATTATATTTATATTCATTGAACTTATGTCTTAATTGTGATACAGTTTGAAAAGAAAATTAATAAAAAAATATCTGAAATTTTAGAATTTATGCACAAATGATTGGTTGTGTATAAGTTGGAGGTGTCCGAACTTGTCACATCATGCCATATCATGTCCTAAGCATATTTTAGAGTCTAAAAACAACATCCAAGTAGTATACATTTTTGTCACTTGTATTTTACAAAATGTTTTTAATTGAAAATTATATTTTATAAAATCCAACTAAAAGAAAGAATCTTAACCCCTAAAACCTCTTTATTATAGGGGTGACAACATAATAGATTTAGGATAAAGTTTACTATTCTGTTTTCGATTTAAAAAATACAATATTGTCTTCAATTCTATCTTATTTCTTGACGACAAAAATTATGGGTCTATATCCTCACACCAAATAAAGACAAAGATCCCTGATGCCCAATTTAATTAAAAAAAATTATTTTTTTTAATATTAAAAATATTTTTTTATTTTAGTTAATTACATAATTTTTTTAAATAAAAACATATATTTTGATTTTTAAATAAGTACTATATTTTGATTTTATTATTTTCAAAAATGAATTATGTTAAAAATATAAATAAAATTATATGTATATATATAATATTTCGAGACTGATTCGAAGCGGTGTATATATATACTATCTCCGCCCTAACTCCAAAATTTCTTGTGGTAGAGCAGAGAGGAGCATGAAAATAATAATAAAAAAACAATTTCATTCAGGTTTTAGAACTAGGTATGGTCACTACGAATTTTTGGTTATGCTCTTTTGGTTGATCAACACTAGGATAATACCGCAGAAATGTATGTCTAATTGTCATTCATACTTTATTCTTCTTTGCTATTCTCTTTAACATTTGTAACTATAAAGCTTTTGCCATAATAACCTTAAGTTTCTCCTTTTTCTCATTTTCCTTAGATTCAATTGCACCATCACTATCATCCTCATCATATATCAGATCAGAGCTTCAATCTCACCAAAACATCAAGGACGTCAACAATTTCAACCCTATGAGATTCAATGGTGGTGCTCTTCAAATTGTTGCTCCAAGGATTGAAAGACGTTGCTTTTGCATTAAAGGTAACGGTTCTATAGATTTTATTGGCATTGGCGACAACTATAACTGCAAAATTCTTAGGCTTCTACTTCCGATAGTGCTTACCAACTATCATCTAGGTGGCTGGTGTTTGTAATTTGGCGATCATTGTTAATGTTTGATCCAAAAGTCTTTTTTATTTGTGGGAGTTTGGATTAAGTGTTTTCCTTTTTCTTTTTGTTTTTGAAAAATGAGTCCTCCATTGATAGCGATAGTTGAGCAAGGAAGAAAGAAAATTGGATATTTTTGAAACTAGAGTTTTAATTTTAAGAAAATTCTCGGGATCATTAGATTTTTTTTGTTTGTCCATATGGTAGTGCCTCATGGATATCTGACATAACATTTAAAGTTGACTGGATGTTTTCGTGTTAGCCAATGTGATATAATATGACATTTTATGGCAAATTTATATGTCAGTTAGCATCCAACTCATTTTTCATGTTAGGACTCAGCAAAACAAGATAAACATAATATTTGTGTGTAAATTCTAAAAGTTATAAGTATTTTTTGACAAAATTTTTTTGACCCCATTCAATTAGGTTACAAATTCCATGACTACGGCTGTAATTAATGAAGAAAAAAATGCTCAAGAGTGTGGGTTGCTTGATAAGTTGATATCAGAATGCATTATCGCTAAAACTTTTTGTCCATTTTAAATTGGGAGAATGAATCAAATGGTCAATGACTTCAATTTTCCGGTGAAAAGTTGGACTCTTGGTTCTCTATTTTTTTTGAGATGGGATTGAAATTCCGAAATTTGTAGTGTTAGCACAAAATTAATATGACTAAGTATTGATGTACATGGTTCTTCAATTAGGACGTAAAATGTTCCAATTATTATACCTCTTTCATTTATTTATAAAAAGTGTAAGAGAGATTAATTACTCCTTTATTATAGAAGAGTTGAATGACTTTTTAATGAAAATGGAAAAAAGAAACTAATCAGACATGGTGCTTAAAGTCCTCTTTAAAAGGTTTGCTCTATTTGCTAATTATTGTTGTAGGGCTTATTTAAAGTGATATCTGTGAGTGAACAAATTTTATGGCAACTCTTTACCATGATTATAGCTGAATTTTTTTATTCGACTAAAAAACTGATTTGAACTCTTACAAAATCTGAAATTCAAAAATATTTACTGAGTTAATTTGTGGATCGACCTATTTAGTTTACCCCAGAAAATGACACTTTTTGACCATTTTATCCAACTTGTTTGTGACACGATTCACCTGAAAATTTTTCAAAAATTTTGCTCTCTGTTTTTTTTTTTAATTCATTTTCCAGAGAAGCATGACTCAATATCCAATTAGAACCTGCATGAAAATATCGATATAAAAAAGACATAAGCCTGAACTCATCCGGTTCACTTGCTATGTCATGAAAAAGCAGAATTTGAGAATTAGCTACCCCAATCGATCAGTTTAAGTACAATTTTTATGGTACAACAATGCAATGGTTAGTTGAATTGGAACCAGATTAGTTTGAATTAGTTGGCTTATTCATATTCATATTCCATCAGAGCCTATTCTTGAAAAACCAGATTAGTTTGAATTTGCTTTTGCTATTTTCCATAATCAGTCTGGTTGATCTAATTAACTAATCAAACATGGCATCTGTCTTCATGTGGGAAGAATCGAACACCAATGCTGATCAGTTGTTAAACAATCACAGAATCCCTTGTGATACTGACATGATCTTTCTGCACATCAAATTTCACCATTTTCTTGAATTCTCAAACGGTGATCATCTTCTCATCCCTCTAAATTAACAGAAGCCAAGTGTCACATCCTCTGCCACGGGAATCAGTCGATATCACCTACTCTGAGGAGTTTAGGGCAACAATTGCTGACATAGTTTCCCTCAAAGTTGCACCAATTGATGTATCTTCCTTTGGCTTTTGAGATGGTTGATCGTCCTTGTAATACCAATGTTAGAGTGAACACCGCAAATTTGAATGTCGTTCTAGTTACTCATTATGATGAAGGCCCATAGATTGATGATAACATCAGGTGTAAGACTGCGAGTAAATCTTGCACTGATCAATTAAAGAGGGTTGAAGGTGAACAATTGTGTTCGATTAATGTATGATGTGTTTGGAGAAACAGTGTGTTGGTGAAGAGGTTATATGGTTGCCCTGTAGACATGTTTTCCATGGAGATTGTATCATCAGATGGCTACAAACAAGCCACTTTAATTTGTCCTTTGTGCAAGTTTAAAATGTTGGTCGGTGATAATTAATTATAGCCTGTTAATGATGAAACACTCTCATGGTGGTTAGTCCCAACCCAAATTTAAAATAACCAACCAATACGCACAACTTATGCAAATGGTGAGCACTCTCAAATCATTGGATTTTGGGGCCATTCAATATGTTACCCTAACTATACTATACATATGTACTGCTTAATTCACTCTCCCTAAACCACAATTACATCTGATCAGTTGTTACTTATTCAATATGAGTGCCATTTTCTACTTATCAATTAAATTTTTTTTTCTTTTAATTTTGAGTGATTAGGCGATTAAATCATTACTTAATATATAGTTGTGATTTGATTTTGGTATTACTTAAAAATGGTATAAGTTATTTTAAAATTTACTTATCCAGATAATTAATTCTCTTGTCGCTTTTTATATATTAAAAATGGGAGATTCTATTCCTACACTCTCCAAACAATGTTGATATATAAATTTATGAAATTGTGGTTCGATCATTTTTTTTTTTTAAATCATTGTACTGTATGATTATTATATCATCATCCCATCAAAATCATTGAAATACAAAGAAAAAAATTATTTAAATACAATTCTAATTCTAAGAGACAGTATGTGAAATTTAACCTTACATAATTTATTCGTGGCATTAGAGCTGTTTTTAGAATTTTAGAATTGCAATAGCTCGAATTGAAAGCTCAATTGAAGCTATAAGATCCAAAAAGAAAAAAAGGGCGAAAACATAAGAAAGATATATAAGAAGGAAATAACTAACTAATCATCCTATAGAATCATATCAAAAAAGTTGAAAGGCTACATCTCTAACTGTATGCTCTTCCATAATCCTCAGCTTAAAAAGCCCCTTTGTTCTATGTACAGAAGGTGAGAGATACAAAGGGAATCTGTAGGCTGAAGCAGAGAGCGAATACATATAACGGATAACCTTTTCCATGATCGATTCATTTAAAGTACTTATTTAGAGAATCTATCACATAAAATATATTTGATGATATTTTTGTTAATAAGAAGCCACAGCTATTTGCATCTGTCCTTCACTTACTGGCAGGAAACTCACTCGCTTCTGCAAACAAAAATAAATAACAATTGTTAATCATCGGCAATTACTCTAACAAATGTGCATGCACGGCCAGAGATTTGAAAAATGTTCTACTAAATATTCAGCCTTTTTTTTTGGAAGAAAATATCCAATTTTTGTTGCTTAATAATTTCAGATTTCAAAAGAGAGAAAGGAGGAAAATTTTATATAAATTCCTTTTTTTCATGTTAATAAAAGAACGATATGCACTCCTTATGCATAAAAACATTGCCAAGGACAACAATATAAAATTTCATGACAACGAATTGACAGCCATTACATTTACTCTTTTTTTTTTATATAAATTATTCTTACAGTTTTGAGTATTTTGTTATAAATTATATTTAAAACTTTTGCTAAATATATATGTTGCTCTATAATTAATGGTAATAGTTTTAGTTTTATATTAATTCACTGCTAATTATACGTTGTATAAATTTTATTTATATTATAGTGAAATATCTAGTGATAAATCAATTTGTCTATTATTTGGCATTCTTATAACATATCTTATAAATACAATGGTAGATCTAGGAATTCAACTTTGAGGGGATAAACTTATATATTTTCATCATAAATTTAAATATTAGGAGAGGTAGGGCATAATTAAGAGAATAAAAAATTGAGAGAGGTGAGACTGAATTAAAAATATAAAAATTTTAAAATATAATTTTAACAATTTTTTATTTATTTAGAAGTCACAGTGGCTCCCATATGCCATCCCTATATATATACATATATACATATATACTTATATATATATATATATATATATGTATATATATAAATTCAATTTAAGGGGATAAACTTATATATTTTCATCCCAAATTCAAGTATTAGGAAAAAATTGAGGCTGAAATTAAAGACATAAAAATTTCAAAATATAATTTAACAATTTTTTTATATTTAGAGGTCATAGTAGCTCCCATATGCCACCCTAGATCCTCCACTATATATATATATATATATATATATATATATATATATATATATATATATATATATATATATATATAAATCAAAGTTTAGGGTTGGAAAAGAGAGAAACTATTTATATAATCCTAATTCCAATTGACTTCCTAATAAAAGAAAAATTTTATGCCTAAAACAAAATGTTTCTCTTTGTAGTTAACGTGGGGCTAAGAAAGTCATTATCATTAAGGGTTAAGAGTATGGCCCCATTAATGGCCGACAAAGAGAGTATGGCAAATGAGGCATATAGGTGAGAGATTAATTAGGTGTTTAATTAAGAAGGCCACAAGCCAAAGAGTCCCAAGGTTGAAAAGATCTCGATGAACAAAGCACATGGGATATTTATCACTGCTCACTTTCAGTCATCCTTTGAAATTTCTTCCATTTCTAGCAGCCTCACTGGCTCATTCTAACCTAGTTCAATTTACAAATAATGCTAACATAACTAGGTCAAACAACACCAACTCTAGATTGTTTAACTGGTACAGAGATCTGTAAAGGATTCTGTTATATTCATTGATACCCACAATTTCTGGGAATTATTTGAAAATTTCAGGATTAACTTTAGATAAATATATAACAAGTTTGAGTAAAAGTATACAGGTTAAAATAATTACTAACATATATTGAAGTGAAATTGCACTTCATTAATAAACCCACATGTAATGTGTTGGCCACACAGAATTTCAATGAAAAACCCAATTACAAGTCAAACATTAATTAATTCCCATTCTTAATTTATCAAAATCTGTTTCTGGTTCGCCGACTAAGTTAAATTTCTCCCCCTTATTATTAATCTTCTCCAAATTTTCTGCTCAAAACATTGTATTTTTATTTTTTTAAGGCATAAATATACATTGAAAACAAATAAATACTTATTTAAATTGAATTTATATAAACCAAACTAATAATAGAGTGTTATATAAACAAAAAAATTTATATGATATTTTTCAATGTTTTGGTACCCTATGAATCGAGTATAGATAAAAAAATGTCAACTCTAATAAACATTTTATTTTTCTTTTGTTTTTTTAGTTTATTACATCTCTTAATTAATAAAACTAAACCCAAAGTTCAAGAATAATAGCTAAAGTAAAGAATCCAGTAAACATGGCAGGAAAGGAGGATTAAAATTGTGGGGGAAAAAATAAAAAAAGAACTAACCTCACGTGCCTTAACAGTAGAAGTTTGTGATGAAGGTGAAACATGGCTACTGTTCCAATGCATGAATCGATCTTGTTGCTGGCCAGTTTGAGCATTTCGATTTGAACTTTGCCCTTTGTTAGCCATACAAAGTTTCATAATCTTGGCAGCTGCTTCAGCTTCGTCCTTGCTTTCTTGCATCAATTTCTCCACTTCTGCCTTTGGTAATCTCATTTTCACCCTCATTGCCTCATTTTTGGCCTCTTCATCACCTACACTAGAAGCAGGCTTCATTATCGAAAGATCGGATGTTGATCTTCGAGCCAGCATTAGGCTCTCCAGCCTGTCTTTGGCACTCATGTTGATCCCGGATCGAACCCTTCTCGGTTTTTCGGTTGAAGCTTTCGGTAGCTCCACTAGAAAATACAGCCTTTTTGGTACCAAATCTTGGTGCCATTCTAATGGCTTTGCCCTTACTCCATAATGCTTAACTGCCTCTGATTCTAACAGAACAAGACCCGGATAATCTTCAAGCACCTCCCCGGCTTTCACCGGAGTCTTTAACTTGAACGTTTCTCCGTTTATCTTCATAATCTTGACAGTCTTTTTCCCTCCTAAACTATTCCCCATTCTTTGGATTTGTGAGCTAGCTGGCTAGAATGATCAAATAAACCGAGAGCCCCTAATTATAAACTAATCAGGTTGATGTTTCCTTTTGTGGGTTGTCCTTAATAAAGCTCAGCAAGGTATGAAGAGGCAAAGTGGGCCCTAGATAAGGACAAGGTTACATGGGTTGTTGCTATGAGTCATTAGTCAACAAAGAAGGCATATATTTGAAAATTGTAGAATATTTGAAAAGTAAAAACAATATAGAAGAAAATTAAATAAAGATAATAAGTACATAAAGCTTTCGTTTTCAGTACAAATTAGCAAAAAAAACTTGTGATTTTTGTTATGATTTTAATCTTGATAGGTATGTGTGAACATACATTTTGGTTTTTCAACGTAGGCACCATTGCGACAAAAGAAATGGTCCAAGAAACCCGTAATCAACATCTTAATTATATTAATTTGATCTTTCTTTTTTTTTATGACTATATTAATTTGATATTTAATTAAGGATTAATTAATTAACGATAATCACGGAAGCGATATTTCAATTCAGTTTTCAACTCATGTACATGTGAAATTTGACTCGGCGTTAATGTTAGGAATTAAATATATAAAAATTTCGTCATGGTGGAAATCTTGATTTGGATGAAAGGTAATAGTTTGTTGCTTTTTCTTGCATTATAGAGACAAAACCTTTTCTACAAATATTACTTAATTAGTACTTTTGTTCTTAATGGATTCTGGTGCATGTTCTTCTTAAAATAAAAATAAAACTCAGGCTTTTTTAAATTGGAGTTTGGTGAATTAATAAATATAAAATATATTTATCAATTATAATTTACAAGTTCATTATTTGAAACTTACAGATTTATCAGTTATAATTTACAGATTCATCAATTTAAACTTAGAGGTTTATTATTTTAAAAAGTTACTAGTTCTTAGAACTTACATATTCAATATTTTGAATTTAGAAGTTGATTGTTTAAAAAACTATAGATTCATTGTTTAGAATTTATAAATTCATCATTTTCAACTTGTTGTTTCATCACTTATAGATTCATCATTTAAAACTTATAATTTTATCATTTTAACTTTCAGGTTCATCATTTTAAACTTTCAGGTTTATCATTTACAATTTATAGATTTATCATTTAAAACTTCCAGATTCCATTTTTTATAATTTATAAGTTTATCACTTACAACTTCATTGTTTCTACCAAAATTCATCGTCTTCAACCTCCAACAACTTGATTTTTTTCTATATTTCTCATTTTTAGTTCAAATATCTTCATTTTCAATCATTTTATTCCACAAATTTATCAAAACTAATATTTTTCATCCCAAACAATAATAACAATACTTAAAACATAAAAATATTAAAAATCAAATCAAATATACAAATTAAAAATTTTATCTTTCTAAAACCAATTTGAAATTGATAGAAAAACTTTTCAAAAAAATAGATACAAAAAGAAGAAGAAAATAATAACGATAAAAAATATATATATTGGACACTAAAAACACATTATACGTATGAATAATTAAATAATATGCTGTCATTTTAAAATTAGAACCACATCACATAATAAATACGGACCATAATATAATTTACCTTAGTTTGATAATTCCGTTCTAAAAAGATTTTTAATCTCTTTGAATGGTAATATGACCTGCATGTGTTTAACTATTTTTCTTTTATATTTTCCTATAGTTGTGACGCATTTCTTTGAAATGTGAAAATTGATGCAGAAAGTCTAAATTGATAGTCCGCTCATCAACTTGGAAGTGGTTGATTTTTTTTTCTTTTTTCTGAGGTTTTTTCTTCAACTATGAATGAAATATATTACTGACTTGGCATTTAAGGTATTTCTGTTCTGAATATATATACCAATTCGATCTGGATATTATTAATATTATTATAACAACAACCAAGTTCGAACGAACTAAACTTTATGGTTAACTCCCGATCATCGAATGTTAGAAATAACCTCCAATTATCAGTGAAACTTCGATAAATTTACCAATGCTTTAATCTTAATTCAGCTTATTAATTAATTTTATTAGTATTTGGACTCGCATATATTAAAATATTATAAAAAACTTTTAACTTAATAGTATTGTTCTAATAATTAAACTCATAAAACTTTGAGTTCGAATCTTAATCTTTTTTATAACGTTAAAAAATTCAAACATTTTATCTTGAGCCAAAACTCATTGTTCATAATTAACATTTTGTGTTCATATATATATATTCTTTAATAATTTTCTGCTCTTAGGCTGTCCTCACCAAACAATAATGCAAATGATCGTATATTTATTTTAATACCTTACAGAAAAACGAATGCAAACTTTGATTTCTCAATTCTATCACTTAAAACAATTTTTTATTAATATTCACTTTCCAATTTTGACACGAAAGACATTCAAAAGGTATCGAGTATTTTGTATAATAAGTACAATCTAGATTCTAAAAATAAATAAAATCATGCTCCTCATAATGTGAACGAACAATCACGAATATGTTGAGAAAAGACAAATTAAGAAATCGATTTAAAAAGAAATAGAAATTGTGGGCGATTGCTGTCTTAATAATTTATCTCAACAACTGTATATTGTCGTGTGGCCTATTACAAATTTACAATCAACCTATACAAACCATACTATAAATAAACCGATTTAAAAAGGAAAAAAAAAAAAAGGCAAAGAAAGAGAAATAAAACCTCCACTTCCAAACCATACGTCTCCCTGCCGTATGAACAACTTGTTGATGTTTATCTCATCTCGTTCAAATTCAATCTCTATGGTATCATACTTTTCTTAAAATATCATTTTAAATATTTATTATTGATATAAGGGTTTTAGTTCAAATTCAAAATTTCACTTTTGAGGATCAATAAGATTAAAACCATTAAATTAAATAAATGCTGGCTAATAAAGTTGTATTTTGCTTAATTATTGTTGCGTTTGCTGTCCCACAATTGGTATGCATATATATTAGTTTATCTATATTGTTCAATAAAGTGCAACTATTTATTTGTTAATTAACAATTTTTTGCAGCCTATTTAGACAATGCAAAAAAGAAAAGAAACCATAACAATAACAAAATCTGATCTTTATCTCCCATGCATGACTTTTTCTTTTCATCCATTTTCAATTTATTAGTTTTTACAACTAAAAAGTTAAAAGTTTTGTAGCATAATTGGACTACAGTGGACCCTTGAGCTCTTGCAATTAGTGGTTGATTAATGAAAATTGAAAAGTTTGCCGAATCTATTGCAATATTTAATGTTTATATATATATATATATATATATATGGTCAATACCTGTGCTCGATGACTGCTTTGCTAAAAGACAGGACTAGTTGTTTGGGACTTTTTGATCTTATAGCTATTTGTTTTGAATTTCTTTTCTCATTTGAGAGGACCCCATTCTATGGGATTTACTATATATTAGTGGAGGTAATTAAGGTCCGTTCCTCAGAAGTCCTTTAGACAAAAAAATTTTTAAAAAAAAAAGTTTTCCAATTTATTGCTAAAAGACAGGACTAGTTGTTTGCGGAGTAAATGATGATTAAGAGCATAATCATATATTGATGCAGCCTGCAAAAGAGTTTGCGGAGTACATGATGATGATTAAGAGCATAATCATATATTGATGCAGCCTGCAAAAGAGAGATTGATTAATAAATGGAAAAGGTCAAAACTATTATTTCCTCGGTTCTAAAATAGACTCACTTCTAAGAAAATTTAGTTAACATGCATAGTTGAAATTATACATTTTGCCTAATATATCTATATCTTAATTAGAAGTACTATTAAAAAAATAAAAAATAACTCATACTTATTAACGGTGGCATAATAAGAAAAATAATAAATAATTATATATATTCTCTGAAAGAAATGATAAAAAAAATAAATAAAGTGAGTATGTCTTTTCATGATGGAAAGTATTTAAAACTATAACTAAAATAGTTTTAACTTCTTTGTTATCCACTCCCACATTTGTAATATAGCATATACTTATGTTTTTCTTCGAGATTACAATAAGTTTTACTTAATTAAGAAAATAAATTCGATATATCTTTAACCATTAATTATAATTATTAATTATTGATAAATTAATAAATGTATACCATTATATATTTATAATAATTGTTGGCATTTTAATAATCTTTATATTGATCTTACCATATGAGATCATCCAACTAAAGAAAATAAGGTTATTAAAATATCTTTTACTTTATTTTCCTTCCAAATATGTTACAAAGAATAAAAATCATACCATATTACACTGTACTAAATCACCTCGTCCAAACTGAACATGAGGGATGAGTTGCGAAAGTTTATTGTGAATTTATCAGATTTGCAAATTTAATATTTGTTATTATAGCTGATAAACCCATATGAAATTTTTGAGTAAAGATTAAAAATTTGTTCTGATTCCTCCACAAAATCCATTTTCTTTCTCAGTTGAGAATTTTTTTTTTTTTCTTCAATGGCCAACCTATTTGGCAGAATTGCACGACTGATAATATTTGCAGTTGTAAATTCCAGTTTAGTAATGATTCCCTTACTGGCGTATGAAACAGCTATTGCATATAGGATTTAAGTAATCGGAGCAAAAATCAGACAGGAAAACAATATTGAATGAGAATTATTGTCAGAAACAGGTAATCAGTTGTATTTTTTTACACACTCAAAAAAAGGAGAAAATAGATACAGTCAAAGCCATGAGAAACACTTTTTCTCCCATGCTTATATTCTCAGTTTTCACACTATAATAAAATGGTATTGGCAATCATTGTCAAATAATCTGGAACAAATGAAACAAAAAATCGAAAAAATGAAAAATATAGATTTCTGGTCAGCTACCTCTGCTAGCGTCGGTGTTGATGTAGCTTTCGAAGATGCTCCAGCAATGAAGTAGCCTTTCTCTTGGTCCTCTCGGTGCCACTGGTTGCGAGCTCCATCAATGGTATGACAGCCCCAAGCCTACTTATGCAGGCAAGATTTTCAGGATCTCTCTTGCACAGGGAAAGCAGAATGGCTGCTGCATTCTCTTTGTTGCGGGGCTGAGCTGTTCTCAATAGATCTATAAGAACAGGTATGGTGCTAGCCTTTACTATGGCAAGCTTAGCATCTTGATTGCTAGCTAGAACAGAAAGAATGGTCAGTGCTTCATCGGCCATGCAATTACTCGGGTCCGTTAGCATCTTTTGTAATGCTGGAATAATTCCAGCCCTTACAGCCCTGCCCTTGTTCCCTTGATAAATGCACAGATTAAACAAGGCTGTTGCAGCATCCTTTTTACCTCTTGGGCTTCCATTTTCAAGCAATTTTACCAAAGCTGGTATTGCCCCTGATGCACCAATGATAATTTTGTTCTCATCCCCGAGTGACAAGCTAAAAAGTGTTGCTGCTGCATTCTCTCTGGCTTCAACACTCCCAGCTCGAAGAATTTGGACAATAGAAGGAATGGCACCAGCGAGCATTATTGTTGCCTTATTAGATTCATATATGGAAAGGTTTAGAATGGCAGTCACTGAATTTTCTTGTATTGACACATCTTCAGAAGTTAGAAGGTTGACCAGAACAGGAATAGCTCCTGCTTGTGCTATTAGTATCCTGTTATCTGTGCTTCTTTTTGATAATGATCGGATTTCAGATACAGCAGCTATGCGCTCCTCAATGCACCGGCTTGAGAGCTTACGCACAAGTGCTTGGATGGCTGCCATATCACCACTTACATCACGGAACGATCCATCACTCTTTTTTATCCTTCCATTTGCTAATCCCATTGGCTGCTCAATATTGTGCTGTGCACACCACTGCATTATTAGACTTCTCAGAACATAATTTGGAGTCAGTGTTAAATGTTCAAGCTTCTGCTGAGTTTTGGGACATGTTGCATTCCCAGTGTCTATCCATCTCTGGATGTAAGATCTCTCATAAGTCTGTAGAATCATAAGAGACAAATCAGAAGCAATGATGATCACATAGCGATGAGATTTGAGATTTTACACTTTTTTATTGGGGTTTAAAATTGGAAAATGAACCTGTCCAGTTGCCACAATAACAGGATCCCTCATTAATTCCAAAGATATCGAGCACAGAAAATCATCAGGGATTGTGGGCGCATCAGGCTTCTTTAAGTCTTTTGTATTCTTGATAGCCAAATTATTCTTCATGCTGCCATCAACTTCATTTGATCCGCTGTTGACTTGATCTGTATTACTTTTAGACCCATTACTTCCTGAAACAGTGTCCAGCCATTCTATATCTTCATCATTCTTTGTACCACTTTTTTCGGTGTCTGAATTTTTGGAAAACTGGTTCCCCTTCTGCATCTGATCAACATCTCTGTCTATGAGATCAGCTATGGCAAAAGAAATCATTCTTGAATTCAGTGAACCATATCTCTCAGTGGCTCTTCGTAACTGTGACCTGACCAATGCAACCTAGTAAACAAAAAATAATGTCAAAGTTGTGTTCCATTAAGACCATAGATTCCCATATATTTCAACACATACCTGTTCTTGTACTTCCTCTGAGATGTTGAACTGATTATATGGTACGTTCGCCAAAGCCTTTTCCAGTTTCCATGTCACACATTGGAATTGTATGGAAATTTTCTTTGCAGCTCCATCCTTAAATCAATACATAGCAAAGTTCAGAGTGGTACCTATATATTTTTAAGAGAAATTTGCATGACCACAACAGAATCTCAGCTGTAATAGGTTGTGAAGCTGTTTAACTATCCCTGAAGCAAATTAATCTCTCAAAATGACCATCATTAGTAGAGTTGAAGAATTTTCCCCAACTCTATTAATCATCACCAAATGGAACAGGATTCATTACATCCAAAGCAATGACATCGAACTATAAAACAGTTGAATATAATGCAAAAATTAGTAACTCAGAGGTTTTTGCTACAAAATATGATAGATTATGCTTTAACATCGCCAATCTGCAGCCATTTTGATTGTTGCAGTAATTTCACTTCCATCTATTAAAAAATAATTTAAAAAACTTAATTTTTTTTCTCTGTCTTTATTTTAAATTATCGGATATGAAACAATCTCAATTAGTATTCTTTGTATCAGCGCACCAGATTAATGGATCTAAAATTAGAAATTCAAATAAAAACCAGTGAAACCATGCCTGCATAACAGGTAAATTCCATTAAAAAAAATATGGACATGCATTTCACAATTGATAAACAGAGAGTTCAATGCATAATCACGGAGACAAGTAGAATCCAAGTTAAGCCAAACACAGTTACAAAAGAATGCAATTTCCACAAAATTTTCAACTAAACCCACTCCTTTAGCATCAAGTTACGATGTAATGCTCGAGAAGGATAAAAATTTGTAGAAGTGTTGCTCAGCTGTCCAAACTAAAGTCACAAAAATGCTATATTCTTTTGGGTTTGGGAAGTAAATGTAGCCAAAGGAAGGATTGAATTGGTTTCTTCTTAATTACTATTATGCTTTAATTTCAAAGACTTACAGAATTATTGATGGATTTGAAGGCAGCAGCAGCTAATAGAAGACGCTTAGCAGCCTGAAGAGCGGCAACAAGGTGGGAGCACCAATTCCCAGAAGATGAGGAACAAGAACAAGAAGCATCCAACGGTGCAGATTCGGCTGTACAATCCCTGATCTCCTCAAAGAAATGCGTCAAAAGCGAAATCCTCCGCACCAGATCCGTGCAGTCCTTTTTAAACACGAAATAATCACGGCCATTAAATCCATTTCCAACGATCTCAGCGACAAGTTTGAGGAGCAATGTCGCCGGAGGAAGATAATTTCTTGCCGGAGCTGCGACACCGCCTTCCATTGCGAGCAGATGGACGGCGGTCGGTGATCGTGGCTGAATCAGAGCAGCTCTCTCTTGTTAATTAGGCCTTTGCTTAGAGGTTGGATTTAACCCTTGCTATAAGGGCGACATGTCCGAAGCTGGACAGAGAAACCCGTACATTGGATTTAGATAAAACTTTTCCTTTTTTGTGTGTATAAGAAAGAGCGAGATTCGCGGGACGAAGTTGTGCTGTGGAAGAGAGAGAGAGGAGAGGAAGGGATACAGTTGGTTTTCGAATATAATGAATTGTTATATATATTTACTGCCAAGGAAAAAGAAAAATAATTCTCAGTACCAAAGAAGAAAACTGTAAACAACTTACTTATAAATTCCCTAAAAAATAGATTATGTTAATACTTAAGATAGATTAATTTAGTTATCAAATGCTAAACTTAGTTCAATTTGTCCAAAAACTGCTTCTATTTTAATGTTTGTGTAGGTTTTTCTTCTTTTTTATAGTTAGATTCCTTTATTTTTATTTAATTTTTTATTATTATTTGAGTTTAATTTTTCGAATTATTATTTATTAAAGAGATGTTTGAAATTGGTTTTTTAGGTGTTTAAATTTTTTAATTTAATTAGCTGCTTTTTAATTTTTATAAATTATTTTCAAATTCTTCTGAAAAAGATATATGCTAACTTATTTTTTTTAATAATAGTTTTTAAAACTCAAAAAATCCTAAAAACACAAAATTAATTATTGAAAAGTACTTGGCTTACTTCGGTGGCTTCTGTCCAAAGGAAGGATGTTAGGAAAATACTTGTAAAGTTGGTTATGGGAGTTTGTTGGATTATTGCATCTTGCAAGGCTGGAAAAGGATAGCCGGAGCGCTATGTGAGGATTGAGGTGGGCTACGGCAACCAATAGATTATTGAGATTAAAATAATTAAAATCATTTCTAATTTACCAATAAAATTCTAGTATTGGTTTTCTTCAAATTTTGTGATTCTTTTCTTTATTAAATATATAGCCGTTGCAATCATATATTAGGCTTTTCTATTAATACTACAAAAAATGTGAAGCTTATATGTGATTTTTTTTTTCCAATAAGTTAATGTACGAACATTCCAGTTTATTATTTATTAAATTAAAAAATACTGCCAATATTTTTTCGTGTATTTATCACCATATACTTTTAATGTAAAAACTATTTTTTCACTTATAAAATTCTATTATTTTTAGAATAAAAACTAGTATTTTATAAAAAATAAATGTATAGTTTTTGCTTGGAAGTATATGATAGAAAGTATATAAAAAAACGTTAGCTAGCATTTCTTTATTAAATAATTTTGTCATTAACTCAATAAATTATTGATTAAATAGCAACTGAGTTGGTTTTTAAAAAAAAAAATTGCAAATGGTAATGCAATTGCTTGTGGGGTAGCTTAGACTAACCTTGAAGGAATTGAATTTGATTTTTTAGGCAACAAATACCTTCTAAGTAAAATCAATTACATCTTCCAGTACACAACTTCAGAGAAAAGTTCATCAAGCTACAAAAATCTAAAAGTTTTAAGTATTAATTTTTGGGACTTTTAAAAAGTGATAAATTATAAATGAATGATTAAAATTAAATTTAATAAATATTTATTTTGAAAATAAATACTCTTAGTATTCGAGGGATGTCTTTTCACATTTATTCTTTTTTAAATTTGACTGAGATGCTTAGAATTTCAAACAAGTAATATTTGATTATGATTTAAGTTAAAAGAAAAAAGCGTTTTTAATACTGGGTTATGGATTAATTATATATATATATATATATATATATATATATATATATATATATATATATATATTTTTTTTTTGACTATGTAGTTTTACTTTTTAAGAAAAATTATATTCTTTTCTTCTTTTTGAATGAAGTAAAATGTAGATTTAATCTAACTAAGATTAATTCAATTGTTTGAAGAAAAAACATTATTGTTTTAAACAATCTAGAGAAATAAATATGAAAAGATACCCCTTAATGTTCAAGGTTATTTGATTTCTTAACGAGACTAATACTATTAATCCTGTTTTAGGAGAATCAAGGGGATTCTGATCCTTATTTTTAATTTTAACACCGACCCAAATCAAGATATCATCAACTTATAATAATAATAATAATAATAATAATAGAGTTTTGAATAGGAGACTAAAAAAATTGGAAAAATGTGTTCCTAATATATACTTGAAATATATATATATATATATATATATATATATATATATATATATATATATATATATATATATATATATATATATATATATATATATATGTTTGAGATTATATATGCAGCAATAGGTTGACAAGTGATGCTTAAGAATTAGGTGGCAAGTGGAAACGAAGAAAACTTTTTTTGACAAATTGACAAACTCTTCTTTCTGATCCCATATTCAAAAATAAAGAAATAAAGAAAGAAGAATCCCACCATTTCATGGCAGCAAATGATTTATTTTCCAGTTCAAAAAGTCGTATGCAATTCTTTGATGAGCTTGCACCCATTTGTTTATAGTTCTCACTCCTTTCCTTTTCATTATCATAAACCCATATATAAAACTCAACATGATGATTTCTTTTTCATTATGTGTTGGAAATGGAATATTTGCATTTCAACACCCAATCTCTTAATTTAGCATATATTGGTTGCATGTCAATTCACTTTCATTTTTTAGTTCTATTATTATTATTATTAAGTAATTTATTATATGTTAATTTCTGCTATAATTATATATAATATAATATTATCATGTTCTAGTGTATTTTTATTTTTTTAATGAAAAAATTTCAATTTAAATATCAGTCTGTTTATCTAAATGTGCATTCTTATTAATTATTTATTTTCCTGAAAAGATACCTCTTGTGGAAATATGATAAGGTAAAAGGAAAAATAATAATTTAGTTCCTGAATTTATAAATATTGGTACACTTAAATTTATTAACTGAAAATTTATTCAAATGACTACTCATTTAATTATCAATTGAAATTTTGTTATACCGACTCTTTTAATTTTCATTAATTGCTTATATACTAAGTGTTTTATAAATTGATATTAAATTAATTCAAAATTGATAATTTCAGGAAATTAATTGAATAAATTTGATGGTTAACAAATAAAAGTGATAATAAAAGGAGTATATTGAACAAATATTTTGTTACAAATTTGTTAAGTTTAAAAACAAAATATACAAATTAAATATGAAGGGATTAAAGTAGACTCCCATCAGCATTAAGTAGTTATGTGTGGTAATTTCTATTAATGGATAAATTAAAAATTGGGACCCACAATTTTCTTGTGCAAGTGTGGGATCCACTCTAACCGATGGGGGGAGATGAAAGTTTATATAATGCATAGGAGCGTCTGGTGATGCAGACGTGGCATTGCTTTGTGATTAAGAGTTATCGTTACAGCTAATTAAATTCTTAAATTTTTTAGGGTGTATTTAGAATTGCTGTTAAATATCTAAAAGTTATATTTAAATTTTTTTTGATTTAATTAACTGATTTTTTTTTAATTTTTTATAAACTATTTTTCTCAAATTTATTTCTGAAAAAAACAATTTCTTTCTAAACTCAGTTTTTAAAACTTAAAAAACTTAAAAATAAAAAAAATTTCTTAAAAACATTTGCTACCAAACGTAGCTTTAGTGGGCTTATTGTCACGCCCCGCAAAGGTTCATGCGGAATTTCCCGCACATTTACATTTTGGCACACATATGTAATATTATAGAAGGTCAATGTAAACCGTTAGATTAAATGGATCGTGGCCGTCCATTTCGGTAGGTAGGAATTAATCCTAGCCCTCCATTTGTTAGGTGGGAATCAATCCTAGCCATCCATTTTGGTAGGTGGGAGTTGATCTTAACCATTCATTTGGTAGGTGGGAATCAATCCTAGCCATTCATTTGGTAGGTGGGAGTTAATCCTAACCATCCATCTGTTAGGTGGGAATTGATCTCGGCCATCCATTGAGAAGGTGGAGACCTATATATACCTTATGTAAATTCATTTGTAATCATTCACTCAATTCAATCAATTCAAGCATTTCAAGTAATACAAAGCTTTTCTCTCAAACTCTCTTGTGTTCTTGTCTTGCTATTGAATCTTCTCGAACTCTAAGTTCCATTCTATTCTCTTTGGAGTGCTTTTATCGGGTTTGGAAGGCAGGCTTAGTGTAACGGACCGTGCTAAGTGCCGCACGATTGCTAGCTGAACTCTAGGGTCGTGACAGTTGGTATCAGAGCCAAGGTTCGAAGCTTTACTACCTTTGGCATAATGAAGGCTACTGCCCCAGCTACACCTAGCGTGGAAGTTCCATCAATGGAACGTGGTCGTGAGAAAGTTCGGAAACCATCTAAAGAATCTCGAGCCAAGTCGAAAGACATGATTTCTAGCTTGGAAGCACGTGTTGTGAGTGCTCAGGACAACTTGGGAGAGTTGTTCGACCGAGTAGACAACTTGGAGGAACGTTGCAGCGGCTTGGAGGCCGAGGATGCGGAGATCCATGCAGCGGTCAAGATGTCCCTCAACGAGCTAGACGGTGGGTTAAGGCAAGAGATTGATGGGCTGAAATCCGAACTTTCTAAGGTACGTGATCTCTTCCAAAGAGAAATTTCTAATGTGTTACTTAGAGTTGAGGATATGGGTGGTGATCTAGCACTATGCAAACGAGCTATGGCTTCGGGAACCAATACAACCACTATCATTGAGGCCAAGAAAGTGGAAGTTCCTAAGCCAAAGACTTTCAATGGTGCTCGGAATGCTAGGGAAGTTGAGAACTTCCTATGGGGGCTGGATCAATACTTTGAGGCTACTGGCGTAACGGACCATGCCAGTAAAATCCGAACTACTGCCATGTACTTGACCGACACTGCTATGCTGTGGTGGAGACGAAGACATGGAGATGTGCAACGTGGGGTGTGCACAATTGATACATTTGAGGACTTCAAAAGGGAGTTCAAAAGCCAATTCTTCCCCGTAAATGCTGAGGAAGAGGCGAGAGGCCGGCTTCGACGACTAAAGCAGATGGGTAGCATAAGGGAGTATGTGAAGGAGTTCACAACCTTGTTGCTAGATGTCCCTGACACATCGGACAAAGATGCATTATTCTTGTTCATGGATGGTCTCCAATCATGGGCTAATCTTGAGCTCAAACGACGTGGTGTCCAAGACTTATCTTCAGCCATTGCCGTTGCTGAAAGTCTTATTGATTACTCCTCAAACAAAGAAGGCTCGAGGCCAGCCGATAGAAAGTTTGTTGGAGCAAAGAATGGGGGAGGCCATGCCAAGAGTCAGAGCCATAAAAATCACAAAGAAAGCTACTCATTCAAGCCCCGAGACAAGGGGAAGGAAAGGGAAGAACGTGGTTCCTCAAAGACCCGTGTGACGTGCTTCATATGCGACGGACCGCATTGGGCACGAGAATGTCCCAAAAGGAAGACATTGAATGCTTTAGTTGCCTCCACTCATGATAAAGAGAGAAGTGAGGCAGATGAAGGTGCGAAGATGGGATCTTTGCGGCTGCTTAGTGCATTGCAAAGTGCCCCAAAGTCCCCCAAGGGACTCATGTTTGTGGATGCAACCATCAATGGGAAAGTCGCCAAAGCCCTAGTCGACACAGGTGCATCTCACAACTTTGTTTCGCTAGAGGAAGCCAAGAGACTTGGTCTCAAGGTTGCCAATGGAGGTGGCTCCCTCAAAGCAGTTAACTCGGCGGCACAACCTCTCCAAGGAATTGCCCGCGGAGTAAAGGTCAGTCTCGGTGCATGGACTGGCCAAGTGGATTTATCTGTGGCACCCATGGATGATTTCTCGGTGGTATTTGGCATGGAGTTCTTGGACCAGGTAAGAGCTTTCCTTGTTCCATGTTCAAACTCTATGTGCATTATGGATGGACCAAAGGCTTGTCTAGTACCGACGGAGAGGACCACCAAGCCTACTACTCAAGCTCTCTCAGCACTTCAATTCAAGAAAGGATTGAAGAGGGAAGAAGAGAGTTACTTGGCCATTCTAAAGGAGTATGATGATGATGAAGCATCACCACAACTAAACTTGCCGACGGAGGTGCAAGTTGTCTTGGATGAGTTCCAGGATGTGATGCCGGAGGCGTTGCCAAAACAGTTACCCCCGAGGATGGAGGTGGACCATGAAATTGAGCTGGAGCCTGGCACAAGACCACCAGCCATGAGTCCTTACCGGATGGCAAACTCGGAGTTGGCAGAATTGCGGAAGCAACTCAATGAGCTGTTGGATGCTGGTTTCATTAGACCATCCAAAGCCCCATTTGGCGCCCCGGTGCTTTTTCAGAAAAAGAAGGATGGTTCATTGAGAATGTGCATTGACTACCGCGCTCTAAACAAGATCACGGTAAAGAACAAATATCCTATCCCTCTCATTGCTGATTTGTTTGATCAATTGGGGAACGCAAGATACTTCTCCAAGTTGGACTTGCGGTCGGGATACTACCAGGTGCGCATTGCAAAAGGGGATGAGCCGAAGACTACATGTGTAACAAGGTACGGTGCTTATGAGTTCCTTGTTATGCCCTTTGGTCTCACTAATGCACCTGCTACCTTCTGCACTCTCATGAATAAACTCTTTCATCCCTACCTCGATCGGTTCGTGGTAGTATATCTTGATGATATTGTAATATATAGCCGGACTATGGAAGAACATCTTGAGCATTTGAAGAAGGTGTTCGAGGTCCTCAGGAAAAATGAGCTATATGTTAAAAGGGAGAAATGTTCCTTTGCCCAAAATGAGGTAATGTTCTTGGGTCATGGGATAAAAGATGGGAAGCTGATGATGGATGGAGACAAGGTGAAAGCCATCCAAGAATGGGAACCTCTTACTAAGGTCCCCGAGTTACGGTCTTTCCTTGGACTTGTGAACTACTACCGGAGATTCATCAAGTCATATTCAGCAAGAGCAGCTCCACTAACTGACCTACTCAAGAAGAACATTACTTGGGAGTGGACAAACAAGTGCCAAGCCTCGTTTGATGACTTAAAAAAGGCCATTACCGAAGAACCAGTGCTTTACTTGCCAGACCCCTGTAAGATGTACGAGTTGCATACAGATGCTTCAGACTTTGCCATTGGTGGAGTATTGATGCAAGATGGGCATCCAATAGCATATGAGAGCCGCAAGCTCAATGAAACTGAACACCGCTACACGGTGCAAGAAAAAGAGATGACTGCTATCATCCACTGTTTAAGGGTGTGGCGACATTACTTGTTGGGTTCTCACTTTGTGATCATGACAGACAATGTAGCAACTAGCTACTTCCAAACTCAGAAGAAGTTGAGTCCCAAACAAGCTCGATGGCAAGACTTTTTGGCAGAATTTGACTACAAACTTGAATACAAACCCGGTAAGGCCAATGTGGTGGCTGATGCACTAAGTCGAAAAGCGGAGTTGGCAGCTTTAAGTAGACCAAGCAGCCCCTTGCTGGAAAAGATCAAAGAAGGGTTGGAGCATGATGCCCTGGCTCAAAACCTCCTTGTCCTCGTCAAGGAAGGAAAGACAAGGCGATTTTGGCAGAGTGACGGACTACTCTATGGCAAGAAAAATCGCATCTACATTCCTAAGTGGGGGAACTTGAGGAAAGAACTGATCAAGGAATGCCATGATTCATTATGGGCTGGACACCCAGGCATGAAACGCACCCTTGCCTTGATCAAGTCTATTTACTATTGGCCTCAACTGCAGGATGATGTTGAAGCCTATGTCAGAACTTGTCTTGTTTGCCAACAAGACAAAATAGAGCAGCGTGCACCCGGTGGCTTGCTAGAACCGTTGCCTATTTCAGAGAGACCATGGGAGAGTGTCTCGATGGACTTCATCACTTGCTTGCCAAAATCAGAAGGCTTTGGCAGTATAATAGTAGTCATTGATCGCTTCAGTAAGTATGCAACATTCATACCTGCCTCGGCGGATTGCACTGCTGATGAGACTGCACGTTTGTTCCTCAAACATGTTGTGAAGCATTGGGGAATTCCATCAAATATCGTGAGTGATCGAGACCCACGATTTACTGGGAAGTTCTGGACAGAATTGTTCAAGCTGCTGGGATCAGACTTGAACTTCTCCACAAGCTTTCATCCGCAAAGCGATGGGCAGACGGAACGTGCCAATGCACTACTAGAGCTGTATCTTAGGCACTTTGTTAGTGCCAACCAACATGATTGGGCTAAGTTGCTGGATGTAGCCCAATTCTCTTATAAACTTGCAGCAACGTGAATCTACTGGCAAGAGTCCCTTCGAGATCATTACGGGACAACAACCTATGACTCCTCATGCTTTGGCTACAAGCTATAAAGGAAAGAGTCCTGCAGCTTTCAAATTTGCTAAGGCATGGCATGAGCAAGCTGAGTTGGCCCGAGCCTATTTGAACAAGGCATCCAAAAAGATGAAGAAGTGGGCTGACAAGAAAAGGAGGATGGTTGAATTTCGGGAAGGAGATTTGGTCCTTGTCAAATTATTACCACAACAGTTCAAGTCCTTGCGGAAGGTTCACAAGGGGTTGGTACGGAAATACGAAGGGCCATTTCCTGTCCTTAAGCAGGTTGGTAAAGTGTCTTACAAGCTACAACTCCCTCCGAAGCTTAAAATCTATCCAGTCTTTCATGTAAGTATGTTGAAACCTTATCATGGAGACGAAGAAGATGCAAGTCGAGGAGAGTCGAAAAGGGCACCCACTGCGGTAGTAACCTCCTTTGATAGAGGAGTGGATTCCATTCTGGCAGACCGCCTAATTCGGCGTAGAGGTGTACCAAGTTATCGGGAATACTTGGTCAAATGGAATAATGCCCCAGACATAGAGGCAAGCTGGGAACCTGAAGACACTTTGTGGCAATTCAAAGATGACATAGAAAGGTTCAAGCGTGAAGGCGCGACGAGGGCGTCGCGAACTTGAGTGGGGGAGAGTGTCACGCCCCGCAAAGGTTCATGCGGAATTTCCCGCACATTTACATTTTGGCACACATATGTAATATTCTAGAAGGCCAATGTAAACCGTTAGATTAAATGGATCGTGGCCGTCCATTTCGGTAGGTAGGAATTAATCCTAGCCCTCCATTTGTTAGGTGGGAATCAATCCTAGCCATCCATTTTGGTAGGTGGGAGTTGATCTTAACCATTCATTTGGTAGGTGGGAATCAATCCTAGCCATTCATTTGGTAGGTGGGAGTTAATCCTAACCATCCATCTGTTAGGTGGGAATTGATCTCGGCCATCCATTGAGAAGGTGGAGACCTATATATACCTTATGTAAATTCATTTGTAATCATTCACTCAATTCAATCAATTCAAGCATTTCAAGTAATACAAAGCTTTTCTCTCAAACTCTCTTGTGTTCTTGTCTTGCTATTGAATCTTCTCGAACTCTAAGTTCCATTCTATTCTCTTTGGAGTGCTTTTATCGGGTTTGGAAGGCAGGCTTAGTGTAACGGACCGTGCTAAGTGCCGCACGATTGCTAGCTGAACTCTAGGGTCGTGACATTATGCTGCTGGACATATCTCAAATTTTTAATTATATCTTTTTTTGTTAAATTATTTTTCAGACATTAATTAAATCCTGACGTGCTTATAACAACTAGTTGTTTTGTGTTGTTTCCAATCTTTTTTCTAAAAAAGTAAATAAATAAATTCAAATGGTTGTTTGTCTGGTACTAAGGACGGCCATTGGTTATGTCCAAATAATATATATATTAAAAAAAAGGAAAAAAGAAGAAAGAAGAAAACAGTTTTCTCCGTTGAATAATCCATTTTTTAATTCACGAGACACGATGTATTAGATTAGACTAGTAATAATCTTTTATGTTTTGTCTTTATTAAATGGGAAAATTAATCCAATGAAATTTGATTAAATACTTTTAAAATACATTATGTCATTCTGATTATTTTTACTGTTATAAATAAAAAAATATTAAATTTATCTTTTTTTATTTTAAAAAATATATTTTTAATGTGATGCTTAATACCAAAATGTCTTAAAAGGTATTTTTGGTATTTTAAGTTAATTTTGAATATTTTCAGTAAAATTTTAGTTAATTAATAGAATATCTCATTCAAAAAATAATAGATGAACTTTTTAATTAACAGAATAAATATGAAAAAACTTTATAATATATTTTCTAAAATGAATCAACAAATTAATATATTCAATCAAATATAAGGAAACTCGGAATAATTTACCTATTTGGGGCATGCATTTCATATATTTATTCATCACTATTGATATTTTGAATTAAAAAAATAAGTTTTATGAACATGGTGATACTACCTAAGCCCTAAATTTAGTTATAAAAAAAAACTTATATACGTGTCAATTTTTTTTTTTATATCTACACCTCTAAAAAGAAGGAAAATATATATGAGAAAAAGGAAAAGTGAATTACAAATAAATTTCACAAAATTTATAAACTTAATTCACATCAAACATAATGCGAAACTTAAAATTTTTCTTACTAATGTAAGAGATTTAATCATGAAGACTAGAATAAGATTGCAGAAGATATGGACAATGTGGCTACGCAAAGTCAGATGGCTAGATAGAAATGTTTGATGATAGATTTGTAGTGCTGCCTAACGCAGCTTACCAAATGTTCTTTCTCAACTTTAATATTAGTAATTCTCGGAAGCAAAAATTTTAAACAGTAAATACAATAAATAATTTGAAATTATAGTATAATTAGTCTCCATAATATAAGTTCATAAAAAATATCATTATAAAAAATACATATACATCATTTTAATATAGTAAGAGAAAGAATAACAAATTACATAAAAAAAATTTAAATTACAGTCAAACAATTTTTTTTAAAACTAAAAGTTTACTCTTCTAGTGTTTAATATAATATTTTATTCATTTAATAATGTATAAATTTTAAATATTGCAGTGTAATATAATACATAATTTTTCTATATTTTATATATTTTTTTTGTGAATTTTTTAAAATTTTATATATAATCTAATAATATTTTATAAGAATTTAGGATTTTTTCCGTTATCAATTATTGTAACTACAAAGTACAACATTCTTAATTGTTATTTCAAATAATATTTTTATCAAATAAAAATGGAATAAACTGTTTGTTTTTTAAAAATTTATTTATAACTTTAATTTATTAAAACGTTAAGAGATTTTCTATAATTGATTCAAGAAAAAAATAAATTGATAATATAATTTTTCAGTTAATAGTTCTAGTAGCTATTGATTCATGATAAGTGCAAAAATAAATATCATAAATATTTTAAATATTATTTTTATACTTTATTATTAATTATTTCATTAATTTTGTAGCATAATTATTTGGACTAATATTTTAAAACTTTATTAATAAAATCAATCAAGTATCCTATTCGTGATACTATTTGTTATATTTATTGTATAAATTTTGTGTTCCCAATACAACAAGAGAGTTACTTGCTACTTGCTAGTTTGTATATATTTGTGGAGAAATAAATATTTATTATTATTATTATTATTATTATTATTATTATTATTATTCCCAATGAAATTTAATAAATTTAGATACTAATTAATTTGAGATAACATCTAACAAACTGAATTTAATTTAGTTTGCTAATAAAAAAACATCACCTTAATAGACTGAAATCTGAATGCATATAAATTGGGGCCTTGGCTTATTTAGTTCAAAGCCCAATTTGTATATATTTGTGGAGAACTGTTCTTATATTTACCTTTAAATTATATTATAAATCCGAGTGTATAATATTTTATATGTCATTAATTGGTACGATGTCGTTTTTTTTATTTATTGTATTCACTGTATTCTTTTTCTTCAGCGTATTTTTTCTTCTTATTTACAAAAATAAAAAAATGTATATTTTAATTTTGTTTTTAGAGAGAGAAAATTTTTAATTTGCATATTTGATTTTTTAGTATTTTTAAATATTTTAATTATTTTTATTATTATTTGATATAAAAATATTTAATTTTGATTTTTTTTGAAAGAAAATGGTTGAAAATGAAGATATTTAAATTATAAATAAGTAATATAAAGAGAAAATCAAGTTGCTGAGATTGAAGACGATAGATTTGGTAAAAATGATGAGCATACAAGTGATAAATTTATAAGTTATAAATGATGAATTTATACGTGATTAACTTATAAATTAAAAACAATGAACCTGTAACTTTAAAAATATAAACCTATAAGTTAAAAACGATAAACTTTCAAGTTGTATCAAGTTGTAAAAGATAAACTTATAAATGATAAAGCAGTACATTGTAAATGATGAAATTGCAGCTTCTAAATAATGAACTTGAAAGTTCAAAATGATAAATTTTTAAATTGTAAACGATAAATTTGTAATTTATAAACAATAAACCTGTAATTCTAAATAATCAATTTTATAACATGTAATTTATAATTGATAAACATATAAGTTTACAAATGATGAACCTGATAAATTTGTTTTATATTCATTAGTTTTATAAATAATGAACTTATAAATTTTTAATGATGAACTTGCATCTTTAAAATGATGAATCATCAGGTTATAAATGATGAATCTGAAATTTATAAATGATGATATGTAAGTATGAGACATCAAGTTGTAAATAATAAATCTGTAATTTATAAATATTGAATTTATAACTTCGATAAATCTAAAAATTATAAACAATAAACTTGTAGTTTAAAAATAATGAATTTATAAATTTTAAATAATAAATTTCAAAACGATAAATAAATAAATCCAAAAAAATGAATATATAATTTTAAAATAATAAATTTATAAATTATAATTTATAAATCTATAAACTATTAATTAGTTTATTAAAAGCTAATTATATAAAAACGCACATTACTACAAAAGAATGAACATAATGAGTTTATCATATATCAACTCAACTTGTACGCTGCCACCTCACATCCCACTACCAAAACCTTATCTCAATCTTTTTCTCTAAATTGTACAAATGGGCACACTTTTTATAGAAAAGAAAATGCTTCATCTCCTAAGTGTCTTTTTCCGAAACCAACAGCCCCACTTTTCTTCGTTTTTATACCGATCACCTTCATTAAAAGACCATGAGAACCATGATCCGTAAAGAAAAGATGAAAATTTAGTGAAGCGACACTTATTCAAGCAAGGGAGGAAGAAAACAATTAAAGAAGGTACCTTGGGAGCGCGACGGATAAAAGGAGTTTTGAAGAGCAAAGAAAAGGTAGTTTCGCATGGTAAAGGGGCTGATTGGTTCCTAGGAAAATTGATACAATGGAAGGACTGATGAGCTCAGGGGTAAACGACTTTAAGAAATTCAAATGCGGATGGGGTAGGAGAAGCCGAGTAACAGAAAGGATTGCTTAATTCAAGGAAATACGGCACCGTTTTGTATCAGAGGCACATTAGAAGTACACTCTAGTATGTACAAATAATAAACAGTATAGATATTTGTGGAAGGTTGTCAACCCTTGCATGTGAAACTCTGTAAGCTGACACACCCAAACTTAGAGCTTTTTATTTTTTTGAAGCTTTGACTGGAATATTATAATTAGTAATTTTGTTATGATAATGGACAAAATTTAATTTTGAATTTCCTTTTTGCAAATCACATTTCACTATCTCCGAATTCGAAATCTATTTAATTTGTCCTTTCACACACTATCAACAATTAAAATTTCCTTCTACACAAATTAAACCAGTTTAATTATATTGTTCATGATATTTTATATATTTATATATTGTTAATGATAATTATAAATAATTTATTTGTATAAAAATTCATACGGAGACACAAAAAAAATTTATAACTAATAAATTTATTTGGCATGGTAGTTGATAATAAATTTATAACTAATAAATTTATAATTTTTGAACTATACACCTTTTTAGTCTATTTATTTGGCACGGTAGTTGATAACCTTTAAGTAATTAATTTCGATTTGCTGTAGAAAGTTAAAAAAAAAAGTAACAGAGAAGAGAATTAAATGATATTTGTTTTAATTGACAGGATAATAATAATAATAATAATAATAATAATAATAATAATAATAATAATAATAATAATAATAATAATAATAATAATAATAATAATAATAATAATGAAGAGACCTTGGAAGTTGTGATCCATGAAATATTTGGGCTCTGGGCTCAAGCTTCAGTAATATGTTGAATGAACAAAAAGTTTGATTTGTCGGCCCAAAATTATTATGAGTTAGAAGGCAAACCCAAAGGTTACGACAAAGATGAATTTTTATGGCTATTTTCATGCATTCATAAAACATATGGCCAATCAGGCCGACTTTAGGATTTGAATTTTTTTCATTCTTTATTATAATGAGAATTATCACTCATTTTGATTCATTCATTTCTACCAAATATTCCCTCTGTATTTAAAATGATTGTCCATTTTTGAAAAAAAAAAAAAAATCTCGGTTGTTCATTTTCTAAAACAAGATATTTTTTAAATTGTTTTCAACTCTACCACTGTATTGATAAAGACT
Source organism: Triadica sebifera (assembly GCA_023653625.1). NCBI lineage: Eukaryota > Viridiplantae > Streptophyta > Magnoliopsida > Malpighiales > Euphorbiaceae > Triadica > Triadica sebifera. Next base: position 22,364,230 of record CM042908.1, on the reverse strand, counting down.
ACAATTCTGTTTCGCATTACGTTTTGAAAAAAATATTTTTATTTTTTTTAGTTTTAAAAGCTGATTTTAAAAATGAGCTGATAAATCACAGAGAGTTTTGAAGGGAAATAAATCTTTTAATTTAGTAACTGCCATTTGCTAGACGACCAAATGAACAAGATAATCCCTAAAAACTAGGAAGATAAATGATATTATATATCACATGCACAGTAGATACTCTAAACCAATTACAGCAGCTAAAGGAAGAAAACTAAGTAACAAGCTAACTAGTCCTTGTATGAAAAGCTTTACAGCTTTTTTCAGCAGTGTTACTGCTTCAGACATGATCTCGCACGACTGGAAGATGATTGGAACAGTGATGTTGCTGTTGAAGCTGCATTGGCTAGTAACAACTAACGTAGCTTTGCTGGCTTGGTTTGTCACGTCCGTTAATTTAGGCCTCAGTCAACATGAGTATTTTTTGACCGGACGAGTCAGACCGACCGGAAACCGTGTGTGGATATGACTGAAATCTAAATTGGGACCGAGAAATAAGTGAGAAATTTTATTTGAAATATGTAAAACTAAAATTTTTACTAGAATCGATGAAAATAATGTTCGGCCGGAAAATATGGAATTTTTGCAATGTTAGCAAATCGCAAACGGAGTATACCATGACATAAAAAATATTGAGGTGGACTCGTAGGTACAATTTGGTGTCAAAACTCAAATGTTAAGGGCACCAAATTAAAGAGATAAAATTTAACATACAGTACTGTAAAAATACTCGGAAAAATTCGATTTTTGCTCCGGTATTCCGATTGTAAAACTGAACATACCGAAATATAGAAAAAATTATTTCATGAATAATAATATATTTAATTGTTAAAGATTATATTATTTCGGGCTTATAATTAAGGGATTTAACATATGAGGGAATAATAATAATAATAATAATAATAATAATAAAAGAAGATTGGTTTTCAGCTAAAAAAAAATAAAAAGAAAGACCATGGAATGATTGATGGGAAAACTCTCGATTGATGGAAAAACTCACAAGTCATGTTAGCAAATTTATAACGTTAACTAAGTATTGGTGTTGAACAAAATTTGCTAAAGATGGCCGATCATGGTTAGCATGGAATTCATTCAATTACTTACAAACCATTCTAGAGAGTTATCCAATTTCTTTTTTTTTTCCTCTCTCAAAACCGTGCACTCATTTTTTCTTCCATCTCTCTTTTTCCTTCTTCTTCCATCTTCTCAAAAATCAAAGCCTAGTTTAGCCATAATTTCATAGTACAAAAAGGATATCTTAAGGGCGGTGCTAAATAAGTCTAACCGAAGCAACAAGTGGAGGAAGGTGAGATTTAAGGCTCGACCAAGGGTAGTTTGGAATTTTGGAAGCCTTGCATGTTGGAGATCAATGTAGTCACATGTTGAAGGAGGTTGTTTGTAGGTGAAAAATTTATACTTTGGTTGTATTTTGCTTCCTTGTAACCAAGAGCACTAAGCTCTCTCAGTTGCTCTCTATTTTGAGTTTTCCTCTGATTTTGTTCCATTTTGATCTTCTATGGTGAAACTTCTTATTGTTTCTTGTTTTTCTTGTTATGAACGTGAGCTAGAAGTGAGATAAAAAAAAAATTAATCTTAATTTTGTAATAAGAAAATGGTTATTTGATGGTGGTTTGGAGATTGGCTGAAAACCATAAAGAATGGTAAGGTAATGGTTATGTAAATCAAGATTAAAGAAGGAAAAGTTGTAGTTAGCTAAATAAAATTTTGTTAAATCGAAGAATTTAATTAAAATGAGTAATAATGGTAATTTGTGTTAATGAGGTTGTTTAGCAAGTGAGCCTAAAGAAAATTTGGGTTTAATCGAAATAATGATAATATATTAATGTTAATCTCAAAGATTAGTGAAGAAAGGGTTAAGAATTATATTAACTGAAATTTTAAAATGGATTGGAAGTTAATTATGTATGATAAAGTAAATTAAGTTGATTAATGTTAAATAAAAGTTAATTAATTTAATGGAGTTTAAAGTTAAGTTAATTAAAATCCTAGATAACTTAATTAAGGGTAAGGTAAAATAAAAGAATAAATATAATTAAAACATAAAAAGTCTAATGGTAAAAATTGGGCCGAAATAGATATAATAAAATTTAGATAATTTAGATAATATTACGAGTTAGTAATAAAGAATTAAACTAATTAGTGAATTAAGTGAAAAATATAAATAAGACAGAAACAAAATAGTTGAGTTAATTATTGGACTAAACGAAGATTTAAATAAATTAAGGTAATGAATAAATTGAGTAAGTTAAATAACTAATGAAATAAAAAGTAATTATAATGATAGTTGAATTAAATAGATTTGATGGAATAAAGTTTGGAAACTAAATTAGTAAATTAAATAATAAATTAGTATATTTTAGGAAATATAAAATTTAAACGTAGATAAATTAAATAATAAATTAGTATATTAAATTTAAGAAGTAGATAAATTTTCATTATTAGAAGTATTATACTTTTAAATATTTGACAATTAAATATAATTTTATGAGGTGCACTTTTGACATAAACGCCAATGTCGAGCAAAGGAAAAAAGCCTGCAGATGCGGCAAAACGATAAATTAGATTTATCCAATTATTTATAATATTGACTATTAATAAATAAATTTAATTTTTATGTAATTTATGAAATAAAAATAAACGAATTTGATAATAGTTTTGTGTAATATATATATATGTAAGTTTTAATTATTTATTTTATAAAAGTCAATATATTTTGACTCACGTATTAGCCTAGACTTGACTCATAAATTTGTTGGCATGCTAATAGGGTACAAACTTCATGATGTGTGGTTATCTTGATCATGAAAGGTATTAATTGATCATGTGGTTTTCTTGGATCAGATTTGGAGTTATGATTTAGTCTTGGTCATGTGGTTATTTTGGACGAAATATGTTATATATATATTTACCGATTATATGGTTTTCTTGAATCAGCTGTGGGGTTATGATTTGACACTGGTTCTGTGAATTTATTGGACCCTGACTTTTCTATCGATTGATGGTACCCTTTATTTCCCTAGAATTGGATTTATCATATCTTAATATATGAGCTTGATAAAAGTCTTTATTTAGTAAATGGATGTAGTGTTATGTTTTAATTATATACTCATGATATAACACATGAATCCGATGGAGCGGTGAAATGCGTAGAGATCAGAAAGAACACCAACGGCGAAAGCACTCTGCTGGGCCGACACTAACACTGAGAGACGAGGGGAAAGGGTTAAGGACCGGTGTGAGATATCACATTGTTCGAGGAACCCTATATGCTATCGGAGTATTAGCGAACGAGGTGCTCTGAAGGGCGGTGACCGTAACTATAACGGTCCTAAGGGAGCGAAATTCCTTGTCGGGTAAGTTCCGATCCGCACAAAAGGCGTAATGATCTGGGCACTGTCTCGGAGAGAGGCCTGGTGAAATAGACATGAATTTATATCCCAAAAAATTTCACTATTACATTCATTTACCAAAAATATTTTTGTCAGATTATTTATATAAATATAAATGTTATTAAAGATATTGTCTTATGCAAAAAGAATTTCAATAATTTTTAGTTATATATATATATATTCAAAATAATTATTATTATAAGTTATTGCATCACTGAGTTAAAACTCAGCGCAATAGTTTATTTTTCTTCTCGCGCAGGTATCAGGATGAGGGTTAAGAACGACGACTTATCTGAGAGTGTCACCAATCTAGTGAGCCCATACATCGAACATAACAGCAGTGACAGCTACCCAGATAGGATTGGTTTATTTTTGTATATATATATATATATATATATATATATATATATATATATATATATATATATATATACACCCGTTAGAATTATATAAAATTTTTGTATGAATATAAATTAAAGATTTTCTTATACATATATGAGACGTAAACACATAATATTACATAGGAGATTGTAAAAAGAGATGAGTATATGAATATACTCATAAGTTCATATATATATATATATAGGTTTGTCTATACAGGTAGTTAGTGACATCACCTTACTTGACTATGACGTAAGAAGGTAAGATGTGTTACATGACTTATTTCAAATTTGAAAAAAATAGTTTATAATAAATTTAAAAAATCAATCAACTCAATCAAAAATTATAAATTTATTTTTTTTATACTAAGCAACAACTCTAAATGCTCTCTATATCAATAATTATAGCTATAGCCAGATTCATACGGAGGCAGTGGGGCATTTACCTCCATTGATCAATCAAAAGTTAGAATAAACTATATATATATATATATATATATATAAATATATGTCCTCATACTCAAATTTATCTTTGCCTCCATATATTTAATATATCAAATATTTTTTTTTCAATTAACTAATTAATGTATAATTAATAATTAATTAATTAAGTTTATATATTAATATAAAATATAAAATTAAGTTTATATAATTAGTTATATGGTTTTTAATATATTTCTCATATAATTGCTAACAATTATATGTTATTTTTATGTTCTTTTATATAATTATTGATAATTGTATACTTTTTTGTTATATTCTTTCATATTATTGATTGCAATTAATTGTTATATTCCATATATAACCATATAAGTATAAATAATTATATAGTTTTTACTATATTATTCATATAATTATTGACAGTTATATATTATTTTTATATTTTTTAATATAATTACCAACAATTATACAGTTTTTGCTATGTATTTTCATATAATTGCAAATAGTTATATGTCATATTTAATATATAATCATATAATTGTTAACAATTATATGTTATTTTCTATGTATTATCATATAATTAGTAACATTTTAATTATTAATAATGAATATAATATATTAAAATATTAATTAGATTTCATAAATTGAAATTAATGTCAATTGTATATATAAAATGTATTTGAAAATGTAATTAAATTTTTATTGATGTAGCAGTAGGGATCCACTTTATCTTCATTGAAATTATCTCCTAAATTTGCTCGGAGATTTGATATAGTATGAAAAATAGTGAAGTAAATAATTGAAACTTTTTTTAAAAGGATATTATTTTAAATAATTCATAGTAAGTATGTATTAATGAGAGATTTAATTTGATTTTACTTCATTTTTTTATTTGACGAAATTTATTAAAATAAAAAAATCAAAGTGACATTGTTGACATGCCACCCTTTGGCATTTGATTCAGTACTATCTTCAAGAGTGAGCTTGCTTAGAATTCATAATTTGAAAATGGAATCCTTTGTTCACATCTTTATCTTTATGAAAAAGACAGCAGAAATTGAATTTTAGTATGATAGCCATTCAGTGGAGATTCGTTTGAAATTGTTTTTGAAAAAAATATTTTTTTTAAAAAAAAAATATTATTATTTTTTTTAAATTTTAAAAACTGTTTTTTTATATTCAACAAATTTTAAATACCCCATAAATATTTTAAAATGACATCACTTTCCTTTCCTTCACTTTAATTTAATTTAATTTTTTAATTTTATTTTGGATCAAAATGAATCACTTTGATTTTCTTTAATACATGCTAGTAGCGTTAAATAAAAAAACCAAATAAAATCTTTTATGATGATATGAATTGAAAGAATTGAAAGTATATTATTTAAATATTAAAAAAAATATGATTATTTTGATACTAAGATTTTTTATACAAAGGACAAAGATAGGGGTAGAATTTGATTGGATTAACATTGATTAGGGGATCATTTGAGCCAATGGTATCTATCGTTCAATGTTAAATTTTATATAGTTTCAGATAAGTTACTTTCAGATATTAATTTTTTTGACAAATTTGGTAGTTTCTTATATTGAAAGCCACCCATTTATTATTAAACATTGTTTTTAGAAAAAAAAAAAAAAGGTGAACGGTCGTTTTCTAGAACCTGCAAAAGATAACAACAAAAGCAACATCAACACTTAAATTCATGATTCCTATGTTTGGGGTTTTCTTTCAAGTGTCTATAACATGGCCGCCCTACGCACAATAATTAAGTCTCCAACTATCACCATTCTCATGAAAAGACTTGTAGGTGAGAAGATTTCAAGAAAATCCAGTTGTTAGCAATTGAAAATTAATTAGCTAGTTAATTACATTTAATTAATTACCGGGATCACATGTAGTTTCGTGGAAAGCAAGTAGAATTATTAAACGATTACATGAAGCTAATTATTCCACACTCAATATAACAATTGTCACCACCCTTAATATGCAATTTTCTTATATGTATTTAACTAGAAAATTAATATATAATAACATCATAGTGCATTGATTCCGTTATTTTTTCATTTCCCTAATAAAAACTGTAATTAATGCTTTTTCTCTAACTTTCTGTTCTAAACCTACGATAAATTTGTTGAAAAAATAAGATCTCAAAATGGTCCAATCAACACACAGTTGACATATCATTTTCAAAGTTGATTAAATTCTTGTGGTGTAAAATAAAACGTTTGACAGGCATATATAACTAACATTCTTTTCTGTAATAATCTAACAATCTATTTGCACTAATTAGTTTTCAAACAATTCCATTGCTGGTTAAGAACACCTGGTCCCGATTGGCATTGGGTTTGTCTTCTTTAATTTGTTCAGAGATCCCATTGATATTCTGCAGTTAGGAAAAATGCAGTTATCTCCATATTAAGATTGGTCCTCTTTACTTACAGGCCCTGGAAATTAATTGTGGTGCTATTACTTTTGCTGTCGATTGATTTGCCGATTGGCAGGTTACTCGATATATTTCTCTTTAATTCACTTATATTCTCTCTATTTTTTTTATGAGATTCTCTATTTCTTTTTTAGTTATATATTTACATTTATTTATTCATTCGTTCTTATATTGGATGTATAGCCTTTATTTAGATGCAAAATATTACAAGAAAATTTTGATTTATTTTAATGAAAAAATTAATAATAAATTTGATTTGCTTTAATTTTCTTTCCATTGTTTGGATACCTTAAACAAAACATACAAAATTTAAATTTCTCCCCTGTAATTATAGAAAAAAAAAAGATTAAATTTCTTATTTACTCTCCTTTCCCCCATTTTGGAGGAAAATAATTGTGAGCATTAAAGTAATTTGGGAAATTCAATTTATCTCATTTTCTTTGTGTTAAGTCCTTAATTTATTCAAATAATGGAAAAAAGGAAATTATAATTTTCCCCTTTTTTTAACCTTACTTCCACCTGAATAAATTAAACAAAGGCTTAAGCTGTAAATTTTTCATCGAATGAATATATACAAAAATTCCCAAACTACTACTTTCTTCATAGTACTAGAGCCATTTGCAAGTAATTTTTTTGAATGATTTAATACATATATGATATTTAATTATATATTGAATTTAATACTAATATATATAGATTTGTAGAAAATCTTAAAAGGAGAAGGATAAACTAATCTAAAAATTGAATAGCTAGATTACATAATCTATTACAAATATAAAGTCATATTATTAATATAGAGCAGAGTTAAGGAAATGATGATGTGACGTTCTCTATGAAAACTATTCATCTTACTAAGTTAATAATGCCAAATAATTTACTACAAATAATTCAAAATAAACAATAAATTAATAAATTATTTCTACCAAATTATGAAGATATTCGTACAATACTGATGTGGTGCTCTCTATGTGTAGAAAATAACATTTATTTATTTATCTTTTTTTTTTTCAAAATTTTGAGATTTTTTTTTTAAATTTCTAATATCTTATATTAGTGATAATAATAAACATTTGATTTTATTTTCTATTAATACATTAAAAATTTCAGTTCTACTAAAATATTATCTTAATTATAGAGATTTATTTAGTTAGTAATTGAGTTTTAATAAAATACTATAACTCTATTTATTTATTTATGAACTCTATTTATTGATAGTTATCAATGGTTTGTTATATTATTGGATTTGAATATTTTCATTTACATAATCAAACTATTTAATTTCCTTCTATTTTTTAAATTTGTAATACTTTAACTAAAAATAAAAATTTTACTCAATAAATTAAATTTATTTATTTTTTCATGCGCAAAGCGAAAACGAGACTAGTTAAATATAATTCAAAACAAGTACTAATTCCTAACACTCCCTTCAAGTGGATGCCGCTTATTCAACATGTGCAAATTGGAATGTCATAATAACAAGTTAAAATTGTCGAATTGGTAACGACTTGATAGAAACATTTCCATTTTCATTAATTGTGCTAACGTATTATATGTAAATTGTGCTACAAAAAATTTATTTGCATACAAAACACATTGAAGTTGATTAGTCCAATCATGAAAAACACATATAGTTGAATTGTACTCATAATATAATTATCACAGTATATAATACAAGGAGAAGTACAAGAAAAATTCCAATTTTACTTACGGGGAAAAATTTGCAACCACAAAATCTAAAAAGAAAAAAAGCATTATTTTGTAAGGGTTGTATATAGGGTGGCAAAAGTTATGGGTTTCGCAGATATTCATGTCTATCCAGACCTATTTTAATTTTAATGGATAACTCTATTAGAATTTTGTGATGAATTTAAACAATAATATTTAAATTCGTCATGAATTTTGATAGGGTATGGATATAGACCATATATATATATATTATGTAATTTATTGTATTTTAATTTATTTAATGTAATGATATAATTAATTTTTTTTAGTGTTTTATAGGTTGATAAATTTAAATGTAATGAGAGTTTGAAATTTGAAATATAATTTTTCTATCGTAATAAAAAATATTTAATTTTATTATTTTAATATTATTTTTAAACAATTTAATGAATTATTTTAATTTGAATGTGTTGAATTAAACTTTATATTTTATTTTGTTTGTTTTATTTGATTTTGTAGTATTTTTATGGTATATTGTTTGTATATTTTTAAAATTTTAATTATTTAATTAGTTTGAATTTTATCTTTTTTTAATTTTTTTTAAAGATAAATAGATAATTAAACAAGTTCATATATTAATCGAATTTGAAATGAGTATAATTTTTATGGGTATCATATCTATTGTCATTCCTTTATCTAAAAAAAATCACTTATAATCTTTACTGTTCTAAATTAGCAAATTAAATCTATATTATATGGACAAAAAATAATTTGGATCGAGGATAAACTGTTTCACAATACAATAACCTAATTAGGAGATAAAATAACGTCAAATATATATATATATATATATATATATATATATATTATAAAATTCAAATTTTCAAGTACTAAAATGTTTTGAGAATCTTGTATTTGTTTCTGTTAAAAAAGAAAAGAAAAGAAAAAAGAAAATTTATATTTGTTTAACCAATGACTAAAGTACTGTAGACTGTAGAGTATTTTGATCAAACATTAAAACTCAATAACTAAATAAAGTTAATAATTTTTACTAAATTATTTTTAGCTTGCAACCTAAAGAGTTCTTTATAGTATCAGTAATTTTTTTTACATATTTTTTGTTTTATCTTAATTTTTAAGTGAACGTGTTAAATGATAATAATTAGGAAGACTGTCCTATGATGATATACGAAAGCTTAACTGATCATTATGTTGTTTTCCTCAGAGGTACAATGTTTTCTTGAATGGCCAAGAAACAACTCCATGTTGCATTGGACTCCATGTACCCATGTGAATGATAATAGATAGAATATCAGTAAAAATTATACTCATTTTAAATTCGATTAATATCTGAATTTATTTAATTATCCATTTATCATTAAAAAAATTTAAAATAAAATAAAATTTAAATTAATTAAATAATTTAAATTTTAAAAAATATACAAACAATCTACTATAAAAATACTACAAAATCAATTAAAACAAATAAAATAAAATATAAAATTTAATTCAACACATTCAAACTAAAATAATTAATTAAATTGTTCAAAAATAACATTAAAATAATAAAATTAAATATTTTTCATTATGATTGAAAAATTATATTTCAAATTTTAAACTGTCATTACATTTATAATTTATCAACTTATAAAAATGGATTATATCATTACATTCAATAAATTAAAATAAGATAAATTACATTATATATATATATAATCGGCTAACATGTATTTGATGGTTTATATCCTTACCCTACCAAAATCCACGACGAATTTAAATGTTATTGCCTAAATTCATCACAAATTTTAATACAGTTATCCATTAGAATTTAAACAGATTTAAATAGACATGAGTACCTGTGAAATCCATAACTGCTGCCACTCTATATACAACCCTTACGAAATAATGCTTCTTTTTTTAGATTTTGTGGTTGCAAATTTTTCGCCGTACTTAAAATTGGAATTTTTCTTAGTACTCCTTGTATTATATATTGTGATAATTATATTATGAGTACAATTCAACTATATATGTTTTTCATGATTGGACTAATCAACTTCAATGTGTTTTGTATGTGGATGCCGCATATTCAACATGTGCAAATTAGATCAAATTGGAATGCCATAATAACAAGTTAAAATTGTCGAATTGGTAGCGACTTGATAGAAACATTTCCATGTTCATTAATTGTGCTAACGTATTATACTTAAATTGTGCTACAAAAAATTTATTTGCATACAAAACACATTGAAGTTGATTAGTCCAATCATGAAAAACATAAATAGTTGAATTGTACTCATAATATAATTATCACAATATATAATAGAAGGAGAAGTACTAAGAAAAATTCCAACGTTAAGTACGGGGAAAATTTTGCAACCACAAAATCTAAAAAAAAAAGCATTATTTTGTAAGGGATGTATATAGGGTGGTAGCAGTAATGGGTTTCGCAAGTACTCATATCTATCTAGACATGTTTAAATTCTAATGAGTAATTTTATTAGAATTTTGTGATAAATTTAGATAATAATATTTAAATCCATCACAAGTTTTGTATGATATGAATATAAATCATCGAGTACCTGCTACTCGATTTTATATATATATATATATTATACAATTTATTCTATTTTAATTTATTAAATGTAATGATATAATTAATTTTTTTAGTTTTTTATTGGTTGATAAATTATAAATGTAATGAGAGTTTGAATTTTGAAATATAATTTTTCTATCATAATGAAAAATATTTAATTTTATTGTTTTATGTTATTTTTGAACAATTTAATAAATTATTTTAATTTGAATGTATTAAATTAGACTTTATATTTTATTTTATTTATTTGATTTGATTTTTTAGTATTTTTATGATAGATTGTTTGTAAATTTTTAATTATTTAATTAATTTAAATTTTATTTTATTTTAAATTTTTTAAAAATAAAATGGATAATTGAATAAGATATTAATTGAATTTGGAACGAGTATACATTCCTCATGGTATATGTAGTCGAGTGCAACACAGAGTTGTTTCTTGGTCATTCAAGAAAACATTGTAACTCCGAGGAAAACAACATAATCATTGGTCAAGCTTTCGTATATCATCCTAGGACAGCCTCCCCAATTATTATCATTTAACACGTCCACTTGAAAATTAAGATAAAACAAAAAATATGTAAAAGAAATTATTGATACTATAAAGAACTCTTTAGGTTGCAAGCTAAAAATAATTTAGTAAAAATTATTAACTTTATTTAGTTATTGAGTTTTAATGTTTGATCAAAATATTCTACAGTCTACAATACTTTAGTCATTGGTTAAACAAATATAATTTTTCATTTTTCTTTTCTTTTTTTTAACAGAAACAAATACAAGATTCTCAAAACACTTTAGTACTCGAAAATTTGAATTTCATAATATATATATATATATATATATATATATCCCTAATATTTTTAGATTTGACGTTATTTTATCTCCTAATTAAGTTATTGTATTGTGAAACAGTTTATCCTCGATCCAAATTATTTTTTGTCGACATAATAATGATTTTATTTGCTAATTTAGAACAGTAAAGATTCGATAAGTGACTTTTTAAGGCAAAAGTCAGGGAGGGAGTTCATTGTAATTAACCCAAAAAATATATATTATTATGAAAATTTTCAACTAGAATTATAGATCTTTTATTATAACCCCTTTCCATTTTTTATATATTAGTGATATAAGATCTCTTATTCCAATGCTTTTATATTCACCTTCAAGTGCAATTGGACCAGCTTAGTTGTCACTTGCAAAATATTGGCGGTATTATTTACATATCTGAATTTCTTCTCCTTGAGCCTTAGACTTCTTCAATGTTCGGTTTTGAGGTTGGTGGGCCGCCCATGTGGGCTTGACCAAGCCCAAGCCCAAGTCCGATTGAGTTAATATATAAGAAAGTTTTTATTATGAAAAGTAAATGCTCTCTCATAAGTTATAAAACGTAACTTCCATCAGAAAATTTTCTCTGAAATTTGGAAATTTTCAGAAAAGAATCAAGACGTTCGGACTGTAGAGTAGTTAACTATGAAAATTCAATTTTTTTTATTTTCGTGAAATTAATTCTTCAGTTTAATAGTTTGAATTTGGTATGGTTGTAAAACTCTCATTATAAGCTTTCTAACAAATATTTTTACATAATTTTCTGATGAGTGGTTGATTTATTACGATTTTTCAAAGTTTCTGATCAAAATTTTTTTTAAATTTTTGAAAACTGAAATAAAATACAATTTTCACTCTCGGATGGCGTATGTGTTGTCCAAACATGGCCTAAATGACATTAAAACGGAATAAAAATTGTTCCAGTAGTTTAAAACCATAAAAAACGTGTAAAATTTGAAAAATCGGTGAAAAATAACCTTCAATTGATATTTTTTAAAAAAATTTTGATGATTGTTTGATGAAAAATTTGGAGAAAAATATGCAAATTGGAACATAATTATTAAATATATATATATATATATATATATATATATATATATATATGTATGTATAATTTTTTGGTTGGTGCCACATAAAATATGTCCTATTTAATGATGTCTAATGTTGATTTAATTTATTCAAACATGTAGTGAGGAATCTAATATTTCACGCTTTGGAGTGATTATGTGCATATAAGAAAAATTTGGAACATTCTCTTGAGAAACATATCGATGAGATGTTCTACAAAGTGTGGACTTTTTATGTGATGTTTGCTGAAAACTATGACTTAGCTGTGGAACAACAGATGTCTATAGTTTTTGATTCCTCACCTGATTCATAGGAAAAAAAAGGAAGACGTTTAAAGAAAGATTAAGCGACTTAACTTATGAAAATCTTGAAAAAATTTTAAATCGGGAACTAAAGTGCCAAATACAAGATAATATTAGGCGATATAGCAAATCAATGAATAATTTTCCATGGAAAAAAAAGGTGTTTGGTACTTTGACAAAAAAAGAATTTGCTAAGAGGGAACCATTGATTCAACCAGATGATGAATGAATTGAACTTAACATTAGAAAATGTTTTTTTTTGTTTTGTGTGTGACAATATGTTATTTTTTTAAGGACATGTAATGAATGTTTATCTTATTTTAAGTATATATATATATATATATATATATTGTATAAAATGATGAATATAATGTGAGAATATTAGATTGGTAGATTAATAAATCTCATCTAATATAAAATACATTGGTGCATGTTTAAATTAAATAATGATAACTATATTGTGTCAGTAGGAATTGATTGACCTGTATAAATAATGTTTTTTGTTTCCACTGCTTGTGTTAGGTTAATATTGATTAATTTGAAATATTGTGACATTAAATTATAATAGTAATAATGAATTATGTTAATCCTAATTATGATCATGCACCATACAATCTTCCGATTACCCTCTTTATTAGAATTAGCCTTCAAGCGGATCTTCCGACACACGGAATGGACTATCTTTCCATTATCGACACTCGAGCAAAGTGAGAGGATCTTTAGACACTCGAGCAAAGTGAGAGGATCTCTTCTATTCCCAAAATAGATTCAAGGAGAAGACCAGATTCCAAATAATAAAGCACCTGTAGATGGTGAATCTATTGACCCTCAGGCTAGGGCTCGTCTGCAACGCTATTATTCGTTGTTGCGTAAACATGACGCCTCATTTTCTGCCTTTCTATCTTTACTTCATCATCCAAGCTTGTTAGGCGGCCCCTCTATACTATTCTATTATTTGCTATTTTCTAGGGTTTTCAAAATTTGCGAAGTACTTTTAGGGTAGTACCTTCCCTTCATGGTATGGCATCTTCCTTTGTTGGATTTCCTGTTATTCGTAAATGGGACTAGCCGGCTCCTCTCTAAGCTTTGAGCAGCATAAGAAGGAAGTTGACTACAGTGTTTTGTTGGAACTCATGCCTTATCGCTCGCCTTCTTTACGAAGATACTCTATAAGAATTCCTTTAAGGTAAAGATTTAAAGGTTTGCCCCTTCCCTAACCACAATTCCAGTGGTAAGAAAGTGCGAGGCTATTTACAACTAGCCAATTAGGAATTTTCAGATGTACTAGTACTTGTTTCTAAAAAGTTGAAATGTCTGCTACAAAAAGCATTATTGCTGACTTGAACTAATGAGATAAGTTGAATGATAAAAACTATGACATTTGGCATCGCAAAATTCAGTATCTTTTTGAAAAGCAAGATATGCTAAAAACAATAAAACAACTAATGACTAAGCCTGAGCATGAAATCACTGCTAAACTTAGGCAAGATATGGAAGCATATCAAGTCTATAAGCGCAAGGACAAAGTTGCTTGCATATTGATGCTGAGCAGCATGAGAAATGACTTGATGCTACGCTTTGAAAAGCACCACTCAGCCCAATAAGTTTGGGATTCTGTTAAGGTTCAGTTAACTCTGAAATTTGATGTTAATAAAAAGAATTCAAATCATACAATAAGGCAACACCTTACCATCATGTTTGTTGAACCTTGAGGGATATTTCTGTCATTTTGATGTTAACAAATAAAGTAGCAATAATGTATTTAACAATGCTTGTGTTCTAAGTTTGTTGAATAGGGTATGGAATATGATACAAAAATGAAAGACAATCTTTGAAGATCAAAATAAAAAAAAAATAGTATGTTCACGCCCGTGACTAATTATGTCACGTCCGTGATATAGCTTAATACTAATTCTCCAACATTTAAAGTTCGCGGCCATAAAAGATCATACCAACCATGAATGATCAAATTAGCCACGTCCGTGAGATAACATGTCAAATTCTTCCAGAGAACTTCACGGCCAGAGTCACCACTTGGACCACGGCTTGAAAGATTATTCACGCCCGTGAAAGTATAAAGTCACACTCATAATCAAACACTTCAAATTCTTCCAGAATGCTTCTCGGCCAGAGTCACCACCTGAGTCATGGCTTGGAAGAACATTCACGACCGTGACACACATATTCACTACCGTGAATGAGAAAAGAGAAACATGTTAGGCACGAAGTTAAAAGTTGGTTCAATGGCTATTTTCGCATTACATGCATCCAAACGACTATAATTCGCTAAGGAAGTATATATGCAAGTCATTTATGAATCCTAAACAAGAGAACAACAATTACTTTCAAATCAAAATCTTGTTGTAGTCATTGTACATTAATTACTTTCAACAAAACTTTTATTCTCTGTGAAAACATATTTGTTCATAAATTCTGAGCATTATAGGTTGGTGAGTGTGTTCATTATAATCAATTATTCAAGTGAGTTTGGGTATATTGGGTTAAGAGTGAAACACTTGTAAGGGTTAATTGTGTGAGCCATAAAACACAAGAAATTAGTTTATTGTGTAAGTCATTAAAACACAAGGGAATTTCTGAGTTATGTGTTAGCCATTTATAGAAATACCATAGTTGGGAGTGAGCTTGTAAAACTCCATTGTAACACTTAGTGTGTTAGTGAAACTCTCAATTGAGATTGGGGAGAAGAGTAGGATTTGTTAATACCCGAACATCTATAAATATCTTATGTGATATCTCTTCATCCCTACTATATTTAATTTTAATTTCGCACTTAAAGTTAAAAAATTTTTAATATCCAATTCAACCCCCCTTCTTGGTTCATTATCTGGGCAACAATGTCTAACATGATAAGTGAGCTGAAAGGAGCTGGCTATGAGATGACTGACGAGCAACAAGTCCAAGTTGTGATACAATCTCTTCCAAAAGCTTGGGAACACATGTGTGTCAACCTTACCCATAATAACAACATCAAAACTTTTGATGATGTTGTTCGACATGTTGAGCTAGAGGAGGATCGTCTTCTCACTGATAAGCTTGAAGGAGAGACTTATATGACTAAGTCTAGAGGCAAAGGGGCTTCAGGCTCAGGGCAAAAGAAATGGAATGGTAAGGGCAAATGACAAAGAAAATAAGTAAATAAAGCCAAATTTAGCAGAAATAAATGCATTGTGGGAAATGCGGCTGAAAGAAAGATAAGAATATGAATTGCTTTCAATTGTGGGAAGCGTGGTCATTTTGCTCATGATTGCACTGAACCAAAGGTATTGAATGACCAAATTAGTCCCTCGGATTTATATGTTAGTAGTTGCTTGATGTTAGTTGAAACTATTCCTTATTGGACTATAGACTTAGCAGCATGGGACCATATAGCAAGGGACTAATATGCCTTTATGGAATTTAGTCTGATTCCAAAAGGGAGTAGAAAAATCTATATGGAAAATAATACTTCGGCTGACGTGCTTGGGATCGGTACCTGCAAGCTAATGTTGCGGGAAGGTCGCACGCTTTATTTCCATGATATGCTTTATGCTCCTGATGTTCGATGAAATTAAGTTTTTATAATTGTTCTGCTTAGACTTGGCTTCAAAATTATTTTTGAAGACGGTTGTGTTAGAATACTTTTGGAAAAAGTTTTTTTATGGTTCTGGACATATGTTGAATGATTTTATAATGCTAGACATTATTTTTATGGATGTTAAGCAATCTATATTTGTTATTGGCAATTCCAGTAATGTTTTATTAAATGATGATGTTAAATGACATTCTAGATTATGACACATTGGACAAGATTGTTTAAAAAGGTTAGCAAAAACTGGTCTTTTAGGATCTATTGAGAAAATAGATTTGTCTGTTTGTGAGCATTGCCTAACTGAAAAAACAATAAGATTACCATTTGGTAAAGCCTAAAGAGCCAAATTTCTTTTACAGCTTATACACTTTGACATTTGTGGCCCAATAAATGTGAAAGCAAGACATGATGCTCACTATTTCATCACTTTCATAGATGATTTCACCAGATACGGTTACATTTATTTGATCTCCCATAAATCTCATACGTTATAGTAAAATTGATTAAGAATCAATTAAACTTGAATATCAAATCTTTACGGACCGATCGAAGGCGTGAATATCTATCTGATTTATTCAAAAGTTATTGTGATGATAAGGGTATAGCTAGGCAGCTAACTATTCCTTCTACTCCGCATCAAAATGGAGTAGCAAAAAGAAGAAATATAACCCTATTGGACAAGGTTAGGTCAATAATGGCGCAAACTAATTTACCTATTTATTTTTGGAGAGATGCACTAATGACTGCTACTTACATTCTAAATCATGTTCCATCAAGATCTGTTTATTCCACCCCATATGAATTGTGGAAAAGTGAAAAGCCTAACTTAAACAATATGCGCTTATGGGGTTGCGCAGCTTATATCCACAACACTTCCCATGAATATGGAAAGCTTGGTTCGGGGGGGAAGAAGTGTATCTTTATAAGATACTCAGAATTCTCCAAAGGATATGTATTTTTAGGGGAAGACACAAATGGAAGAGTAACAAAAATTGAGTCACGAGATGTCATTTTCTTAGAAGAGAACTTTTCTGAAAGATGTGAGGTAAATAAGGATTTCTAACTTATGAAATGGAAAATCCTGAGACTAGTGGGAGTGCAAGAATGATAGATTTAAAACTCACAGAGCAAGAATTTAACGCTCCTCCTAAAGCAAGTGGGAGTGAAAGAATGTTAAATTTTGTTCCTCAATCTCAACGTAGTAATCGTGACAAGATTCTCTGTCGTCAGTTTAAGATTAAGGGGAAAGCTTTTATGATTGCTCCATATGAAAAAGAGCCTAAAATGATACAATAAGCTCTCTCTGGTCCTAAAGCTAAGGAATGGATTAAAGCTATGAAAGAGGAAATAGATTTGATGATATACAATCAATTTTGGGATTTGGTTGAGATACCTTTTGGTCGTAAGACTATTAGGAACAAATGGGTTTTCAAAATAAAATGTAAGGCGGATGAGACAATAGAAAGATATAAAGCTTGATTAGTAGCTAAGGCTACACACAAAAAGAGAGAATAGACTATGAAGATACATTCTCAACTGTAGTCAGGTTTGCATCAGTTCGCCTCATTTTGGCTATAGTAGCACGAATGGACTTAGAATTATATCAAATGGACATTAAAACTACTTTTCTCAATGGAGAACTAAATGAAAAGATGTACATGGATCAAGCTTAAGGTTTTGAACTTAAAGGACAATAGCACAAAGTTTGAAATCTAAAAAAATTAATTTACGGTCTTAAGCAAGCGTCGAGACAGTGGAATCTCAAATTTCATCAAGCCATATTAAAGAACAATTTTATGATGATGGAGGAAGACAATTGCATGTATATTAAACGTTTTAGTGATGATTTTATAATTATGTCGTTGTATATCGATGACATTTTAATAGCTGAAAATGATAAGAAGTTGATTGATACTACGAAGAAATGGTTATCATCGAACTTCAAAATGAAAGATATAGGTGAAGCTAGCTATGTACTTGGTGTTAAGATCCTAAGGGATTGCTCTAAAAGACTTCTGGATCTATCTCAGGAGACTTATATAAAGAAAATATGAGAGTGTTACCATATGCATGAATGTAAGCCCATGGATATCCCTGTCAAAAGGAATTTGAGTCTTAGTCTCGATATGTTTCCCAAGACATCGGATGAAAAATAACGAATGTCTAGAGTACCCTACTTCAGTGCTGTCGGTAGTTTAATGTATGCAATGATGTGCACAGTCCAGACATTTGCTATTGGGCTAGTACGCATATTTCAATATAATCCAGGTCCAAAACACTGGATGACAGTCAAGATAATATTGAGATATCTAAAAGGAACTTCATACTATATTCTGTGCTATCAAATGAAAGATTTGCGCTTAATTGGTTATACTGATGTTGATTAGGAAGGTGATATAGATCAGCGCAAATCAACTTTTGGATATGCGTTATTGCTTAATGATTGCTCAATTTCATGGAATAGCAAGAAGCAATTTTGTATAGCTTTATCAATGATGGAAGTTGAGTATGTAGCATGTTTCTCAGCTATACAAGAGACAGTTTGGTTGAAAAGATTTTTGCAGCACTTAGAGATTGTTAAATCAACATTTGAACCTGTGACACTCCATTGTGATAGTATGACTGCATTAGCTTATGCTATGGATGCAAAACATCATGGAAAGACCAAACACATCCAGATTAGATATCAATATGTTAGAGACATGATTGCGAAAAATGAAGTGATTCCGAAGCACATTTCTACAAACAAAATGGTAGCAAATTCATTTAATAAACCGATAGCTAGGGATGCATTTGCAAGACATGTAAAATCCCTAGACTTATGTAGAATGTGATCAATATATATATTATGTCAAATCACTTAGTTTTTACAAGCGATATCTCAATTTAATTGTTTAATGATATTTTCAATTATAAGAATATATTGTAAATACCAGTTAGCACAATTCGAATAAATATATCGATAAACTTAGATTGACTCACTCACATGAGTAATCGCCTCTTGTGCTATGGAGCGAGCAGAGACGAGACCATAAATGCAGAGTTGTTAAGTGAATGACTAAGATGCAGTGAGAGCAATCTTAGTCTCATTCATTTTTTTAAGGCCGCCTTGATAAGGATCAAGATGAGATTCTTCGTATATATAAGAATCAACGTGAATGACTTCCCCACCATTCATGAGTCTATATAGATGAAGCTGAGTGTGAAATTTATTGTTTAACATTGTTGAATGTATAAATAAAAATTTCAGATTTGACGCATTCAAAACGATAAGACTAATACTCATATGATGTTTATTTATTTTGAACTAAAAGCAAGACATACACTCTTTAATCTTTGACAAGCAAAAAGTAGCTCCACCATAGCATGCATTTCATATTGCATGTGTTATACAACCTATTGGGAAGCGAAAGAATGAATCCCTACTTCTTCGCTATGTGAGTCCTATAAATCCTAGAAATGGATTTCAAACAATTTTTACCCTTTGCGACTTTTGACTATATCATAATGTGATGAATTAATGTTAGCTATCTTAGGATGTATCCTATAGTTATGGAATGATTCGAATTAATGGAACACTCATAGAAAAATGAGTTAATTTAAATCTGATTGATGTGAGGGAAAAAAAAAGAGTATTTTGCTTATGCACTGGCTGCTTGTATTCATCGGCTGTAGTTATTATGCTTGATGAAGCGAGAAGTAACTTAGAATACAAGTAATTGTAAGAATGATTTGAGTATGAATTCTTGAGGGATTGAATGATGCTCAATTAAGAGTATTGAGAAAGATATTTGGGGTAATTAAACACATTATCGAAAATAATTATATCTTTGGGTTGATGTCTCCTATATGGCCTATGGTTAGGTTTGTATATTGGAGCTCTCACAATTTGTGTGCTTCAGGTCACACGGTTCGTTTGCCTGTATGAAAATTCTCTGTTTAAGTTTGAGATGTGAGATGATGTTTTGGATTGAACCAAGCCCACTTTGGGTGAGTGGAAAATGTTGCGTTTTGAGGCTGTTGGGCCGCCTATGTGGGCTTGACCTAGCCCAAACCCGATTGAGTTAATATATAAGAGGCAATTTTTCTTATGAAAAGTAATCGTTTTTTCATAAGTTACAAAACATAACTTCCATCAGAAAATTTTCTCTGAAATTTGGAAATTCTCAAAAGAATCAAGGCGTTTGGACTGTGGAATAAAGATCAGATTCTAGTAACTCGGTCTATCCAAAATATTGAAAACACACGGTATACGCTCAACAAGTAAGTTTCAACTACCCGAACATTCTTACATTCAACTTTGTAGATCTAGTTTTTTTTCCTCCTAATAGCTCTAGACTATCAAGGAGTAATAAAATCAATATCTTTTTAGGTTGTTAAGTCATTGGGTTTGATACCATAATAATGCTCAAGGCTTCATCTTATTTTGATCTTAAACTACATAGTATTCTTCAACTAACTAGGTTGCGATCTAAGTCTTTATTTGGAAGGGATAATATTATGTGAGATATACTAGGGTAAGGTAATAAAAAGCAGAAGCATGTGTTTGAAAAGGTGTATTAATAAAGTAATTTAGGATTTTAAGGTGTTAAAAACTCTCATTTCTTAAATTTTAACATGTCAATTTGGGTGTTAAGGGGGTTGTGTGTTTTATTTTTTTATTTTATTCTTATTTCTTAAATTTTCATATTTTCAAATTATATTTCTTCACATTATTCATATATATCCAAAAAAATTTGATAATTTTTGTATTTAACCTTTCATTTCAGTATAATGTAATCAAATATAAAATCATTCATTACTATACCTTCCTTCCAAATATAACAAAATAAATATCATATTTATCATATTTTATCTTATTTTACCTTACCTTACTTTATTAAACTCAACGAGATATAATAAAGTAAGGTTTTGATTCGCAATTAATTGTGTGGAAAACAAGTGACTTGAATAACAAATATAGTTCTGTTAAGAAAATGATACATATCAGAGAATCCTATTGAATTACAAATTAACACATGAGCAAAGACCCAATTTCCTTAATTGTCAAAAAATACATTATAATTTTATTGTTTACATTCCTCAATATGCATTTTTTTTCCTTTTGATAAATCTCATTATATGTTTAATTATAATAATAAAATCAAGTTGGCAATTTTAAATACAACCTTTTTTAATAATATGACATAATACAAAATTAAGTGAATTTAGATTTGAATTTTAGCTCATAAACAAGTTGACCTATTTACAATACAATAAAAAACTATTTTAAAATAAGTTAACATGCATAACCCTGTATAAATCATGTTTTAACCCATTTATTTAATCGTGTTGATATATTAAAATATGTATATAACATGATTATATATGATTATTCAATACAATATAATTTTAGTATACATATACTCATAATAATATGTGAAAATTAAATGGGTTGTGTCGAGCAACTCGTATTACAAATATATTCATGTTAGTGTTAAAAATTATGACACAATTAAATAATTGTATCGTACTCGAATTTACTATATTTGTTTTATACTCTTGTATTTACACGATACATTAACATGAATTATCAGCTGTAAATAAATGATAATTATATATAAGCTAGTCTACTATGACGTATCATATATCGTGAATATAAGGATATACATATATATAAATATAAACAAAAATATAGCTATTTAGTGATTACATATCCATGGTCGCTAAATAGCTACCATTTAAAAACCGCAATGGAATCAAATTTGTTATTTTGCATGACTAAATAAAAAACTAATGAGCAACCAAACTATGAATATACAGGTAGCAACAACAACATTTAGCTACAACCACTTTGTGATCATTAAATAGCAACTTTTATTTTACAGTTACTAATTTATGACCACAATTAATGTGGTTACTAAAATTATTTTACCAACTACTTTTGATGGGATCATTAAAATTGATTTAGCGACTGTAATTAAATGGAGTCGTTAATATCTTAGCCACTAATTTTGTTAATTAAATTTCAATTTAATCAATTGATTCCTAATTTAATTAATATAAGTATAATTAAAGTTAGTTTAATTATATTAATCAATTGAACCTCATTTAAGTCAATTTAATTGAAATAATCAATTTTACTCTAATTTAATATCAATTTAAATTTAATTAATCAATTGAACTATAATTTGATATAATCAAATAAAATTAATCAATTTAATCAACTAATGTTCAATTTGAGAATGATTTAATAAATTTAAATTCAGTTAATTAATTGAACTCTAATTTAATCAGTTAAAGTTTAATATATGTTCAATTTAATCAATTTAAGTTTAATTAATTAATTTAACAATAATTTAATAAATTAAACCTCAATTTAATACAATCAAATAAAATAATAAACTAAATTCTAATTTAATCTGTTCAAATTCAATTTAATCAGTTAAATATTAATTTAATCAATTAAATCTCAGTTTATGTCAATTGAATCAAATTAATAAATCAAGCCCTAATTTAATTAATTGAATATCAAATTAAGTTAAATTTAATTAATTTAATCCCAATTTAATGAGTTTAATCTTAATTTAATCTAATGAATACCAATTTATATCAATTGAATCAAATTAATCAGTTAAATCCTAATTTAATCAGTTGAATTTCGATTTAAGTTCAATTTAATTAATTTAAGTTCAATTAATTAATTAAATTCCAATTTATGCTCAATTAATTAATTTAAATTCAATTAATTAGTTAACCTCTAATTAATCAATTAAATTCCAATTTATATCAGTTTAATTAAATTATTCAATTGAATATCAATTTAATTGATTAAGGTTCAATTTAGGAATGATTTAATCATTTTAAGTTCAATTAATCAATTGAAACTCAATTTATGCATAATTTAATCAATTTAAATTCAATTAATAAATTGAACCCTAATTTAATCAATTGAGCTCTAATTAATTTAATCAATTGAACTCTAATTTAAGATAGTTAAATCAAATTAAAATTCATTAACTAACTTCCAATTTAATAAATTAATGTTTAATTAAACAATTTAACCCCAATTTAATTAGTTAAATATTAATTTAATCAATTGAATCCAAAAATTGATTGATAAATTGAATTTCAATTTAATCAGTTAAATCTTGGTAAATAGTTTTCAATTTATCAAAATTTTTTCAAATTTTTTTAATAATTTTAGATAAAAAATAATGATAAATAATTTATAAAAACTATTAGAATATTAAAATATTATAAATTAAATTACATTAGAATATTAGAATTGTATAATTCAAAAAATATTAATATACATTAAAATATTAGGTTCAATAAAAATTATATAAAAATAAAAGATTTAATGAATAAATTTAATAAAATATAAAATTTAATAACCTAATATAAAACTACATCGTTTTTAATGAGTATATTAGGTTCCATTTGTTACTGAAATTTTTTTTTCGTGAAATATTTTTCTTTATTTTTCATTGTTTGGTATAAGTCAAAATAAAATATTTTTCAAATCAATAGAAAACATATTAAAACAAGAGAAAACAAATTTTTATTCTAAGAATGAAAAATTATTTTTCAAGATTTATCAAATATTAAGAAATAAAATATTACTTCATTTTTTTATTTTTTAAAAAATTTTAAAGTATTACACCCAAATTTAAAAAATAATATATTTTTCTGAAAACTATTTTCTAAAAATAAATTATTTTCCAAATCCATACAAAGCTCTAACTAACTTAAACTAAATCTATCTTTCTCCATTCTTGTGTGCAACCGTCTCAGTCCACCCAATCTCCTTTCTCCTTTCATCCTGTAACTATCTCTCTCTCATCGTATCTCTGATTTTTTTTAGGGTTTTCTTATCCATACCCCTTACTTAATTTCATCTCTTAGCTACTTTCATCTCTCTGTCAATTCTTGATCCCAAGAAAAGGGTATTGGTGTTTCTACTCTACAATTCCACCTTTTTTTCTCATTTCTAATTTGATTTTGCTATTCCTCTTACTGATTCTTTTCTTTTCGAACTTCCTCTCAATCTTATTAACTTTAGACAAAATAGACACTCTCTTCTGCATTGAAGGCTCCATGTAGAACCTCGATCGCGTGAGAAATCTGTTAGTTTTTCCTTTCCATCTCTCTTTTATTGCTATCTATCGTTGCTTCCTTACTTATCATGATTGGAAAATCTTGGTATTGTTATGTCCTTTTTGCTCTATATCTCCTCCCTCTTTTAATTAACATTTTTTTCGTCAGTCTATATGTTTCTTTTTTCTTCTGAATTGATTAAAAAAACTGTTAGTTGTACCCAAATTGTTTAATTAAATTCAACAATTCTATTGTTTTGCAAACTGTTTTTATTTAATATAGGATTTGAATATCTAACTTTTTATATCTTATTTGAATTGTTTGTTAAAACATTATGAATTTGTTAGTTGTAATGTGGGATAGTTAAAGAAAGTTGAACTTGGTCAAATTGTCTTGATATTTAGTTATTGATAACTATGTGGATTATTAGCATTCACATTTTCTTTTTTATTATTCAATTACAATTTTTGGAATGATTCTTGTCAGTTTTGTTATGAGTGAATGCATCATATTATCTAAAGTTTTGGTTATCTTAGATTTATAAGTTGAAACATTAATATCAAATACATTGTCACTAGTTCTTTCCTTTCTTCAACCATTTTTGTTTTTCATGATGAAAAATGAAAGAAAATATTAAGTAATGAAACAAAGGCATAGGGTTGTGTAGTTTGTCGAACTTTGTTTTGTGTATACTGCTGGGAAATAGACTTGTATTTATGAATATTTTATGTCACGTCCAATATTGAGGACATGATACCATTAGGAATTTTAAAATGAAAAAGGTTTTGCGCATGATGCTCCTAGTTGTGTTTGTATCATGTTATATTTTTATAGGGCATATAGATAACAATGACTAAATTCTATAGGAGTTGATGGCAAAATGGTAGGTCAAGCATATAGTTTCATCAAATATGTAATGTTCTATCTCATCTCATGGGTTGATGGACCAAGAGAATTACACATTGTTTAGCATATGATTAATTAATATGCATTACAAAGTTGTGCTATAAATATTTACTTAAAGCTAATATATGACAAACTTTTGGTAGGTAGGAAATTCTGAAATGTACTTTTTTCAGCCGCATTTGGAATAATTTGTGAGGTGATGCCTCATTTCTTTTGTTTGGTTAGGAAGCATATTCTTTTTTTTTTTTTCTTTTCATGTCTTTTAGTTAAAATCAACTATTTATTTAACAAGAAAATTCATTATTTTCTTCCTCAAGTTTCTTCTTCATTTCCTACAAGATACAATGGGCTGGAAAGAGCTCCATTACCTAAAACAATATGTTTTCTCCATAGTTAAAGTTATTGCTTCAACCAGTGTCTATAACTTAAGTTATATCTTTTTGCTTGTGAACTTCTATTCTTAAACAGTGACTTTGCATTATTTTTATACTTTATAAGGTTGTTGCATGATTTTATCTTTTTATAATTTAAAATTTTAAAACTGATGCATTTGGTGTCTGAAATAGACAGTCATATGCTTTTAAGAAGTTATTTCTTTCATATTAACTTAATGTTCATTAATGATTTATAAATGTGAATATTAGGCTGTTGTGGTCAAAGGTTTGATCCTAAGTTGGTGGTCTACAATGCTGACACTGATATCCTAGATGGAGATCCATTAGGCAGGCTGAATGTACTATCACTTTTACATCTCTTTCTATAGAAAACATTAATTTGATATCAAATTATCTAAACCTGTGGCCATTTATGATTAGTGCTCAAATCTGACCATTTATGATATCATTGATATAAAACTCCTTATTAAGCCACTGACTTTATCTAATTGAGTAAATCTAGCTTAAATGAGGGTGCATCTTCTGAATAAACAAGAGAAACTTAAGTAGTTTTTCTCCTTTTTTTTCCTCCTGGTTTTGAGCTGTGAAGAAAAAGGAAGCCTTTACATCGTGGTGCTTGAATTTTTTGGGTTTGTACTGAAATAGATCCTAGGACACTAAATAAACTTAAATGAGTATTCAAGTTTATAATTTAGTTGACAATTAAAATACTCATTTAAGTTTATGATGGTGGCACAAAATTATATTAGTAAAATTTTTGACAAATAAACTTAAAGGAGTATTTTAATTATCAATGAGGATTAACTCAATTAGTACATCTGTATGTATTTATGTCATGTAAAAGATAAAAGTAACAAAAAGTTTGTTAAAATAAGAGTAATTTAAAAAGAAATCTAAGAATTAGTTCATCTTTATTCATGAATAATTAAAATATAAGTTGGATTGAACAGATTGGGCCTGAACCGCATAAGTATTTATATGAGAATGAGATTACTGCTCTATCCATATGTTTGTATATTTTTCCAAGCTTTCACCTGGTAAGTCACAAGGATTTCAGACTAATTTAAACTTAAACCAAAATGGAAAAATTGTATATAGTAAAATTAAAGTGATACTTCAAAGGTAGACCATGCTCTATCTACTCAAGTTCTGTACTTCAACCTTAAATTAATTAAAATGATACTTCATTTGGTGGATTTATGGTTTAGACAACCATGTTGAGGGGAAGCATCTGGATTTATGGTTTCGCTGATTGAATAAATGAAGTTATCTCCTTTATGGCTTTAATGTGTTATATTTACTATATCAGATTTGGTAAAGAAAACAGATGCAATTGATAAAAAAGATCGAACATGACATGAAATTAAATAAATGTAATCAAGGATATGCAGTAATGATAACTGATTTATTTTGTGCAAATGCTTGTCTGATGCAGATAAATCCTGAAGGAATAACTGCCAGGGACGAGAAGGTTTTTATGTTTGCTCGTGATTGGAGCACCCCTCATCATGCAGGTCATGTGTTTTCTCAAAGAATCTTTAAATTGATGCATCTCCATAATACTCGAAAAATTGTGCATGCCTTGTGTTTATGCTCATCTACTTGTCCAAAATTCTAGTGTTCTCAGTCAAATGCATTATTTTTTAGTGATTTTTCGATTGGGTGGACCAGAATAATTTGAGAGCTGATTTCATCTTCAAACATGTCAACTTTGGTTAACCTTCTATCTTCATTGCTCCCACCAGCCAAAGCCAATTAGTCTTTAATACTGATCCCTCCAAATGTCTCAATTGGATGTAATGAGAATATTTTAGCCGATATCTAATTTAGGATACATTTTATGATAGAGATGTTTCTAAGTTTATACTCATTGTCAACCTATCACAACCTGCCTACTTAGCCAAGCATGGAATCAATTATGTTGGATCGGCATGAAGTCAAATCTAACATGGATGGAATTGCTCATAGTTTAATTGTGCTTCGTGAAATATCAAGTTGACTTTTCTTAGATCTTTCATCGCTCTCTGTCCTTCACATGTTTAAATTATACGACTTCATTGCCCAATAGGCATGTAATTGAAGGGAAATGCCGTATTCATACCTCAAGTGGTTGGTGAGTCGATGCTTTCGAAATAGGTATGCATATGGTACTGATTCATGTAATCTCAAGGAAATAGTTGAGAGTTTTGTTCTGTTTAATTTATACGCTGGTTGTTAAATGAAGGTATAGCTTTTCTTTGGTTATTTTATTCGCTAGTGTTATTAAAGTGTAAAAAGATAAAATTGAATTATCTGGTATAAGAAGAGTAGAGCAGAAGCTCTCATAATCTGCAGATAAAATTGAAGATACAAAAAATGATATTTTTCTAATTATGTATATGCAGAAGTTACATCATAATGATCAGAACAATTAGAACAAGTTAACCACAGTTATTCGTGGTCCTGGTGGAGTTGGACGGCAGCTTGGGGCTGAGCACTCACAACGCCTAGAATGTAGTCATAGTTAAGAATGTTCTTTAGCATTATTATTTTTTATTTAATTGTCGTGTCCCCCTAATGTTCTTCAGCACTATTTTTAATTTTTAGATGCTGCATCATCAGAGTTGCAGCTAGTTTTGATTTGTATTTTACTTTTTTTTTTATTTTTTGCTATGAACAAGTTTATTGTATTGAATTTTTTTTATTTCTTATATAATTATTTTTTAATTTTTGCATTTATTATTTAAATTTAAATTATATTTAATTAATAATAATAATAATAATAATAATAATAATAATAATAATATGTACAATATTTTTTAATATTAAATAAATAAATTTATTATTTATTATCTATAATGTTTTATAATTATATAAAAATATTTTAAAAAAATATCAACATATTAGTGACGATAATTGTGGTCGCTACATAAGCAGTAGCGACATAAGATTTGGTCGCTAAATGGTCCCTGTGGTCCGTATTTACCGACAACAAGGTGACTATGTTGTGACAACAATTAGACGTGTTAGTAGTCGCTAAATGTGGCGACAACTTCAGCCATTGGTCGCTAAATGGGGCGACCCTGTTGAATCTGGGTCGCTAAAATGTCATTGCGACGACCAGTTTAGCGACCACAAGTTATGGTTCCATATAGTGACCATTTTTGGTGGTCGCAAAATCAAAATTTTTTTTGTAGTTATAACCCAAACCATGGCTTTACTGTTAGATTACAGCTTGATAGTTGAATTTTTACCTCTATATAGTTACAGTTCAATCCTTAATTTGTTTAATTTTGGCTTTAAATATAAATATAAAAGCAAATATATATGTCATTTACATCTACTGCTCTATTGAATGGTAGTTGATAGTGACTCTCTGCCGTTAACAAAATTTATATATGAAGTGGTCAAAAGCCAAAAATATTATGTTTTGAATCTCGCGTTACTTGGTAGTTTGATGCACATGCAACCACTACCCATGGAAGAACTAAAGCAGAAACCTTAGCTAGTTAAACATCACAATCTCATCCAATGATTCTTGTTTGAATGTTTGGTAATTTGCCAAAATACCTGTAGAAATGCCACATGTACTAGCTGCATTATCTTCTAATTTCATTTTCATTTACAAATAAAGCTGTTCTCTTCTGGAATTAACATGTCATAATTTGATGGAGGGCTGCTCACATCAAATTGGTAAAATTAAAAGTTAACAGTAATTAAGGATAATTAATGATAGTTAATTAATCAATTATCTCTAAAA
The DNA here is from genome assembly GCA_023653625.1 of Triadica sebifera. NCBI lineage: Eukaryota > Viridiplantae > Streptophyta > Magnoliopsida > Malpighiales > Euphorbiaceae > Triadica > Triadica sebifera. The sequence continues at coordinate 22,334,358 of CM042908.1, read as the reverse complement.
TTTACCAATCAATTCAATTAAAACCTATTATATATATAGAATAATAACTATTTTACTTTCATGGAAGATTGTGATTAAATTGATTTATCAATTTTTCTATAAATTCGGTCACTGCATAGGGATATCCAAGACCATAGTGATAATTTGTTTTAGAATCTGCATATTCACACTGATGATACCTTTCTCAATGCATGTTTCGCATAAAATTTTAAGTTTCTCCTTCCAAATTTAATTTTGTTTGTAATGTCTATAAACTTCTTAGAGAATTTATATATCAATATTTTCCATCAATATTTAGTAAAAAGAGAAAAGAAAAGAAAAACTCAAGAATTTTGAGTTACATACACTTTTGAGAAATTGATCACGACAGCAAAATGTATATGGACAAGAATAATAAATTTGAATGTTCATTGAAGCAAAACAAATTTGATTTAATATAGAACAATAAAAGAATTAATAGAAGTTTCACATATTATGCTCTTTCTTATCATTAATACGTAGTACTTGTATTTTAATTGATCACCCAATCGATGTCTACAATGGGCAAATTAAATAATGATATACAAGAAAGAAATACATTTTTGTGCCATTTAATCATCAAATTTATGATGAATTCATGCCAATTATATGTAATTAGAAGATTGTTAACACAAGGCAATTAAGGATCACTTATTATTCGATAGATCTTGGCCATAATAGTTTTTGACTGGGTGTTGACTGTCATCTTCAGTTGAATTCTATTTCCCCAGAAATGGATTGCCTTTAGGACTCCTCTTTTCCCTCAAACAATCAAAGATTCACAAAATGAGGCCTAACCCAGTCATTAATGATGTGTGTTGGTCCCTCCTACACACATACACGGGATATATATGATGCACGTATCCTTCATTAATTACTGAAACAGAAGAAGTGTAGAAGAAGAAGCAGCAGCATCGTCTACTTCCTCGGATGAATTCGACTCAGTACTAATCTTTCGCCTGTCTTCAACATTGATGACTAAAGAGGAAGAAGGAATGCTCATAGTAAGGTCAAGGTTTAGGTCAGGCAAAATGGCATTTGGGTCATCCTGATCCAAAATGCTGGCTGCATCTGATGCCTGCTCATTATCATTATCATCATTGTTATTGTAATTATTTTGATTTTGGGGTGGCAGTGGTTCATCTTTGATGGGGGTTTTTAATCCAGAAGAAGTTGTACTGGCAGAGTCTTGTGGGTTTTGGAGGCGAGGAAGATTCTGATTCAAACGATGATTATTTGGATCAATCCCCATATTTATAAGCTTTCTTCTCAAATGAGAATTCCAATAGTTTTTCACTTCGTTATCTGTACGCCCAGGCAATCTCCCTGCTATCAGTGACCACCTGAAAGATATTTTTTTTAACCATTTAAATAATTTCCACATATATAATTGGTATATGTACATTAATTAAATTAAAATAACACATAGAGACTACTATAGAAAGTGATTTCTTTTCTGAAAAGAAATTCTCGTATATAACAATATCTACATACAGTTCTTGATTGTCGTTAATGTACGAATTCTGAAATTGGATTGAATTTAGAGAGAGAAATTACCGGTTGCCTAGAAGAGCATGAAGCTTGATGATAAGATCTTCTTCATCTTCAGCAAAGTTTCCTCTCTTAAGGTCTGGTCGAAGATAATTGATCCATCTGAGTCTACAGCTTTTGCCGCAACGAAGCAGGCCTGATTCATTTCAGCATCAAAATGAAAAATTAATTAATTCATATATACAACAAGAAGAAAAAGAACTATTTTTTTCCTATTTTCATATAATTATTAATCTTGTTATATGAGGGATATTGGAAAAAGAAAATTAATTAGTGAAAAAATACCAGCAGCTTGAGGAAGGGTCCGCCAGCAACCTTCGCCATGTTTACGAATGTAATCAATGAGCTTCTGGTCTTCTTGTTTAGACCAAGCTCCTTTGTTGGTGTCTTGTTTATCACAGCAAGGTCTTCTCATTTGGGTGTAATCTGGTTTGCAGATTAGAATCCTGAATCACTATATATAAGAAGAAGAAGAAGGGATAGGATAGCAGAGAATGCAAACAAGCAGGAAGATCTATATATATATATATATATATATATATATATATATATATATATATATATATATATATATATATATGAAGGGGAATTTCTTATTAGACTAATAGTATTAGGTGGATGCATATTAATACATATAAGCTAAAGCTGGAGATAAAGGTTGACTTTGACCGGTTGTTCCCCCCCATGCGTATGACTGCATGGTTTGTGTTCTCTGACCTTTTGTCCGATACTAACTCTCTGTCTGGGAGAAGAAGGTACAAGGGTTTCACCTGTTTTTATTTTTTATTTTTATTTATTTTTATATCCCTTTTCAATTGCCCTTAAGTATACTTCATTATCCTTCCATTTTTGCTGTAATTTCCAAGTCAAGATTTGCATCCAAATAAATATTTTTCTCAAAAATTTATTTTATCCAATCAATAAAATGGTGAGTATTGGATAAAAAATATTGCCCCTCGTCATTACTCTTTTCATTATGCGAAGAACAATTCATCTAAAAAATCGAGTCTATAACTTTATAAGTCGAACCAATAAAAAAATACGGCATTATTGAAGTAATTATTCACTTATACTATAATATCTTATCACATATGTCTGTTATGCTGCTTTCTTAAGTCCCCTCATATTTGTCACTATAAGTGACTATCGTAATTTTGCCAAATTAATGTTTTCGATATTTGATCTGCATTATAAGGGTTTAATATGATATTCAAAATGAAATAAAATAGGAGATTATTCATATATCTCAATGAAATAGGAATTTATTTATTTGTTTATTGTCACAAGAAATAGGAATCTATATATATTTTATTGCTTTATGAATATTCTATTTTCATACTTAAAATTTCAGTAGGAATTATTATTTACAAGGGATAATTCAGATTCAATTAGGGATGAGAATTGGTTAAATCGGTCTATTAATTGAACTGAAGTTCGGTTAACCGAAAAATATATAAAAATTTTAATAGTTTTCCCTACCGAAAATTTTCGATTAAACAACCTAAATAATTAAAAAAATCAGTCAACTAAAATTCAATTAAATAATATTTAGCTCTAATTTTAACAATCTATTTTAAAATTTAATTTCACATTCAATCCACATTAAACCTTAAAAACTTAAAAATTAACATAATTCAACATATAATTATAAAATTACAATAATAATTAAACATAAACAAAAATTTACAATACAAAATACAATTCAATCTAAAAAAATTAACTATTTAAGTAAATCAGTTTTAATTTTTGATTAACCATAAAAATTAACCAAATTAACTGAAAACCGAAAACCCGTAATTCACTTAACCATTTATCAAATTGAAATCTTATCGATTAAATCAGTTAGTTAACTATATGCGATTTGATTAATATTTTGGTTAATTCAATTTAACTGAACCAGTGCTAACCCGTAGATTGAATTGAGATTGTAGAGTTATTTTGTCAAGGTAAAACTAATTTTCACCAAATTTTGATGTATTAGGTAGATTCAATTGATAAAATATATGCAAAATGATATCAGATTGAAAGTAATACCTTTTTTTAAAAGGGTTTTTTTTTTCTTATTATTAAAATACTATTGTGATAGATTTAGGACCGCTTTCAGTTTCAATTAAGGTTAACTTATACAATCAATATATATACTATGTTAGCTAGTAATTAATCGTCTTTCCTTATTATCAAATATATAAAACAATGTGAATTTTCTATATAAGATTCCCATTTGTAATTACTTATATTTTTATAAATAGCAAATTCTTAACAATCAAAAGGGTTAAAATAGGAAAATGCTGAAAGAAAAAAAAATTATATATGATAAGTCCTAAATATATTAGCCGATTAATTTTATCTAGCTTAGCAACCATGTGATATTACTAGAACTATTCGATCTTGTCTGAGTTTTTTTCCGAACAAATTAATGAAGAGAATACAAGAAGGAACAATTTTTTTTTAAAAAAAATATCTTTTGAGTATTTATAGTTAATGCTTTTATATGACAAGAAATATAGTGATTCTATTTATAGGTAATGTTGAGGGGAAGAAGAAGAAGAAGAAGAAAATTAGCAAAGGAAGTGTAAGTTTGGCAATATCACATGCTTTTTCCGTTGACTGATAGTTTTCAGTAATAAATATGGTATGAATCACACAAATAACAAACAGTCCCTATTCTTCCTCACTCTCTTTCTCTCTATATATATACCTTTCTCACCTTCCAGCAGCTTAGCATCGGAGTCATTGCCTATATATAATAATTGACCCAAAAAATGGCTTCCTATTATTCCCTATTAGAATTGACAACAGCAGATACCTCAATTTCGTGATTTCCAATGTAGTTATTTATCATAATTCCCACAACCAATAACATATGCAAAACATGCAAAACAAGAGTGGACAATGATATATTGACTTTAACTTTTGCATGCATGTAAATTTTCATTTAAAGCCTAATTTAATCCAATATCTAGCTAAATTTAGGTAATTAAATATGCACCAAAGAATTAGATCCATAAATCGGTGTTAAATTTAATTCTTCCTTCAAGCTATTGTAATAAGTAGTACATTAAAGTTATAACCAAACAATGATATTCAATATCTCTTCCTCACGTCCAAACTTATTGTGGAAGTAGATTATAGAGGAGATAACATAGAATGTGAAGATCATAGTAGAGCATCGCCTAGATCCAATACTATGTAGAATTAGGTAATTAAATAAAACATGTAGAAGTCAGGTAGGTAAATGACTTTTAAATCTAAATATTTCTAAAAACTAGTTCAAAGAATGAGAATTGTTTAAATCATTATAAGTTATAATATATTAGAATTATATCTAACCGATGTGGAATAATCAAGATTATAAGAAAAACATTGATTTTTAGGCGATTGAACATCAAGAGTATATTTAATTTTGATATCATGTTGAGTTTCATAAGCCAATTTCAATATAATATTAGAATAATTAATGTTGTGAGGTTGAGTCACTTTTAGGTATTTAATTCTACTAATTATCTTCATATTCCAAATATCTAGTCTTGAACATGAGAAATATGTTAATTTTCTATACTATTGATTATTACAAAAAAGCTTCTTACATTAGTTTTTGAAATTGAGTTAAGTATAAAAATTCTTATTTATATTGAGATATACTTACATGACATGTAAGAAAAATCTGTTCATATTTCATATTTCCAAAATGAAAGTTCATTCATGTTGAATTTTGGTAATCTCTCAATCCCACATCGAAAGTGGGAGATGGAGAAAGAAAAATATTAGCTTATAAAAAGGGTTTCATCCCTTCTTAATATTTTTATCCTAAATACCAATTTTTTACTTTTAAGATTTGTTATATTTATTTCCCTCTTGCAATATTTCACTTTGTAATATTTTTTGAAATAGTAAAATATTATTTTATTAGTATCCGAGAATGTAGGCATAACTGGTCAAATCTCGTTAAATTCTTGTGTTCTCTTTACTGTCTATTTAATAGCTATTATCGAGTAATTTATTTTGGTGATATATTGTGCTTTAAATTATTTGAGAAAAATTATATCACAAAGACTATAAAAGTCTAAGTAAGTTGATTTTTAAAAGAGATTATTTGTGACTCCATCAACTACCTAAGAATTTTTTTTAGTTTTAATTTTTATTAAAATTATTCATTTTGGTGGAAATTAATATGATTTTCACAAAAATTTGTATCAGAGCCAAGGTTACTAAGTTATATACTCTGTGGTTATTGCGTAAACTGATCTTCTACATCAGAAATATTTTCTTGGACATTCCGCATTTGAAAGCTATTAAATATTTTTTTGAAGAAAAAATAACAAGAGATGGACAAAAATCTATAATGGACATAATAATTTCTACTTCATCAATTTTGACAAGAACTGTTGTGGTAAATACGAGAATTGTAGTAGAGATTCTTGATGGTACAAGTCATTTCAGCATGTGGCAAGGTGAAGTTCTAAACGCTTTATTTCAGTAAGGTCTAAACATTGTCATCGAGGGAAAAAAACCAGTAGGTACAGATGAAAAAATGGAGATAATCAATCGTTTGACATGTAATATAATTAGATCTTGTCTGTCCAGAGAGCAAAAGTATGTCTTTTGTAAAGAAACTTCTATAAGTAAATTATGGAAAACACTAGAATAATTTTTTTTTAAAAATGGCAGTTAAAATAAACTCCATAAAAAGAAAATATTGTTCAAATTCACATATAGTACCACGATGAATAATCACATCACCAATTTTAATCAAATTGTGGCAGATTTGATAAATTTAGATATGAATTTTAAAGATGAAGATCTACCTCTGACGTTGTTGGGATCATTTCCTGAGGAGTTTGAGTTTCTAAAAACTACTATATTATATAAAAAAGTTGAGGTATCTCTTAGTGAATATAGTACCACAATGAATTATCACATCAATAATTTTAATCAAATTGTAGCAGATTTAATGAATTTGGATGTGACTTTTAAAGATGAAAATCTACCTCTGACGTTGTTGGGATCCTTTCCTGAGGAGTTTGATTTCCTAAAAACTACTCTATTTTATAAAAAAGTTGAGGTATCTCTTAGTGAAGTATGAGTTGTACTATATAGCTATGAATTGAGGAGAGAAGACAAGAAGGATAACACATTTGGAGCAGCAGAAGCTTTTGATAGTAAGAGGTCGTTCGAAAAATAAGAATAAGAAAAATATGGATAGATCAAAGTTCAGAGTAAACAAAGATGAATGTGTCTTTTTATTGAGAAAAGAGACACTGAAAGAAAGATTGTCCTAAGTTGAGAAGTAAATATGGCAAAAGTAAGGTTGTTGCAGATTCAAATGTAGTTGAATGTGATGATTCAAAATTTTCATTAACATTGATGCCACCAACGAGCAATTCGACTACTTGGATCCTGGATTCTGGTTGTAGCCACCATATGTGTCCCAATCGAGAGTATTTTTCGATTTTAAAGAAATTGAAGTTGAAGTTGTTTGCATAGCAAATGCCAACCCTTGCAAAACAATTGGAATTAGTTCAATCCAGTTGAGGAATCATGATGGATCAATCCAAACTCTAATAGATGTAAGATATGTGTCCATTTTGACGAAAAACGTCATTTTTGTGGGAGTTCTTGGGAGAAAGGGTTTCACTATAGCCATTAAAAATTAAGTAATTAATGTTATATTTGGAGCACTTTGTGGTGATAAAATGAGTTCAAATGAGTAACAACTTGTATTAATATGAAGGTAATACAATCATTGGAACTACAACAACAATTTTTAGTGATTACCAAGAGCTGAAAACAACTAGATTGTGACATATGCATTTGGGGCATGCAGGTAAAAAATTTTTGAAACTTGTGGTGAATCAAGGAATATTGCAAGGAGTACAAACCTACAAATTAGACTTTTATAAGCATTGCATCAAAGGGAAGCAGATGAGAGTAACTTTTGGCACTACAACCCATGATACCAATGGTATTATGGATATGTTCACTTAGATGTATGAGGTTTTTCCAAAACTACTTTAATAGGAGGTAAATACTATTATGTTACATTTGTTGATGATTGTTCGAGAAAAGTATAGGTGTACATATTGAAGACAAATGATGAAGTGTTGGGAGCTTTTCTCACTTGGAAAAAGATGATGGAAACTCAGATCGGCAGAAAGATCAAGTATCTTTAAACAGACAATGACGGAGAGGACATAAGAGATCCCTTCATGAAAGTTTATAGAACTGAAGAAATTGTTCGACACTTCACTGTCAAAAATACACCTCAATAAAATGGAGTTGTTGATAGCATGAACCAAACTCTACTGGAAAAATTTCGGTGCATGATGTCTAATATTATATTAGATAGACAATTTTAGTCTGATGTTGTAATATATGTGTGTCATCTTATTAATCGTTTGTCATCAACTACTATTAATGAAAAAATACCTTTGGAGGTATGGTATGGAAAACCTGCTACAGATTATAATTCATTACATGTGTTTAACTCTACTGTATACTATCATATTAATGAATCAAAGTTAGATCTAATGGAAAAAAAACTATCTTGATAAGAATATCCTCTATTATCAAAGGATATCGTTTATGGTGCCCAAAGGAGAAAAAAATAATTTTTAATAGAGATGTTACCTTTGATGAGTCTGTTGTGTTAAAAAAAAAGTAACAAATGAGCATATAGATGGTACTCCACAGCTGGTGGAGGAAACTCCCAAACAGGTGGAGTTTGATAAAAGAAGAACAGTTGACCTAACAATTGTAAAGTTTGATAAAATTACTTCTACAATAAAAGATGAGTTAATGGTAAAAAATGAATTAGATGAGAAAGCAAATGTTCCAACACATGAACCTTCTTAGCAACTTGAGTCAATTGCACTACGAAAGCCAAAAAGAAATATTAAGAAACTTGCTCGACTTGAAGATATGACTAACTATATATCTTCCGTAAATGATGAGATTCTTTCCACTTATTGTGAAACTATTCAAAGCTCATAAGAAGAAAAATGGAGAAAAACTATGGAAGAAGAGATGAAATCCCTTAAAAAGAATCAGACGTGGAAGCTAGTAAGTTTGCTAAAGGGAAAGAAATTGATTGGCCCTAACTGGGTTTATACAAAGAAATAATGATTTTCTGACAAGAACGATATCCGATACAAGACAATATTGGTAGCTAAAGACTATGCTCAGAAGAACAAAATTGATTATAATGAAGTATTTTATCCAATTGTGAAACATTATTCCATTAGAATATTGTTAGCATTGGTAGCACAATTGGATCTGGAACTATTTCAGCTGGATGTAAAAACTGCATTTTTACATAGAAACTTAGAAAAAAAATCTACATGACTTAGCTAGAAGGATTTAAAGTTGTTGAAAAAAAAATTTGGTGTGCAAGTTAAGCAAATCATTGTATGGATTAAAACAATCTTCAAGATAGTGGTACAAATGATTTGATAAGTTTATGATAAGACAGAAGTACATAAGAAGCAAATATGATCATTGTGTATATTGGCGCAAACTACAGGATGAATCTTTTATCTATCTTCTCCTTTATATTGATGATATGCTGATAGCTTCAAAGAATAAAACAGATATTCATAAGTTACAATCTCAACTAAATCAGAAATTTGAAATGAAAGATTTAAGAGAGACTAAAAAGATTCTCGGTATGAAGATATGCAAAAATAGAAATTTGGGGAGATTTTGTTTGACTCATAAACAATATCTGAAAAAAGTACTAAAGTTTTTTGGGATAAATAAGAAGACAAAATCAGTTAGTACTCTACTTGTTCCACATTTTAAGCTTAGTGCGTCTTTATTTCTAAAAAGTTATGAAGAACGAGAATATATGTCAAATTTTTCATATGCAAATGTTGTTAGTATCTTGTTGTATGCAACAATATATATGAGACCTGACATTTCACAAGTAGTTGAAGTTGTGAGCAGGTACATTCATGATCCTGGTAAAAGACATTGCTAAGCTGTAAAATGAATTCTGCAGTATATTCAGAATATTATATATGTTGGTATAATGTTTGAGCGGGATGAGAAAATCGGTCAGTATATAGTTGGATATTGTGATTCCGATTATACAGGTGATTCAGACAAACGTCGATCTACTACCAGTTATGTATTCACACTTGCAAAAGTACTGATTAGTTGGAAGTCCACCTTACAATCAACAGTTGTTTTGTCTACAACAGAGGCAAAGTACATGGTAGTTATAAAAACTGTTAAGGAGACAATTTGCCTTCAATGGTTGCCGAATTACTTGAGAATTGGTTATATGTATGTCAAAGTGCATTGTGACAATCAAAATGTTATTTGTTTAGTAAAAAATTTAAGTCTATTATACAAGGACGAAACATATCAATATATATCAATATTCGATATCATTTTATACGAAAAATTCTTGAATATGGTGAAATACTACTTCAAAAGATTTTGACTGATGAAAATTTCACATATATGACGATGAAAGTTATGACATGTATTAAGTTCCAACATTATTTGAACTTGATAAATGATCTTAAAATTTAAAATTGGGCGCTTCAAAAACCATTTGGAGATATTATTAAAATTTATAAAATAAGAGTTTAAAAATATATGTTTGGGCTTGTGAGATCGTCATGTGGAGATTTGTTGAATTTTGACAATCTCTCACTCGCACATCGGAAGTGTGAGAGGGAAGAAGAAAAATATTAGTCTATAAAAAGGGTTTCATCTCTTCTTAATATTTTTCATCCCAAACATCAATCTCTTACTTATAAGATTAGTTGTATTTCTCTTCCTTTTGTAATATTTCACTTTGTAATATTTTTTTGAAATAGTTGAATATTATTTTAGTAGTGTCTAAGAATATATGCATATTTTGCCGAATCTCGTTAAATTCTAGTATTCTCTTTATTGTATATTTAATAACTATTGTTAGGTAATTTATTTTGGTGATATATTGTGTTTCAAATTATCTAAGAAAAATTCTACCACCAAGATTCTACGTGTCTAAAAAAATTTATTTTTAAGAAAAATCATCTGTGATTCCACCAATTATCTAAAAAAAATTCTTAATTTTTAGCATAATTGGTGAAATACATAGAGTATTTCACCTAACTTTAACAAATTTTTTACCACAAAGTCGGCGTTTAGTACTCAACATTTATGTATGGGTGGGTCTATATTATCATAAATAGAATATTGCAATTAGAGCATCAAATCTAAGAAATTAAAGAAAATAAAAAGTAAAAGGAATTAAAATTACACGACAGACAGATCTCTTAATTTCACTAATATTTCAAAATCGAATCCTGTCTTTCTTGATAAAAATAAATAAAAATCTGATATGTTTTCTTTTTTACCAATTCAATGATATAATTGAACAAAGTATATCCCATATATCTGAAATATTTTTACCTATTTTTCAATTGACTTATGACAATGTGTTAAAGAGAATATCATTGGGAGTTTAAAAACGTTTATAATTACAGTATAACTAATTTTAGTTTAGCTTAATAATAAATTTACAATTATCAATGAAAAGTCAAAGTTCAAATGTTGATATATAGATTTCTATTTTTTTTTTTTAAATCTGATATTTAAAAAAAATAAACTGGAAAAATCATTCCGTTGTTTGCAGCCAATTAACGAAAAATAAAACATACAAAATTTAATGTAAAATTGTTGAAAATAAACATTAGATTTAATTCATATTTAAAAGGTGGTCGAACATAATAAGATATTATATTGACAATAAATTTTATGTTAAATATACCTCTCTGAAAATTGACTCAATGGGTAAAATTATGCAAACGAAATGGAATATTCTAACACCAAAAAAAAAATTCTTCTTTTGTATTATTTTGGCTCTTGAAAAAGGGTAGATCAGTTGGTGAAGGGTTATTAGAAGAGAATAGTTGATATATATATATATATATATATATATATATATATATATATATATATATATATATATATATATATATATATATATCAAAATGGATAAAAAGGGAACACATAGAGTGACACTTTACATATTCTAAGGTAAAATTGAACTTCCAATATTATCCACAACATTGCTTTCATAAAATTATAAAATAAATTTGGCCCATCTTAAATAGTTGTTGAGATATTATCCAGTCATTGGATTCCCAGTGGATGATTTTTTGTTAGAACTTGGAATTGTTCTTTTTCATGGATGTCCTTTTTTAGGTAAATTTTATCCAAATATTCAAATATTCTTGTACCCATCTTAATTGTCTTCTACTCGTTTCAAATCCACCAATTAAAGTCCTCTAGGCTCTACTATTTTTGTTTTTAATTTTTTTTTTCAATTTTGTTCAGGTCACCATTGTTCTTAAGAAAGTAATTATAGATATCAAAAAGAGTATCTTAAATTATTATGTTTATTTACCATAAGAAGGGTGTTTGATCATCAACCACTCAAATTCGTAATATGACTGTAAGAATATACACGTATATAACATATTTCATATCAACTAATTATAAAAATATAAATTCTTTTCAGTAGTTTAAATATTTTTTTTTCTTCAATTATCTTTTAAAAATGAGTTTGATTTAATTTTTCTCTTAATAATTTGTAATATTTAGTTAGATTTTCATCATATATTATTGGTCAAACTACGTAAATTTTGTCTCAATTTTTTCTCTTTATTTTTTGTGACGGTGTGCAATTAAATAATTTTCTCTAACAAATTATATGTAGAAATTTACTAGTTGAATTTTTTTGTATATATTCATTTCAATGAAAATTCACAGTTTAAGACTATCTATGTAAGTATCTATACATCCAATAAATAACCACATAAAACAAATAGAAATATGTAACCAAAGAGAAACAAATTAGTAATTACACTAAAGAGAAAAAAAAAACGAATTAAAAAGAAATACACGAGTAAACTAAAGAATCATTGAATTAAAAGGGAATATATTAAACCCTAATTTTAATTCAGTGATTTTTTTTCATGCTGAGGTTATCTAAAAATAGAACCTTTCAGGTTGCTTTTGGTTTTTTGTTTTTTTTTAAATAAATACTAAATATATTATATTAGGGCATTTTTTTTCCAATTATTTGTTCAAATTAAATTATTTAATTTGGATTATTTGGCTTTTGAGAGACCAGACCACACACACACACACACACACACACACACACACACACACACACATATATATATATATATATATATATATATATATATATATATATTATATACGTGATTGCGTCCCATACATATATTATGTGTTCATTATTTTTAGAAAAAAAGAAGAAACGGATAAGAAAATTGATGCAAAGATTTATTTATAAGAAATAAGAGGCTCAAGATGAGTTCATTCACAGCTATCATGCAGTCCACTTGATATTTATCCCTTGTCAGTTCTTCATGGGTTATTATCGTTTTGGGAGGCTGCAACAAACTGTTCAAAGCTCTTTTCAAATTTTGTAGCAGCACCTGCTGATCACTTATATATATATATATATATATATATATATATATATATATATATATATATATATATATATATATATATATATATATATATATATATATATATAATGCAGAAAATTAATTCTATAGAGGATATGATTTTTACTACTAGCTTTTATTATAAATGAAATTAAAGCTTAGTTCCTAATTTTTATCTTCCGAATTTCAAAATTTGCACAAATGAACTATGAGAAAAAAGATTCAGTTTTTATATCTATATAGTACTGTGTAGACAAATATTTTTTTTTTTCCTTTTCGAAATGCTAAATATTTATAAAGCTTTTATCAAACCTTTACACTTACTGATCAGGTGAAATCTCACGATATGTATGACCCATCAATATGTACATGTACATGTACATCCAAAACAATAATTTCTTTTCACATCATATCAAGGCATCATTTGCATCAGTAGTGGGGCTTTGTCGTATGGGAAATTGGATAATATCATCAAAACCATGACGCAAATACAAATACTAATATACTCTGTCCATCTTCTAAAAAATAAGCTCACTTTATGTTCATGCAAATTAAAAAAAATAAAAAATTAATATTTGATAGTATCTTTAATTATATCATTATATGAATAAAACAATTATTATTATTATTATTAGTAGTAGTAGTAGTAGCTGGTTGAAAATAGATTGTTGTAAAATCACTTTCATAAATGTATATTGGTAAGAAACTTTTATATATATATATATACAAAAATGGGATATTGGGATTGTTAGATGAGCACGTGAGTGTGGTGCTTGGACAGTTTTCTTCAAAGAAATGTTGGTAAGGGAGATTTTTCGATGGACTTTTATTTGCGTGTTTATTTATTTTATTAAATTATGATAAGGATCGCCAATCTAAAAGTCAATATATTCTATTCTATAAACAGAAAAATATAGACAAGTCAACCAAGTGAACTATATTTATCTAATTAAAAAGAAAAAAAAAGGTATGCTATATTTACTTCATACACTAATCCTCGAAAATTTAAAAGTTAAGTGTATTTTTATGGAAAAGTTTTTGAATTTATTTATATAAGGGACAATTTGTTAACATATGATCTTTTTTTCATTCTGAATCAGCACAAAGAATTGTTTCATTATAAATTTAAATTTGTTCAAAATAATTAATATAATAAAATTTAATAAATGTGAAACGAATTAATATTAAATCAGAATTTATTTAATGATCGATGTAAAAGTGGACCATCAAAAAATACTTTTAACTTTAACAAAAAATAATAATAATAAACAGGATGGTTGATTGGTTGGAGATATATGTAATATATACACCCAAAAAAATATTTTTTTAACTTTTCTTTATTATTAATCTTTGATCACTTAATGAGTTTAAGAGTCATTTACTAATGAATGAAATAGAAGATTTACCGAGGAGGTTAAGTAAAGAAATTTGATTTATGAAAAAAATACTATTATTATTGTATTTGATAAAAATAACACCTCTTTTTTCAAGTTACAAAACAAATTTCAAAAATAGAAAAAAAAAATACTAGGTCTGTTTTTCTTTTTCAAATTTACCTTTAAAAAAATATAAAAACAAATTTTTAAAATTTCAAATCTATCAAAAACTGAAATCTCACGCGATATATTCATTTTTTTAACTGGATCATCTGAATGAAATAATAAGTTTATTATTCAATATTTATGGGAATGACAATAGGATGGGTTTAGAACAGAATTTGTCGTCCCCAACTTTGAAATCCTGCTCCATTCTGTCCTAGAGAAAAAAATTTTATTTTCTTACCCATACCACAATGGAGAAAGGAATCCCTGACCCAATACTCGATTTTTATGAAATTTTTTATTTTAATTAATTAATTAATTACATAATTATTTAAATAAAAAATATATTTTTATTTTAAATGTGTATTATATTATATTTTATTATTTTTTAAAAATATTCATTATGTTAAAATATAAATAATTATTATATAAATAATATTAAGGTCAAGGGATATATGAGCCGTCCCCGACACACAAAAATTTAGGAGTAAGAGAGAAAGATAAAAATCATAAAAAACATTCCGTTTAAGGCAAAGTCTGGATAGGATATCACGGAAACAGATCTAATTGTCATATCTAAACATTTAATAAAAGTTTACCTAATATTTACGTTCTTTTATATATATCACAACATTTACCTAATATTAATTTACACTTATAGATACTAAAATATTTACCTACAATTTATCCGATCTTTATCCAATATCTATACAATATTTACCCAACGTTTATCTAATATTCATCCTCACTTCCAAATATCAAATATTTACTCAATATTTACTAAATATTTACCCAACACTTATCTGTTATTTTTTTGACATATGATATACTTTTTTTTTGATAAATAATATATTTTACCTAATGTTTACATCATATTTCTAAAAAACAATCATAGGTAATAAAACCTCAACAAAAATTCAAACAAATGTTGAGTGTATAATATTTAAATTTTATTTAAAAATAAAAATGCATGTTACATATAAAAAATAACAAAATATAATAAATTTCAAGTAAAATTCAGGCAAAATTTAAAAAAAATATACAAAAATATGATAAAGCAAAGGAAGACAAAAACAATAAATCAATCTAAAAGCGAAATAATAGAAAAATGAAAATATAAAAAAAAACAAAAGAAATAGAAAGTTAAATAGCAAAAAAAATTAGTGGAAAGTTATACAAAAAATCACATGCAAGATATAAAAAAATAAATTTATTTTAATAAAAAATAGAAAAATGAAAAAAAAAATTGATTTGAAAAGAAAAAAATAATAAAAATATATTGGTCAAAGAAAAAAATATATATTGTAAAGTGGATTGAGAAAAAAGTATAGAAAAAAATATAAAAGAAATTAAAATGCTATAAGAGAAATAGAAGAGGTAAGATAAAATGATAAATTTGAAATTAAAAAATAGTAAAAATAGTAAAACTTAAAAAGACATTTTGGTAAAAATGAAAAAAAAAATAGTCAAACTCTGCTCCTGCAGAAGGGAACCCACCTTGTAGATAACGAGGGCCTCACCCCCAAGGGCTACCAATTTTTTTTTCTTAAATTTACATAAAAATAATTTAAAATTTTAAATTATGGCCCCCTAATTTGTTTTAAAATCTACCATAAATTTTATTATTTCACCCAAATAAAACCCTCAAAATGATTTTATTTTTCTTAATTTATTGTCACATAAAATTAAAATTATAGTGTAAAGAAATTATAATAGAGAACTAGTATATAATAAAGAAATTATTTCTTATTTAGTCAATTAGACTCCATAATCAATATGATTTTGTTTTTCAATAATATTTCAGAAGAAATTCATCTTATAATTAAGATATATCAACCAGTAAACTTTAGTAGTTCTAGAAGAATTGAGTGATGGCATATTTATATAAACATTACTATATTGATTATATTTGCTATATATTAATAAAAAAATTATATCATTTATATTAATTAAATATATTTGAATATTAATTAAATAAATATTTATTGAAATTTATACCATCAATTTTAAAATAGTATGTTTCATGTTGATCCCTCAATGTTCAATCCTACGTCCACCCCTGTCTCTACCGATATGAAATCATAGAGATTAATGTTGGTAATTAATGAAGCAAATGCATTTTTAACTAAAACTAACGTTCAATGTTTCAAGACAAACTTGAGATGAGATTGTTGATGAAATGGATTTTGCAAGTAACGCAATTCCAATATATCTCAATATTGCAAGCCACATGATCTGTTATTTGATCGATTCTATATTAAAATGAATTGTTAAATTTGATTCAACTCTAAAATTAATTTATGATAAAAAAAAAGACAAATAATTATAAAAGGTATATATATATATATATATAATCAGTCAATGCAAAATATTACAAATATTTTATAATTAAATATAGAGTTCAGTTATTTATAACATTGCAAAATCGATAAAATCTGATAATGTACAGCATAAAATCACCCTCTCTAATTCTCTGTTAAGCTTATACGTATTGATTAGGTGGCATTGTCGTCACTTCCTCTTTAATTACTGAATATTAATATTACCTACGCAATCTGTTGCAAGATTCCCAGCTACTTACTTTGTTTAAACAATATATAGTATATATAATTAATCCGTAGCTATATAGCTGGGTCAAATCATACGAATAGCTCTATATCTCACATCTTAATTTTTTCTCATAAAATTATGTTTAATATTTTCTTCATCTGCTTTAAATTATAATTTGTTTTCTAAATTTTCTGATGCATTATAATTTAATATAATTTATTACGAATTATTTTTGTTATTTTTTACTAATAAGGATATAAATCCATACTTCATTTGTTTCCATTGGATAAAGAAACCAGTGAGTATTTGGTTGAACTGTTTGACATAACTCATAGTTATTATACCCTAACAACTGAATAAAAATGTCTGGTAATAGCCTAATAAAAATCTAAAACAGTTGTTAATTGAAAAAAATTTTATTTTTTAGTTTTTTTTAAACAGTTAGAGCTATTTTTTATAAAATAACAAAATTAGCCTCTTTAAAATAAAATATATCATTTGAAAAAAAAAAGTTATTAAAAATAAAATATACCTCTTCAAAATTAATATTTTTCAAAATAAAATATGCTTTATTAAAATGTATTAAATTAATTGACCATATTTATAAATTATAGATACACTTTTCAAAAATTTTATTTATAATTAATTATATTATATAGTTATTAGTATTTTAATTATTAAATATATAATTATATCAAATAATTAATGTATTTTATTTTTTATTTATTTATACATTATAAAAAATACATTCTTTGAAATAAATTATACTCATATCAGTAATTTTACATTATAAAAATAACAGTTTAATTAGTTTTACCAAATACTAGTATCAATTAGCTAAATCTGGGGCTATCTCAATCTATACTGGAAATAATCACAAAATAATTTTTTTTTTTAAAAAAGAGAGAGAGAGATAAATATAAGTTTAGTCCCAACCACGATTCGGAACCTTCGGTTCCACAATCCCAAAAATATAGGACCAGAGCAAACCCGGTGAGAGGCTAGTTCGAGACCGGTTTGGAACCATTTAATTCCGGTTAATGAACAGACGGTTCTGTTGGTTCCAATATTTTTTAAAAAAATTATACAATTAAATAATTAACATAATAAATAAATATAAGTAAAATTATTAAATTTTAGAAATTAAACTTAATTGTTGGATGAATTTGAAGTAAAAAAATTAATTTAACTTATCAATTTATTTATAAATGAAGCAAAAAAAAGTTAGAAATAAGTGGAAAAAAATTGGAGAATAAGTTAGTTAGAAAGAATGAAAATTTTGAGAAAGAAATATTAACTTATAAAATATTAATTTGTGTAAATTATAAATTTTTACAACTAATAAGTTATAAAAAAAATAAAAATTTTGAGAAAAAAATAATTTATTAAATATTAATTTGTGATTTATGTAATAAGTTAGATTGTTATTTAAAAAAAATTTCATTTAAATATGGCGCAACTCAATCATTGTTTTTCAAGTTTCTAATCCTTAACTTCAATCCTTGTTTTTCAAGTTTCTAATCCTTAACTTTTTTGAATTGAAATATCTAGAAAAATTATAAGTTGGAATTTAGAAATGATTATTTTTATTTGATAAATTAATAAATTATAAAAATTATAATTATACCAAAAATCTAATTAATTTAATTTTTATTTTAAAAAATAATTTAATTATAAAAGTTTAAATTTATATTTAAAAAATAATAATATTAATTCATCATGAAATTTTAAAAAATGAAATAATTTAAAAACGTATATTTTTTGCTGTCTAGATTGCCTTACCCAGAGGTAATGCTATTGTTTTGTTTTACCTAATCAAGATCTAACATGACACTTTTGAAAATAAGTATTCGGTTGGTAGATATATCTACCCAACACATAATATTTATCAAAAAATATAATTTGGCCGTAGAATGATTTCACTTCCCAATCATATTGTATAATTATATACAGTCATGGATAAGCTTTTTCTTTTTAAAATAACGAATCATATGTGCATCAATCAATCTGTAATCAATTAATTTTTTAGAAACAATGATTAGCATGCATAGTCTATATTTACATGCTACCTGCTATAACTAATAATGATTGAAAAGCCATTTTTTAAAGACAAACTCAGTCTAATATTTTATTTTCTTTACAGAATTCACAATAATCCATTCTAATTTTTAAAAAAATATATATATGATAACCAAATGGTGGAATAATTGGTTGGTTCAGCATGTGTTAACCAAATGGTCAGCTATAAATATTAATGTTTTTGTCTCTAATACTTCTTCTTTTTTTCTTGATACTTCCATCTCATAAAAGTAGCTCAATTTTCTTTTTTTTTCATATATTTTAAATTATTCTCCTTTTTTATTATTTAGAATTGAGTTAATATTAATTTTTTGATATATTTCAATTTAGTATGTATTATATCTTTTATTATTATGGGAGTATTTTCAAAAATGTAAATAAAATTTTATGATTCTAATTAGTAATTACACTAATTAAATTTTTTTAATGTGTGTGAAAATAGGAGTTTATATGTGTGGAATAGAAAGGAGTATTACGTTGCAAGTACAAAGGGGACAAACTAATCGCAATTTCAATGAATCAGAGAGAAAAATATAACACAACACAAGCATCAAATTTTATTTTTTGGAGAAAAAGGTGGCAACTGGCAAGCATCTATTGATTGAATTGAAAGAGAGAGAGCTTCAAATGCTCTCCAAGATTTTGGGCCACATGCCCAATGTAGATAAAGAGGGCGTTTCTGTAGTAGAAATGAAGATGAGAATCAGACGAAAATATTTTTAAAAGAGAAATAGAAAATATATAAATAAAAGGATCCTTCAATTGAATTTTTTAATCATCAATTTTATTTAATTAACTCTTTTAGCTATCATATTTATTTAATTAACTATCTTAATTGCCAAATTTTGACTAATTTATATTCCTATTTATGAAACACTTAATATCTAATTAATGATAATTAAGTTAAAATGAACAAATTTTTTGCTATCTCTATTTATGAAAAACTTATCATCTAATTAATTATAGTTAATTAGATAAAATTTCAATTAAAGAACTAAATTGATTAAAAATTAATATCAAAATCAATTGGATAAAATTTCAGTTCAAAACAATTATTTGTACTGATTTAGAAAATTCATCGTCAAAATGTCTTTTTTCTTTAAACAGGAACACGATCAGTCTAGTTGTATCTTAAAAATGATATCACTCATGAATTCTTGTTAGTAAATTATTTCTAATGTGAAATGTGGGAAAGATAAAGTTACCAAACTGAAAAGAATAGATAAAAGTGGACAACTTCAAAAATAAAAATAGATAAATCTATTACATTTTAAAAGAAAAAAAATTATATTTTTAATTTTTAAAATTTACAAATTTGTGTAATTAAAATTTTTTAACTGAAAATTTATTCAATTAAATTTTTTAACTAAACTAATTCAATTTCTCAATAAAAATTTATTTAATCATCATTAATTAAATAATAATTATTCTATAAATAAGTACTCATTAAAATTCATCCAATTAACTAGCTTAATTACCATTGGTTAAATGCTATGTGTTCAAAAAATATAAACTTAAATTAATACAAATGATAATTCAAAGAGTTAATTAAATAAATTTGATAATACAAAGAGTTAATTGAACAAAATTAAATTAAAAAAAAAACTCAACTGAATATATTTTAAATTTGAACCGTAATTGCAAAAAATCATAAAACTGAGAAAATGAAAATGTTTTATTTCCCCTAATTTCAAAAACTAATCGATTGGACATTCAAACAGCAAACCAATCACCATTTCATTATTTAGCTAATAACCCATATGATAATGACTGTCAAATTAAGAGGGTGTTTGGTTCAGCTATTGGAGACAGCTGATAATTTTTTGATATTCAACAGTTGAACAGAAATATTTAGTAAACTCAGCTAATAGCTGATAAAAATGTCAAACAATTGCTGATTGAAAAAGTTTCATTCTGAAATTTTTTTGAAACAACTAATATTGTTTTCTAATAAAATCACAAAATTAACTACTTTATAATAAAATACATCATATAGTAAATTTTTTTATTAAAAATAAAATACACATCTTCAAAGTCACTCTATTTAGTATAAAATATATTATATTAAAAATATATTAAATTAATTGATTATATTTATAAATTATAGATATACATTTATGAAATTTTTTATTTATAATTAATTATATTTTATTATTATTTTAATTATTAAAATATATAATTAAATCAAGTAATATTATTTATATATCATAGAAAAATATATTTTTTAAAATAAATTATACTCCTGTAAATAGGATCTTTATTTGAATCCCATTTGTTAACCAATTTTGCAGAAATTCTTTTTTTGATAATTGAACTCCATTATAGGTACATTTAACATGTATTTCTCTATGTCAATCCTTTAAATCCTCGGACATTCGGGAATTTGAAAAAATAGTATATTAATTATATTTTTAGTTATTATTAATGAAGGTAATATAATATATTTTCTAAGAATCAATTGGATTACTAAAACACAACCTCTTATTATTTGAGCAAAAAGACTGTCCGAGCGGTTAATGGGGACGGACTGTAAATTCATTGACAATATGTCTACGCTGGTTCAAATCCAGCTCGGCCCAATAATTCACTAATCTGTCATATAATTTTATATCATAACAGAAATAAATCAATTAATTTTATCAAATACTAGTATCAATCAATTATTAGCTACATAACATTTAAACCAAACGCACCCTAACCGTCCAAGAAAACATAACCGACCATTTTCTGTCACTAAGAAAAAAATGTACCTAAAATTGATTTGCCACATCTGAAAGAAACTTTTGAATTAAAAGCAAATGAAAGGCCCTCATAGCTTTTTGACTTGAATTTTTATGTTTTCACCGAATTTTAAGACAAACAAATTGTCCCAATGAAAAAATGACGAACTTCCGGTGATGAATTTATGGCTATGCTATGCCGCCTGTCAAATTCCCATCGCTGTTTCCTTTAAAAGGTGAATATAAGGCTCTGAATCGACAGTCCAATATATTATCATATGCCAATGCCAGCACTTCATCATCTTCAAAATATAATCAAAATCTTGAATGAAGAAAAAAATATTAATAGATGCTTTTTTGTTAGCTTAGTTTCTTTATCAAATAGAACAATGTCCAAATTTTTTCATAAAAGCTATCGTTCTCCTATGATTTTAAGAATTAAAGAATGATGAGCATCAGAAAAATTTAAGTGTCGAATAAAAATCGATGTCAGGATTCTAAACTCATGTAACAGTTGAGACACTTGAAACTGCAAACCCATTAGCAGAGACGAAGGAATTGTGTTGGATGTTGCCAATTCTGTTTCTTCGCAAAGAGTGTGGATCTACTCCCGCCTTATGAGCTGCAACAACACCAATTGCTTCCCAGTAGTTGGAGGCTGTCACCTGCATGGGAGGTTCCACTTTCTCTTAGTACTGAAACAATAATTTATTGGTTGTCTAATTTAAGGAATTTTCAACAATAAATGAATCTTCAAAATCAATTGCAATGATGTTCAGTGGCTGTTAGTTACAACAGATGGACGCAATTGTGACATTCTAGGATACGGTTTTGATTTCATCCCAATAGACCTATAGGGCATTCTTGCTTTGTCTGAAATTTCTGCAAACTAATATTGTAATCTAGTCATGAGAATATGATACATAACTGTCCTCTTATCAAATAAAAATTTCTAGAACTTTCAGAGATATCCTTAAGCATGTGACAGAAAAATAAGAAATTTAACTGTAGAAGCTGCAAATTCTAATACGCAGGCAGTGCTTGCTTTTGACAAGGAACAAATCCAATAGTTATGACTATGTACATATCGTTTGATCACAGCACTCGGAAATTTTGGAAGGTAAGATGTTGGTAATAAAAGCTAATGGCCTCCTTAACTCCAACAACTGGCCTTCAAGATAGAATGATACTGCACAAAAGAGGTGGAACAAAGTCTTTATATATATTGTTTATGGAAGTTTATGCCATGAGACTGTGGAAAAGAAGAAAAGGAGAAAAAATAATGGCTGCTACTGAAAATTCTATTTCCACATCCATTATCAATTTTTCATAGTCATTCCAACAAGTAGACTGAGCAGCATGTTAATTGTTGAGATAAAATTAATGAGGCCCTCATTAGAAGATTAAGCACTTGAAAACAATAAATATTTCGTATCAAGTTATTTCCATCACACAAAGAAAGAAACACAGTGACAGAAAAAAAAAAATTCTGAACTTCAAAACAACAAAAAAGATAGTAAGAATGAACCAAACATTCAAATGATTGACTGCATACCGCTTCAATCCCAAGTTTATCTGGTGTACTGTCAAGAACTGTTTCATTTTCCTTCACCGTAATTATTAATGGCTGAAAAAGAAAACCGTTGTTTCATTACATGTATTTAATAGTCAAATACAAACTGCTCATGATCAGAATTATGAAGACAGCAAGGTAAACCAAGAGATAAAATGCCAAAACGCTATCATGCAGGTATGCCATCTATAGCAATGGACTAGAAATTGTTTGCAATGAAAGAAACATGAGAGGTCACACATTATTAAATTTCTACCTTGTTCTTTTTACTTGCAAAAGCAAGAGCACCTTCTCCTCCACAAGCATCTAGTGGAAGTACGACACTATCAACATCGCTGTCTAATAGGCAACTCTTCTCCGAGAACTGGGAGTTCTTTACCAAATACTGAGGTGCTCTACTTAGCCCAGCAAGTACACAGGGCAAGAAAGTGTATCCTATCTGTAGAAAATAACTTTAAAAGGTCGAAATGAGTTCTCAACAAAAAATCTGCATCCGTGTTCTGCAATTGCAATTTAAGCAACAACTTTCCAATCCCTTTTTCCAGATTTTTCTTCCCCAGAACAGCCATTTTTTCTTTAAAAAATAAAAAATAGTTCTTTTTTTGTTTAATTAGGCAATTATCATTGGCTAAACAATAAAAAATTTATCTGTTAACCCTGCTCATTCTTATTTTTGTTTCCTCAACCTTTGCATGCATAATCTCATCTCTTCATCTCAACACAAAAATAAATTATCCATTCAAGGTTCATTTAGGAACCAACATCACGCAAATATCATCTACAGAATATTACTATGATCGTTGTTCCAGAAAAGGTCTGCTGGTAATGGTACATGAGCACTCTCTCATTTTTTATCTGTAATTTGATAATAATAAAGAAACAAACATGATAAACTGGCAAAGCATATATTCCACATTCTTTATATGACTTTTCAGCAAACATCTTATGAAGAAGGTTATCTACGGACAACACTGAATATTTAACTGACAAGTAGCATGTTAGCCCCCCACCATAAAGTAGCCAGAAAACTGAATAATTGAAAAAAAAAAAAAAGACAGCATATTCTTTAATAAACTCTGCCATCAGATAAAATTTCAATTTTTTGCCAAAACTTGTTGACAAATTATCAACTTTTGACCTACAAATATTAGATATCAGCTAGAAAATTACTGTTATAATATTGAATTTCTAAATATAAATCTTGTGCAGATAGTCAACTTCTATAGAAGTTGCTCCATAACAATAATTAGGTCCTTAGACATCTCTTACTCTTGAAACAAAATTTAATTAAAAAACCATCACTACCACTTTTCATAATTTGAGTATTGGAATTAAATCAATTCTCCCCTACCTTCATATCTGAGAATCCCCATAGGTGGCTTCACAATTCATAAAATGATGGGATTTTCTTTCCTAAAATAACCAAGTTATTCCCAAATCTCAGGCAGGATGTGCTACTTCAGCTTGGAGCCTCTGTTCTCTCCAGCTAATCTCCTGGAAAGACTCAGATGTATCAAGCATTGTGGGAATCCACTGATACAGCGCCAACAGCAGACAACACACCTATGAATATTACCTTCAATCACATTCTTTCTAATAATTGAGTAACTTAACTTGACAAATCATAAAACTGATTTGATTTTTTTCTTCAAACCTAATCATCAACCATACTATCATCTTATTTCTACAAAAAACCACAGTATGCAAACATTTATCTTCACTTCTGTTAAACTTCAGTACTTTCACTTAATCATTTCTCCTTGGTCCTAGACTTCTAGTGACCTCCTCCATATTAACCTGATTGAATCTTGTTCGTCAATAAAAATTGATAAAGTATGATATGCTCACTACACTTCTTAAAGTCGCACATTCTCACATAGGACTTCATAATTCACTGCATTATCTTAATTGAAGCTTTCTAATTTTGACAGTATAAAATACTTGTGCAAGTTAATAAGAAGTTGACAAAACTCCATTATTCTCTATCCTTTCTACCATTCAGTATGCACAAGAAGATGTAAGTTTATTACTGAAAATGTATCACAGAGCAAACAAGCTTCTCCAAAAGGGAAAAAAAAAAGAAAAGAAAAGAAAAGAATGTAAAGTCTCCTCCTGAAAAGTTTGCCTATTTGATAGTATCATAGCCTCTCATTGTCCTTGACCATCAACTCCTTTGGCAATCTAAAAGTTCTCATCTAAGGGATTAAGTTCAACCTAGCATTCATATAGTTGCATAGAACAGCTGAAATTAACTGCTAAAATATCAGTAGACAAACCAGATCAGTTCCTATTATGTTTATGTTCACAAACCTCTTCAGCAGCTGATTTGGGACAAAGAGATAGGGTCAAGGGAAGTGCCTTCATTGCAGGTGCATGTGCGCAAGGAATTTGAAATTTCTTCACAACTTGATGACTTATAATGGCTTCAACTCCAGCCAATACATCTATTCCCTGCAGCCAATTAAAAAATAAAAAGGAAAAGGGAAGAAAATGTGAATGACAAAATAAAATTGAAAGCAGTGGATGACAACAAGATCACTAAAACTGAATAAAAAAAAGAAAACCGGTTTCTTAGCTAAAAATACTCTAAAATAAAAAACTGGATACCAGGACACTTAGTTTAAATGAGTGTATTAGAGATATGAATCTGGAAAATGTGTAACAATGGGCTCCTAAATTTAGTCGTATTCAACCAATTTACTTTCCCCATCCATGTGCAATCTAAACACCAAACAAAATGGAAAGGAATCAGATAATTTTCAAGGTAATAATCTTGAGCTTCAATAACAATTTAAATACAGCAATTGCCAATATGACACTTGAAATACAGAAAGTTGACAGGAAAGAAAATCAGTATCAAGCAGCAACAGCAGATTACTTTCTAGAAGTTCCTTCAATGTATATAGAATTCATTATTTAAACATTTACGATTTATCTGAAAAACTCAGCATACAGGGACTTAACATAAAACAGGGGCAAAATGGAAGGTCTTGTAATAAAACTTTGTTGTATTAAGTACATCCGGAATCATATAGACATACAGTAATACAGCATCATCAAAAATATGATTGCCATGCCATAAACCATCAAAAAAATGACTGTCATACCATACCCTGTCGATATTCATCAACATCTTCAATGTCATCATCAGGAAAGCATCCAACTACAGCTATAGCATTCACTTGAGATCGTTTAACTAAAGTCTCCACAGCTCTCAATAATGAACCGGGATGCTTAATCTTGCCAGTTGATTGCCCACTCTTTGGATCAACCCACTTTTCCACCTGCACTAAAGAATGAGCTTTAAGCTCTTGCTATCATAGTTGTCAAAGGATTCTTATCTTTTATTTTTGCTAGGTAATACAAATAAAAGTTCGATGATTAACTATATCAGAAACTGCTGATATACAAGGCTTTGTTCAAACAAAATGATACAGATTATAATAAGCCTTCTAGAGTGAAAGCACTGAAAGATAGATAAATATTAATATTCTAAATCTTGACACTGAATTATCATCTACTTCAAAAAATAATATCTTGGGTGTTTAAGAATAACAATGAAAGATGGTACAACTTATTGTGAGTAAAACGAACTTTAAAACTTAATTGCTTGATACAGAATTTGCTTTGCATGATCATTCTGGTGCAGTGCAATCAAAAGCAGGCTAATACCAAAATACCCCCAAAATTCAAGTGTTCAATGGTATGCATCGCTTTTCTCTTAGACCAAAACATCAAATATGCATGTATGTATATTTGATACAACTAAAAACAATGATACCTCTAATGGGGTATCAGTAACAATATATTCCACAACAGGCAGCCCAAGGGAAGCCCTAGTGGCATCAGCTACTTGCAAATGGCGGATTTGAAGCTCCTCCTCTATTCCCTTATCAAGAACCAATCCCACCTACTTCACATCACAAATCCAATGGGGAATAGTATGCTAATCAATAAATACATAATTTCATAACATGTAATTATGTTATTATGTACAGGGTACAAACAAAACAAATCAAAGACATAAAGAAACAAACTTTATTTTGGTGAACAGGCTGAAGAGCCCATAAGCCTTCTGCAAAACGATCGAGAGCATAACCTTCGACATATAGCACATTAGGCATAGGCCAGTATAGCATTGCGGCATTGAGCACCTGAAATGCATTATAATTAAAATGCTTAATTACAAACTATACTTCACATGAAAATGCAGAAAAAGATCATCTGCTTTGGCATGAAGGTTTAAAATGCTAGTTGCATATTTTAAAAAAAAAATAAAAGGAAAATAATCATGTTAAACGGGAAAAAGTACATTAGGATGCGTGATAAGGCAATCAACGACGGAAGATAAAGCACGAGCAACTGGTAAAGCATCGCCGGCGAATCCACCAATGGCGGCCCCAACTCCGGTGGGGACTATCATCACACTAGTGTACTCCCTCCTGCACTGAATTCCCTCCCATGAACAAACAAAATGACGCCTCAGATTCGAATTTACATGAGACAGTGAAGTAACAGAACTCACTCACCTTGCTTGAATAGTGAAGAGAGAAGCAGGAAACCCTTAGTCGACTGGACGGTCGTGATTTGGTCACCAATGGATGGAATGGTTGGCAATGATTGAGTGTAGTAGTAATCGCCATTTTCGGATAAGGTTGTTGTGCGGCGGTTTTTCGTTTCTCTGACTCCGTGGATTCCGTTTTATATGCTGTTGTGGTATTTCTTCCTGTTTGACGATTTTGCCCTTGTTTACAGTATTGGGCAGAAATTTGATCATGAGGCCCATACGATGAACTAATGGGCTACTGTTAGAAGTTGTAGGTCTACTACACCCGGCACACACTCTCAGTTTTATATTGTATTATAAATTCAATTTCCATCTCATAATACTTCTATTTTTTTATATTTTTAAAAATAAAATTTTTTATAATTTAATAAATAGCACACGATTTGCCATCCGGGTATATATTCACCATTCTCCTATAAATGTATAGGGCTCGATGTTCTAATTTTCTCAAAAGCAGAATATAATTTTTTTGATTTACAAGTAAAATATAGGTCAGTCCCTTTGTAAGCAGTGTTGATGAAATCGAATTGGACTAATGAATAATGCCACATCTTACTAAATATTTTGAATATTAGGACACATGCCATATTAATTTTCATGGGTTTAGTCATCAGGGTAGCTAACAATCAAATTACTCGTCCAATTATTAAGAAATAATAATTCATTTAAGGACAAATTTATCCATTATAAATTGCATTTTTCTAATAATATATGTGAAATTAGTGTACCTCGAACTTAAATGTCATGTTAGAATTTCATTTCTTTTTTTATGAAAAATAAAAAGAGGTATATAATAATAATTTTTTTTCAAATATTTTAGACCCAATTGCTTGAAAGAAATATTAGAGGGAGAATTACAAAATAGGTGACACCCTAAAAGCTTTTCTAGTAGATATGAATATAATGATGACATATGTGAAATTAAAAAATTGATAGAATATTAATTATTGATAAACAACAGAGATTGTGCACACTTTTTATCATTGGCAAAACACATACCGTGCCCTGTATATGTCCATTTTTAACATTTTTTACCTCTTATACTAAATTTTTGTACAGAATGTCCCATTTACCTTTTTTTTATATACCCTTGCCCCTAAAAAATTTTAATTTTAATTACATTACACCCATTATTACTGACATGGCAAGGAGGTATGTATTACAAATAGATTTTAGACGCGTGAGATTGATATATTTGACTTTCGAAAGAAGTTTTTTTAATTTATTTTAGGTTTAGAAAACAATAATTTTAGGATTAAATCAAATAAATTAAATATTTTTAGGACTCAATAAAAGAAACTGATAAAATACAAGGATTAATATGTAATTTACCAAAAAATAAAAATAAAATTCAGATTCAACTCCTATTTGGATCTAATCTCCTCCCTCTCAGCCCTTTGCCGTTTCCAGCGACCAAACCACCATAGCATTGCTCCCTCTCTTGTCGTCATCCTCGCGCCAGTAGCAGCTAATCTCTCCCCAATTGCCTCATTCACACACTGCAAGGGCAATGTCGTTGCTCTTTTCCTCTCTTTTTCTCCCCTTTTCTCTGGACCTCTCTATCCCTCTAAATTTCGAGATTAAAATTACAGACATTGTGAACTCTTCAATTGTGATTTTTTTTTATTTTTTTATATCAATTTTAGTTATGATGCTCAATCTTGTCTATAAAGAGTATGGGTAAAATTAAGCAAAAAACAAATCCCCAGTGTAGTAGTTTTCGTTAGTTTCAGGTGTATTGCCTTCTTTTTTTTTTTTCCTTCTTTCATTGCTCTGAAAATGGCTTTTGCTTATTGTTTTTTGGTCAAGGCGTTTTGATCTTCTTGTTGAATTTTTTTAAAATAATTATTTCAATACAGAATGTGAAGTATCTAATTATTATATTATTGAATCAATGAACCATGTCAATACACTTGAAATTATGCACATTCATGATGTTTGGGCTTACGATGAAAAATATGTGATTAAAAATATAATTTTGAAGGGGGTAGCTGTATAAAAAATGAGGTTCAGAAGACATTTTGTACCAAGAATAATTAATTATAAAGGACATAGTGGCAAAAAAATGGACATGGGGAGGAGGCGTCGAGGCGAGGTATGTGTTTTGCCTTCATCATTTAACAAAAAGGATATTCCTATTTGGATCTAAGTAGAGTTTATTGGTACATCTAAAGATTTTCTTGAAATAATTAAATATGAAATTTTACAGTTAAAATATTGTTCTTTTAAGAGAAATATATCTTGACAAACACTATATAAATAATACCTACCAAAATTCTAAATAATTAAGATAAAGTAAATAAAATTATTTTGCTAACCTTTATGTAAATTGACTCCAAATAAAAAAAGAGAAATGTTAATCATACTTGTCACCAACACTCTACTTTTTTTCATTAATCTATTATATTCACTATTTTAATAAAAAAAATTGAAACTCCTCCTCTAAAATTAAATATATTGATTTTTTCTCTTTTTATAATGACTAAAATAATATATTTTTTTTTTTATTTTTCATTCTCTCTCATCTCTCTTCTCATATTTCACACCACTTTTCATTCTCTATTTTGTATTTTTTTAATTAAAATTTAATATATATATATATATATATATATATATATATATATATATATATATAGGGAAAACTAAGAGAAATAAAAAATATATATATATATATTTTTTGAATGGTTTTTAGGGATTGCAAATACTTGACTCGAATATATATATATATATATATATGGCCTCCTAAATCCTGAAGCTAACCGATCCGACCAATATAGAGAAAGTATTTCTATTTATCACTATCAAGCAGAAAAATTAAATAATTAATATCCCAGTTGGAAATCCTGAACATTTACTCACTATCAAGGAGATAAAAATAATATACGACGATGGGTAATTTTGGGGACCGACATAAAATTGGAATTAAAATTGTTAGATTTTGTAAAAATTTCCAATCCTGTCTGTATTTATTCAGAGATTCAGGGTGCATGGGTCGCCATCTAAATATATATATACACATTTCCAGGCTTGCTTACAACATTTTCTGATAATAATCTTCTTTGGATTTAATTATTAGCAAATTGCAGTACAAATTTCTATGAGACTTCCACGTAACTGTCATCGTTTAAAAACCCGAGGAAAAATTTTTCAGAATCAACTTAACAATATGATTGTTGTTGTTATCACTATCATTTAATTGATAGTAATAGTATATATATTAATTTTTAAGATTAGATTGTCTCAAAATTAATTTTTATATCAAATATTTAATTTATTTTTATAGCTATTTTATTTTAAAAAATACTTTTTTTTATTATTAAAATAGGAGTAAGTATGATACTACTGCACAAAGTACCATTTTATTCCCCAAAACAAATATAAAAATATTTTTATTTCTCTTAGTTTTCACTATATATATTTCAATTAAGAAGTGCAAAAAAAATGAAAAAAAATGTGAAATATAAGAGAAAGAGAAAGGTAAATAGAAAAAATTGATTTTAATATTTTAATCTTTAAAATGAAAGGAAAAAATCAGTATATTTAAATTTTCCTAGATAAGAGTTTATCTTTTTTTTTAACTAATAATAGTATACTAAGAGAGTGTTAAAAGATGGTTAATGTAACCAGTATTTCTCAGCAAAAAAAATTATGAATATATTAGTTATTAAAAATATCTAATTACTTAATTGTCTTTAATTATTAATAGAAAATTATTAAAATGTGCAAGCTGAATATATTATAATAAACCATCTTCATTACAATAAAAAAAATAAAAAATAAATAAAAAAAAACTTATCTTTATAATAACGTCACACACAATACACAACTATCATAATTGCACAGCCCACAGGTTTTCCTGCAAAAATCAATGAATGAAAAAGATAAGAAAAACCAAACTTCTTCTTATTCTTATTATTATTATTATTGCAACAACAAATTTCTTTCATAATAATAATAATAATAATAATAATAATAATAATAATATTCACCTTAGATAAGAAAAGCATAAATTTTCTCAGTTCGCCCCCTCAACGAATAAACTTCAACGGGCGTATCATGACATTATCTTCATGATCCAAAGTCTGCATATACACACTGTGATTATGATCGATAAATAAAAACAAACACAATTTTTTTTTCAATTAAAAAAAAACAGTGAAAGCAAGGGAAAACGACATCATCATCATGTGTAAAAAACAAAATAAATTTGTAATATTAGGGTGACTTATTATAATCATGGTCTGTATTTGGAATTTCATGCATAAAAGCGTGTAAAGATGGCAAGCAACAAGACGATGATGTTGAGAACACTGGCTTGGTAAAATAAAATTATTTGAGCTGCCCGTGATCAACAGATCTGCTGTCTTTTTGACATGGTCAGTGCTTTTTACTGAGGATATTTAAATATTTGATTTGTATTTTATAATGATAATTTATTCAGTGAAATATTCGTCTAATATTTTTATTATTTTTTTGGTTATAAAGTGACACGATGATTTATTTTTTTATGATTAATGGATATATTTCGTTTTAGAAGTTTCTAAAAACCAAACTATATGATTATATGGAGGGGAAAAATCTCAAATTTAAACCTTCTTAATAATGATATTTTGTCTAATGTTAAAGAAAATTATTTTTATAATTTGAATATTATTATTATGATTATTATGGTAATAAATTTTATGGAGAGAGACTTACGTGGCAATGGTAGACATAACCAGGCTCTGCGGTTGCATCAAACTCATAGGATGCATTGGAGTGTATGTAAGCAAATCTCACTACAATCTGTGTTACATAGCCGGGTGCCATCTTGTACACATTTTTCCACCCTTTCTCATGGGCCGGCACCTCTAATTTCTTGCCATGTGCATACCTGTCGATTTTGCATTTAATCGCATCGTACAATTTCATCATGCATGCTTTGAACTCCTCCACGTTGACCAACTCCGTTTGATCCAGTACAGCAAATAGTCCTAAATGAATGTGCAAAGGATGATCATCCCCCGTCAGATTGATCACATTCCATACTTCTGTGGTCCCCACTTTCGGGGTCTCAGTCACCGGTGCTTCGAAAGATTTCCCGTTCATGTAAAGATGGGTTGGCTCATGAATGTCACTAACGTATTCATACATAGCAATGTAACGTGTCTGCGATGCATCGGATAATTTCGGAGAAGGGTATTTGATCAACTTTGTAGGTACTCTCCACGTGTCCACCTGTCTATCCTTTTCGATGATGAACTTCATCACTTTCCCATTGGCTTCGTTCACTGGGACCCCGGATGGAAAAGGATAAGGTGCATCATTGGCTAGGATAGCAGTGTCGGACTTTGACTTTGAAAAGTCAACTACCACATCAGCAACTTCAGCTGGTGCTAGTAGCGTTTCGTTGGTTACAACTGGTTCCTCAAGGTACACAGAGTCAGATGCCACGTGGGTAAATCTGAGACCGTTGGTGAAAAAGAATTTAAAAAATCTAGCATTGCTGGTATTTATAATGCGAAACCTGTATTTACGATGTCGTACAACCAAATACGGCCACGCTTTCCCATTGACAATAATCACATCACCAAAGTACTCCGGTTGCCACTGGGGATGAATAGAGGGATTGTTTCCAGTGTGATTCATGTATATAGAACCATCGGTACGGAAGCTTCTATCAAACACGATCAACGTCCGATCGAACTCGTCTCGATAAGGCAATCCAAGAGGAGATTCAACATCAGGATGACGAATAATGTAGGCTCCAATCAAGCCGGCCAATAAGTTGACTCTAGTCAAACCCATGGTATGATCATGGTACCATAAGTTTCCAGGCTGTTGAAAATTGTGGTAATGGTAGGTTTTCTTGGTCCAAGTGGGGCCCTTCTCTTGAAATCCATTGGTAAACCATGCTTCTGCGTGTCCATCACTCTCGGCCTCACCAATGCCACCGTGGAGGTGAACCACAGTAGGAACACCCTTTTTGCTGGCCGGTATGGCGGTTGGGATGGTCGGATCCCATGGAAGTATGTGCTTTGAAGGGAGGCGATTTTTCCACGTCACGTAGGTGTCAACGCCGTAAAGGGCCTCAATTGTTGGACCAGGAACGCTTGCCATGTCCCTTGATACACCATACGCAAACACTGGCGTCGGGGGTAGGTCCCTGTGGAATTTCTGCAAACCAAAAATGGAAAAAAAAAAAACATAATTTTGCAAATATATAAAATTCTAAAATAAAATTGTAAACCCTGTTTAATAACACAAAATTATATTATTATTTAGATTATAATCTTTTTTAATCATAAATTTAATCTATTTTGATCAATAATTTTTATTTAATAAAATATATTATTTAGAAAAAAATTAGACTATAATCTACTCCAAATAAAATATTAGAAATAGTGTTCAACTTATAAATTAGCATATCATGATTTATGTTTCCCGTTATATCATTATTTTTAAATTTATGGGTAATTATATATAATATAATTATTAATTTATTTAATATATATACATATATATAATAATTGAATGTATTTATTATATTAAATTGAGATATTTAATATTTTTTTATGTTATTTAATATGTATACATATTATATATTTAAATATATTTTACATATATTTTTTAATTAATATAAACAGAATATTTTATGTTATTTTATATTTTTTTGGCTAATTTTTTAGTTTTTTTACTAAATATTTTTAATTCAATCAATTAGATTATGAATTAGTATATTTTTAGCTATTAGATTAACGATAGATTATCAAATAATTTTGGTAAAATATTCTAAAAATTAGCGGGACGTAATTGATAATTCAAAAGTTATGCAAAAATAATTTAATACTAAAAAGTCTGCCCACAGAAGTAACAATTAATGGAAGTAAGTATATGGAGAGTCTTAACGGAATTATGAAAAGTGAGAAATGACCACGTTCAAACGCATGCTCATGGATTTAAGGCCGTTAAAGGAACTCTCGAACTTGAAATGGATTATCATTAAATAACCCAACAAAGAATTGATGGTTCCCCTTCAATCAAATTCAAGTACTAGCTAGCTAGAAATTAACCGAACACCTCTAAACAATTAATATTATTCAAGATATGACAACATTGAACGATAACTTACCCATGGTTTCTTGAACATAGCAATCCTGAGCCGTTTAGCTTTGGGAACACCATTAACAACATCGTAGCCATAGATTTTGGGCATGTCTGGTAGCTCATCAACAAACATTGCCATCTTTGAGGGACTTATTAACTCTTCTGCCCATGTTGTAGTCAGCAGAGCTACAGATACTATATGAAACAACAACAAAATCCTATCCATTTTAATTTGGAGAAAGACGCAACTAGCTAGCCAGACAGAAGAGGAAAGGATGCGAAATGAAAGAGTTTCTCCTAGTATATATAATGAAATGTTATTCAAATCGAATCCGACATGCATCAAACCAAATTAATGATCGAATTACGGTTTGATCCTGGAATGGCTCGGATTTTTAATTTGTTTACAAGTATTTATAAAAAAATTAGAAAATTATGATAAATTATACAATTAATTAATAATTAATCAGTAATCAGAATAGATATTTTTGGAAGAATTTGATATTAACTTAAATCTTTTTTGGATAATTCAGGGAAAAATGGATGATATTCAAATTAATATTCAAATTTCTTTAATTTGGGAAATCAAGCGAGGAAAGGGAAATAAGAGCCAGGAAAAGAAATGAGTAATTACAACATTTTCTTTGCAAGTACCGTTTAAAATAGGAAAAAAAAAGTACAAAATTCTTTTTTATTCTATCATATTTTAAATATGGAACATTTTTTTTATTAAACTATACCGAATTAATAGCTCACTCCTGGTTTATATGTAATTAACCCGTGAGGTATGATTTCAATTATATTGATATTATGAGAGCGTTTGACTCGATTGATAAAGTAGTTTTTTAAACCTCAATAGCTGAAAAAGAGTATTTGGTAACAACAATTAATAGTTGATAGAAAGATAAAATAGTTGCTAATTAAAAAAGTTTCATTTTAGGGTCTATTTGATATTATGTTTGGAAAAAACGTTTTCGGAGAAAAAAAATTTATCTTTTATTTTTTTGAGTTTTAAAAACTGTTTTTAGACAAAATTATGTAAATAGATATTTTTCTTATAAACATATTTGAAAAAAACAGTTTCCTCTTCTAAACAAAATCAATTAATTAAATCAAAAAAATTTTAAACCTGATTTTTTGACACCTAACAGCAATTTTAAACACCATTAGAATTTTTCTAAAACAGTTGAAACTTTTTTCTAATAAAATGAAAAAAATAACTTTTTTAAAATAAAATGCATCATTTGTAAAAAACAATTATTAAAAAAATACACTTCTTTAAAATCAATATCTTCAAAATAAAATATATTAAATTAGTTGATTATATTTATAAATTATAGATATACATTTGTGTAAATTTTATTTATAATTAATTATATAATTCAATTGTTGTTATTATTTTAATTATTAAAATGCACAATTATATCAAATAATCACTATATCTTATTTTTCTATTTAAAAATAAATTATGCCCCCTATTAATAATTTTACATTTCAACAGTAACAACTTAATTTTAGCAAAAACTAGTATCAATCAGCTGCTGACTATTAGAGATAGTAGTTGGATTCATTCATGTAGTGCCCCGAAATCAGACGGTTTTTTTTTTATCATTTTTATTCCCTACCTTGATCCGAACTTTTTTTTTGCAGTGGGTATAGGGTATACATCTCCCGCCCTGACCCGGCCCGAATATTATTTGTATATTATATATATATATATATATTAAAAAATAATAAAATAAAATATAACACTCATTTAAAGTAATTTTTTTATTTAAACAATTATATAGTTAACTAATTAATTAAAATAAAAATCTTAATAAAAATAGGAATCGAGAATTTTCATCCCTTGTGATATGGAGACGAGGATCAAAATAAATTTCATGACGGAAAACAGAAAACTCCACTCTAAATCCATTCATTATCATTACTACCAGCTATTAGCGATCAGCTAACAACTATATTTAACAACTAAACCAAATGCCCCATTATAAGTTATTTGCTTATGTGGTGGCTAATGTTATTGAAATGGACCACATATTTATAAAAAATTATACTTGTTTGAATATTATAGAAAAAAAATATAAGACGTAATTTTGTTATAGGGTAGTTCATAAAATTATTTTTGTGGCTTTGCACTTTGATAACTCTTTACTTTTTTTAATTTCAAAAAAAAATTCAAAAATGACTATTTTATATGAATGTCAATAATTTTTAAGTTTCAAATACTATATATAATTAAAAATAAGAATTTCAAAGGCTAATTTTATAAAATAAAAGTGTCAAAAATTAAATTAGGTATAGCAATGAAGGCATTTGCTCCTATTACTCTCTAAGATATTTTCTAGTACTCCTTTTAGTTTCTAAAAAAAATTTATATGCAATATCTTGTCTCTATTAACAATGAAAAAATTATGTAAAATTATCAAAATATAAATATTTGAAGAAAATTTTTGTAATAATTTAGAATTTATATTATTATATCATTATTTTTTTATAATAAAACATATATGAATATTTGAAAACTTGTATTTTTTATATATTGGTTATCTTTATATAATTTTTAATTTATTATCTATTAAATTAAGTTTGCCCATTGAAAATAAATTATAAATTCGTTCTTATATGTATATATATAAGTATGAATTATTTTATTTTAAAAATTTACAATACTGAATTACTGATAACTTCGTTCTACAATAATAAACTTACTTTTATTTTTTATTAATGTTAAAATATAAGGTATTTTTCTTTTTAAAAATATAATTGATTTGTTAAATTTTTATTATGTTCCTATTTAATGGTTCTTTTTTTTATATAAACTTATAATTTATGTAGAGATGTATTAGGAAAAACGTATATATTCAACTGTATTATCTAATAAAGTAACCAATTTTTAAGAATGATGAAGGGAGAAATGAGGGAACAGTTATGTTAACTTGTTAATTAACTTTTTTGAAAGCAATTATAATTGTTAATTTGACTTTTTCATAAGAGGGATCATATTAATAAAGGAAGTAATTTTAAATTACTGCATTTATGTTAACTTTTTTATATTTTATTATTATTAAATTCAAGTAAAATTAAAAATAATTAAAAATAAAGTTATAAGACAAGAAAAAAAAAGAATATAAAGAATAATAACAACTAAATGAATTATCATATATATTTATTTTCATGTAAAAATATGAATAATTTACGTAAATAAGTTACTTAATTAGTTCCACCCTCTTTATTTTATTATATATATTCACTTAGATATACTTCTATATTCATTTAGATATACTTAGAATAATTATATTATATATGCATTATTATATTATGTATGAATTTTAATTTTAATCATTATAAGATATTTGTCTAATAATTACTAATAAAATAATTAAAGTTACTAATAATTAATTATAATGTTCTTTAAATCGATTTTTCGTTAAATCATATTAAATCATAAAACAATTTCCGATCTATTGTGGAGGTTAAGAGTGTTCATAGTTTAATTTGGTCGGTTTAGATAAAAAAATTTATAACCAAACTAATAAAATTAGTTTTCAAACACTTTAATTTTTAATACTAAAAATATCAAAACCAATGCTATTTGTATTCGATTTGGATAATCCGTTTGATAAAAAAAATAAAAAAATTATAAAAAGTTGACAAATATTAATTTAAAATCATGATCAAAATAATAATATGAGTATCATTTAAAAATTCAATATACTATTCTAACTTTTAGAAAACTCAAAATATAATTTATAAAATAAATTTTTTCTCAATCATGATATTTCAAAGGAATTTGAAGAATATAAATAATTAAATAATCTATAATTTTAAAAAAAAAACTAAAAAATTATTAATATATATATATATATTAAAAAAATTATATTATTGATTCGATTCAGTTTATTATATTTATATTTATTTAATTTAAAATCAAAAAAGCAAATCGTTATAACCAATTATAAAATTACATAAATTATAATTTTTAGTTTGAGTTAAATTATATTGATTTTTGGTTAAGTTTTGTGGAGCCCTGGTGATGGTGACTGTGCGAATCAAATCAAGCAAGACATGGAGTTTTTTCTTTGAAGGCTTCGATGTCTTGGAGTGAAAGACTTGTCTTTGACTCTTTGTATCGGAGGATTTCACAATGGCTTGTGATTATGACAGAAAAATTAAAGAAAAAAATATTAAATTTATTTTATTGTCAATTAAGCAGAAGTATTGCGATTGGAAGAAAATATGTTACATGAACGGTTACCAATTAGTTCCATCTTCTTACGTGCAGGTCTGAACATGAAGAAATTTTCTTCACATCATCAAGCTATTGCGCAATGAAAAGGAAAATTTTATTGTTTAATTATTCTTTTTTTCTTACTCTGTTTTGGACCAACTAATTTAAATCAAATTTTAATAATTCCTGTATACAGTTGTACACTTTCATTTTGATAGCAGGAATAATTCACTTTTTTTAATTATAATTTAATAAAATTATAAAAAAATTATTTCTTTTTGTCTTATTATTTTCAAATACCGAATGAGTAAATTTTACAATTTACATACTACTTGTTAATCCTTTTTAAGAAATAATATATTAAGCAATAAATAATATATTTCTTTTACATATTTAGCGTCACAAAATCTTGTCAAGTGAAAATATAATTACCATTTCTATTATTATTATTGTTGTTGTTGTGAAAGAACATTTGGACCTAATTAATTTGAAACATTTTTCGAAATTGTCAGAGCAAAAAGTGTGAGAAGAAATATTTAGATACTAATTTTACAATATTATTTATAAATTAATTTAATTATACAGTGATATATATATATATATATATATATATATATATATATATATATATAAATTAATTGTCAATTAATATGAATAATATTATTAAATGTATATTATTAAATGTACATAACTGTGTAATTAAATTAATATACAAATGACATAATAAATTGAACGTAATTAAAAATTCTCAAACATGAGTTGTAATTTAAGAAAAAAATAATATGAAAGTGTGGATTTTTGCCATTTAGCGACAAAGTGATGGAATCCTCCACTCAACCCACAAATTGCAAATACAATAACCATTTATATTCCATAGGTCACTGTTCAATTTATTAATTTTTATAATATTTTTTTATTTGATATATTTTTTTATTATTAAATTTTAAATTTTCATATAAAATAAAAATAAGTGTATTTTATTGCTATTTGTAATTTCTTTGATGAGAAAGAAAACAAATTAAAAACCAAAAAAAAAAGTGTGAGAAGAAATTTTTAAATATATTCATTTTATAACGCTATTTATAAATTAATTTAATCGTACCGTAAGACGAACTATTAAATTGAATGTAATTAAAAATTCTCAAACATGAGTTGTAATTTAAGAAAAAGTAATATGAAAGTGTGGATTTTTGCCATTTAGGGACAAAGTGACGGAATCCTCCACCCAACCCACAAATTGCAAATACAATAATCATATATATTCCATAGGTCACTATTCAATTTATTAATTTTTATAATATTTTTTTATTTGATATATTTTATTATTATTAAATTTTAAATTTTCATATAAAATAAAAATAAGTGTATTTTATTGATACTTGTAATTTCTTTGATGAGAAAGAAAACAGTTTAAAAACCAAAAAAAAGAAAAAAGGTACCCAGCAAATGGGACCATACGTTTTGGATTGGTCTTGTATTGGTTGAGCTGTTTAAATCAATTGTTTTGTCTTTTTTTTTTTGGTCACAAAAATGGACTGCAGCTGCAAATTACAATAGTAGGACAGCAAACATCACATCACATCACATCACATCACATTACCCCTAAAAGTCTTCCACTGGATGTTAGATTGATTCTTCCTAATTATTAGAGTGCTGATAAGGTAGTATTGTTTTTTATTTCCCTTAAAAATGGAATATCTCAAGTGAGTACTTGGAATTTAATAATTATTACTTAAAGAAATATTAATTCAATGATTAGAGATGACAATTGTTTATCACAAAAAATAATGATAGAATACATGCTCCGTTTCCTTGCTGTGGAATGTGGATCTCCAACTTGTTAAGCAATTGTTTTTAGTGGTCACCAAATCGCTTGCTGGACTAATCAAAGCATTATCGATTTTATAAAAGCATTGGGTATTCGATTTCGATATTTCACATAATTAATTACTAATTTTATTAAAATTTATATATACTAAAAATAAGAAAACTTGAGGGGGCTGGGAGCCAGGGATATATGCTATTAGATTTTGTTATTGACGGAGCTCCTCCAGCACTTTGGCTTACAAGTACCATTATTTCCTTCGTTCCTACTCAACTAGTTACCTCATCATCAACAGCTTATGGCAGGGGTGTGCAAAACCGAGCATAAATTGAAAACCGAACCGAATCAAATTCGATTTTATTTGTTCGGTTTAATCAGTAGGTTATCCATTGAAAATTTAATTTTTTGGTTCGTTTTTTAATATTAAAAACCGATTAAACCGAACCGACCGAAATTTATATATACGTATTATATTTTTAATGATTTATTATAATTATTAGATAAAAATATATAGTTTATAATAATTTATTTTGATTTATAGTAGGATAAAACCATGAATTATGAAAATTTATTTTAATTTATATTAACTAGTTGTGATAATTGATTTTAATTTATGATATTTTATAAAGTTATGGTAATAAAATTTAATTTATGATAATTATGGTAGTTGATAAAGTAATTATTATGTCAATTTATTATAATTTATGTTATTTTATCTTAATTTATAGTAATTTATAAATTTATGGAGTTATAATAATAATAATAATAATAATAATAATAATTTATATAAATTTAATTAATTAATTAACTAAGAACATAGATTAAACCGAACCAAAATATTGTGGTTCGGTTATATTCGGTTCTAAATGTTATTTGGTTTAGTTTTCATAAATAAACATCGATTTAGTTCGGTTTTTATGAATTTGGTTCAATTATACCAGATGTTTACCCCAACTTATGTTTTTTTTTTTAAAATGTATTATCAATAAATCAAAATAGTTATATGAATCAAAGTTGATAATAGGATATTGAAATTTAACAATAGAAAATAAATTAAAAATTCAAAAAAACTATATATGATTTATTCCATACAGCTTTTGAAGAGTTTTGATATTTAAACATCTTTTAATAATGAAACTCATATAAACATTAGTTGACTTCATTCAGAAATCATTTTTATTTTGTATTATAAATCAAGAAGAGCTTGGATCAAATGATAATAGTTTATAAAAGAAATCTTTCAAAAAATAATAAAAAATCTCATTAAGAAACAATACCCACAAAAAGGGAAGAGAATACTCATGAAGAGAAAAACAAAGTTTCACAAAGGAAAAATAGAATAG
Organism: Triadica sebifera; assembly: GCA_023653625.1. Classification (NCBI taxonomy): domain Eukaryota; kingdom Viridiplantae; phylum Streptophyta; class Magnoliopsida; order Malpighiales; family Euphorbiaceae; genus Triadica; species Triadica sebifera. The sequence continues at coordinate 22,291,797 of CM042908.1, read as the reverse complement.
ATATGGAAAGATCTAAATTTATTAAAACTAGAAAACAAAACAAAAATACAGGATATACGGCAGCCTCAAAACTGTAAAACTGTAAAAGAAGAGAGAAGCTTTTAGAAAGGATAGAAAGGGGAGAAAAGAGGAGAGATTAGCCTATGGTTCCTTAATTACTAAGCCTTTAATGTCTTTTTCTTTAGATATAAGTTGTTCATAAAAAGAATTTTAAAGACTTCTTAAATATTTTATTTGACACCGTTATTAAAAAATAATATTTCCATTAAATTTATCAATATTGCTCTTAATGAATCTTTAATAAATGTATTAAGACTCAATAAAATAAAAATAACAAATAGATAATCAATAAACAAAAAGAGGAATCCAAATAAAGTTCATAATTTTTCTTAAAGAATTTGCATTCTGATAATCTCTTCATATATATTTTGATAATTCTATTTTTTTTACTTATTCATCTAGTACAGTAAATTTTATTTTATTAATATTAAAAAAATAGAATATAATTTTAATATTACATGTCATAAAAAAGAGATTGAAAATCTACATATGATAGATTTTTATTTTTTTTGGAGAAAAATGAGTATATTAACAATTATATAAAAAAATAAAATAAAAATCATATAATTATTAGCAATTATATGACAATATATAAAAAATGATATAAAATTGTCAATAATTATATAAAAGAGTAAAGTCATATAATTATTAGCAATTATATGGTAATATATTGAAAATAATATATAATTGTCAATAATTATATAAAATAATATTTATTATATGATTTTTGTAATATTTTTTTCATATAACTTATATAGTTATATATAGAAAATGATATATAACTGTGAGTAATTATATTAAAAGAAAAAATTATTATAATTATACAAAACAAAATAAAATGAGTTTTTTTAATTGTACAAAACAAAAAAAGGAAAAAATTAAAAAAAAATTGCATACAGTGTCGCGACATCATTTTTTACACCTTTGAAGAACATCCAGTAGTATATTTAGGTTTGGTTCTCCTAAATTAAAGCCCAAAGGGTTAAGGATTCTTACTTCTTTGTTCGTGCATTTATGTCAGTTTTCTTTCTTCCCTTACACAAAATTTATCTGTTTCTTTCCAAAATTTTGATTGGTAATGGAACATATGCTAATTTATATTTTTCTAAGCTACTTTCTCGCTGCTAAGAACTAAATTTTCATCCAATACTCGATTTTACAAACATGGTTGTAGGTGGGATATAGGTAGTACGGTAGGGGATTTTGACGGCCACTCTCGGCGGGTTTTGAGTTGTACATTTAAACCCACAAGGACGTTCCGAATTGTCCCTGGTGGAGAAAACTTCATAGTGAATTTTATGACGGTCCACCCAGTTCATGCTGTCTCACAGGTTTATAAATTAATTGCATATGCACTGTATTGATTACTATATATAGATTACTCCCGAGAAGTCTCTTTCAGATTACAATTGATTGAGAGTTTCATTTTGTAATCTACAGGGAACATTCCAATTTTGTCAACTGTGTTAGATTTTCTCTGGGTGGCAGCTTTAATTATGAAAATAATTTAGTTTGATAAATAATTTGGTGAAATAATTTATTTGCAAAAAAAATATATTATAATCTTCAAAATAAAACACTAGCAAAATTATGTTTTTTTATAAACTAGTAGATTATAATTTTTTTCTTTTTACCCTTGTTTTTTTTTATTTTAAAATAATAATAATATAATTATTATAGTATAAAATTATACATAATATAATTATAAAATTATTTAATAATAATAATAATAATGAAATGTTATATGATAAAAATCGACGTATTTATTATATTAAGATGGGATATTTAATATAATTTTTATATTATTTAATATACACATATATTATATAATTTATTTGTATTATATATTTAAATAGTTTTTATAAATAATATAAATATATCATTTTACAGTTTTTAGTTTTACTAAATAATTTTAATTGAATCAGGTCACAACTAAATTATCAACTTGCAGAATGGAAAGACTGCAAAATAATTGGTCACTTGTCCCACAAAGATGGTCATACATCTAGCGTATATGCTGTTAGTTGGAGTCCTGATAGTAAACAGGTCATCATCATATCGGATGTTTGCTGTTTCTCTTGCACGCACAATTTGTTTTTTATATCTATTCCCTGGATCATGGAATTTGATTGGTATTTATCAATATTTACTCATGTGACTGTAAAGATTAAAGTGTCGATGAGAATACTTGATTGATAAAATGCTTGCTATACAACTATGTAGACTAAATTTCTTAGAAAGAAATATGAACTTTTGCTGCGTTAGGCATTAAATTGAATACAAGAATGGGAAAAATAAGAGAAGCTTGTTCTTGTTATTAATGAACAATATATTTTTTTTTAATTAGAAACACATGGTTTAGTTTTTTTTTGGCTCAAGGAAGTATGTTCCGGTTTTCACAAAATTCAGGTGCGTACAGTTTCTGCTGACAAGTCCGCAAAGACATGGGAAATTTCTGAGAAGGGCAGTGGGAGTGTGATAAAAACATCGGTATGCCCTTCTTCAGGTGGAGTGGATGACAAGCTGGTTGCTTGTCTTTGGCTAAGTGATCATCTTGTTATTGTTTCCCTTGGTGGCATAATTCACTTGTTTTCTGCTGGTGATCTTGATAAACCCCCAGTACGCATATCTGGACATATGAAAAATATCAACGCATTAACTGTAATACAAAGTGACTTAAAAGGTAATTCTAACGAGCAGCTAGTAGTTACGATGGACTCATTGTCCAATGGATTAAAGGTCATGGATACTATGGCAGAATAGAAGGGATTCATAATGCTCAAGTGAAATGTCTAGCAGCTGTTGAACAAGAGATTATTACTGCTGAATTTAACAATAATAAGGTAAGTCTACCATAGAACAGTTATTATTCAAGTTGAATCTATCCGATCAAATAAATATGATAGTTCCTATTATTGCCCTATATGTAAATTTATACTTTGTTAAACATAAGTTACCTTCATTTGAATTAGTTTTTAGACAACATCAAATACCTTCCTTCATAATCTATAATGCGATGATATTCAAAATGCAGTGGCTTTATTTTATTACTAAATTAATTTCAGGTTCGCAGACTTCCTCTAAATGGGGATGAATGTGGAACAGCAGAAGATGTTGACATTGGCGCTCAGCCTATGGATATGAGTTTTGCTATTGATTCTCCTGTAGTGGATTTGGTTTCAGCTGATTCAGGAGTCGCATTGCTTAATTAAGGTTTGAAAGTAGTGTCAAACATCAACCTTGGATTCACTGTTTCAGCATCTGCAATTTCACCTGATGGAAGTGAAGCAATTGTGGGTGGCCAAGATGGGAACTTGCACATATATTCTGTCTCTGATGATGCTTTTGATGAGAAAGCGGTGCTTGAGAAGCATAGAGATGCAATTGGCGTAATATCTCCATGTTTGCTTCAGCTGATCTAAATTGTGAGCTGTTGTTTGAGATCGTGACTCGAAGGAGGTATGCTGAACTCTGGAAGTCTATTAGTTGCACTTGGTTTCAAACATCCTTAACAATGTAAATCTCTCCAAATGTACAACTAATATATATGCTCTCGCTCGTTAATCATCGTATAGCTTTGAAATAAGTAAGCAAGCATAAAGAGGAGTTTTTGAGCTGGCACTTTGTGTATCAAAATAGCATGCAACACAAAATACACGGCACCGTCCTCCCTACTGTGTATGATAAAAACCACTGTGTTTCTTAATTGATCTAAATCTTCTAGCATTTTAAATTCTTGGAGAGTGAATTTATTATCTGAGACTTTGTTGAGCAACCAAATAATTTAGAAATGTATTTATCTGCAGGTTAAGCTAAATAATATGTTTATAAACTGCCTTGCGTGGTTTCCTAATAGTTCTATGGTGGCTACTGGGTCATTAGACACCTCTGTCATCCATATGAAGTTGGAAAACCTGCTTCGAACCGGATAACCATAAAAGGAGCTCACTTGAGTGGGGTTTATGGCTTGGCATTTACTAATGATTGACTGTGATCAGATAAGTTTGAAGAGGCGGTGATTTTATCCTATTTTAAGGGATTATGCTTACATAAAAGTGTTTTTACCTTTGGTTTCTAATTTTGCATCCCCCACCCAAACCCACTTTTAGTACACTTTGAATTTCTGATACCATATTTATAGTTCATATCTACCATTCTTCCGTGTACCTTTATTTTATCTTAGTAAAGTGTAAGGTTAAAGGTTCTCATTTTCTTGGAAGTTGGTGGAGCCTATACAATCATAAATATGAAAAACCCTTTTACCTTTAAAGGTGCGTTTGGCAGCACAATTAGGTTTTTCCTTTTGCCTTTAGTCACTTCTCTGCCTGTTGTCACGGGGCCATTACTCTCTCCCCAAAAGATCGATCTAGTGGAGTGTGCAGCGCCACCCGCTTATAGCCAGGACTCGTCCCCTTCACCTATCCGATGTGGGATTGAAGTCTGTGACATTCTCTCCCACCCAATCCTGTGACGCCCTCGTCACAATGGACCCCCCTACCTGCCCCAAACCCGGGGTGCTTGGCGAGACATCGGAGTCGGATCTGGGTCGGCTCTGATACCATTTGTCACGGGGCCATTACTCTCTCCCTAAAAGATCGATCTTTTGGGGAGAGAGTAATGATCCCGTGACAAAATGGTATTAGAGTCTGGTTAGCGCGCTGCACACCCCAGGGTGGGGAGAGGGTAATGGCCCACCTGGCTCATGGGTCCACCTAAGCGGAAGGCGCTGTGCACCCTAATAGATCTATCTTTTGGGGTGAGAGCAATGACCCCGTGACAAATGGTATCAGAGCCGACCCAGATCTGACTCCGATGTCTCGCCAAGCACCCTGGGTTTGGGGCAGGCAGGGGGACCCACTGTGACGAGGGCGTCACAGGATTGGGTGGGGGAAAATGTCACAGACTTCAATCCCACATCGGATAGGTGAAGGGGACGAGTCCTGGCTATAAGCGGGTGGCGCTGCACACCCCACCAAATTGATCTTTTGGAGAGAGAGTAATGGCCCCGTGACAAATGGTATCAAAGTCGACCCAGATCCGACTCCGATGTCTCGCCAAGCACCCCGGGTTTGGGGCAGGCAGGGGGGCCCACTGTAACGAGGGCGCCATAGGATTGGGTGGGAGAGAATGTCACATAATTCAATCCCACATCGGATAGGTGAAGGGGACGAGTCCTGGCTATAAGCGGGTGGCGCTGCATACCCCACCAGATCGGTCTTTTGGAGAGAGAGTAATGGCCCCGTGACAAATGGTATCAAAGCCGATCCAGATCCGACTCCGATATCTCGCCAAGTACCCCGGGTTTGGGGCAGACAGGAGGGCCCACTGTGACGAGGGCGCCACAGGATTGAGTGGGGGAAAATGTCACAGACTTCAATCCCACATCGGATAGGTGAAGGGAACGAGTCCTGGCTATAAGCGGGTGGCGCTGCACACCCCACCATATCGATATTTTGGGGAGAGAGTAATGGTTCCGTGATACTGTGCTTGGCCATACCAGCATTTCATTATGCCCACACAACAAACTTTTGTAGGAGAGCTCAAATCAACCATTCATCCAAGAACACCCTTTCTCTATTGCTTTGCTACTCGCGAGCTTTTTACTTTGACATCACCACTGATTCTAGACACTTTTCCTTTCTTTCCACTTCTTCACAAAGTGACAAATGCTTCAAACTTTGAGTCTTTGCTTGCTTTTGTGGGTAGGATTTTTATACACATATAAAAATAAGTCTAACGTACTAAGTTAGTCCCATGGATCTATCCTTTTAACCTTTCTCTGGTTTCCTTTATGAATCCTATGCTAGAAAATAATTGTCATTTTTAAATAGGTGTAGATAGCAGTTATTGGTCACGAAATAGATGTCAACTATACTCTGCTTCATTTTGTCGCCTACCCTTTCTACATATCAGATATCCATACAGCAAGCATATGGTCAATGTAATTTCTAGTGAAGTTACCATATCAATATCACGGTGACATTAAAAATTTGAGAAGGAATATTGATGTTGGATTTATATTTGCAGGTTAGACAACTACTTGTCTACATCCTAGTTAGTGGTCATTAGCTTGACTCCTTGCGCCAAGTAACTATAAACCTCAAAAATTAATCGAAAATGAGATATAAGAGAAAATTTTAAAATACAAAACGGTACTTATCTGTCTCCTTCCTAAGAATTTGCTTCCGCAAACAATATGTTTCAAGTCCATAAAAACATTAGGATCCATTGGTGCTTTCTCTTGAAAACAATTTCCATCCCATTTTCTATTGGTTGGCTGGAATGCATTTTTCGTTAAACCACTTTTATTGGAACTTCTCCACACGTCATTGCTCGTAGAGATGTCAATTGGATCTACATCTACGATGTCCCGCCCCGAATGGGGCTGCTTTTTATAATTTTTATTTTCTGTCCAAACTCTGAAATTTTTTATATCGGTAACAGAGCATACATCCTCCGATTGGATCCCCGATCCGAATATTATATATATAATTATTATTTATATTTTAATATAATTAATATTTTTTAAAAAATAATAAAAAATATATCACTTATTTAAAGTAAAAAATATTTTTTTATTTAAAAAATTATATAATTAACTAATTAATTAAAATAAAAAAAATATTTTTAATAATATATATAAAATAATTTTTTTTAATAAAAATGGGGATTGGAAATTTTTATTCCCATGTAATACGTGGACGAAATAAAAAAAATTTCCAATAGAAAACGGGATAAAATTTCGGGATTGAAGAACTCTGTCCCGAACTCTCCTGTTTTCATTCCTAATTGCTCATATCAGTGTCATGTTTCCTAATTTAATTTGGGATTACAACTCAGTAGTTACTTTTAAGAATAAATTATGATACAAACAATTTCTTTTAGGGTGAATGGTACATTAATATTTTTTGTTGATGAGTTTTATGTCAATATTCAATAACATTAGAATGATAAATTTTATACCAATAATAGTGGATTTATCTTCTAAGGTATCTGGGTTATGATTTAAAATCACAATTAAGACAAATTTTTTTCCTTGTGTTATTCTTAACCACTATATATATTTATTCAGAACATTTTCCGAGAAAGTTACCCTACTTTAGGAGTAGCTTTATCTTATATCAAGCATCTAAATTTAATATGGGAATAGAATTTGGATAAATCTCAGACAAGCATGCTGTCTGTTTATCTAACTTAACTAAGCACCAAACCAATCGCTTTGGAGTTGGAAATGATACTTGTGGTCCTGTCGGTGAAGCCATAACAGACATGCATGCACGTGAGGAACACGTGCAAACTCAACACACACACCCACACAAATAAATACTCCTGGCTTAATGGCACTAACATACGGGTGAGAAATTCATTGTCAACCCTCCACTCTATAACTATCTCTGCACAGTGTCATCATGTCTCTGTACAAGAACAGTACCCAATGTCACCTTGTCTGTTATGGTGAATAATTCAAAGCCTTAAGCTCCAAAATTGGACTCTGCTGCCAGTTCAGTTGTTAAATACCATGAAACCTAAGATGCAATACTGTTTTACTTTCTATTATTTACTAGCAGTGTGGCTTAGCAATAATAAATCAAGCCTCTCTTGAAGCTAAGAAAAATCATGGAGACAGAGAGTTGGACTAAATAATAATGATAATATAGTAAAATAAAGGGGAAAAAACATCATTCTAACAACTCCACAATACACTGGAAGATTCACTGAGCCACCCCATCTCCAACTACCATCCAACCTTTTTCCTCCTCCAGGACATAATATACCAGAGAATACTGTCAAAGCCCTCCTAACTCCACTAAAAACACACTTTTTTTTTTCTAAGTCAAACCAGCATACCCATTTCTTTTTCTTCACCCCCCCCCCCCTCTTTTTTTACATTATTGAACAGCTGCTTGTGTTTTCATCACTGAACATGTGGGTTGCTGCTGCAGAGTTATCACCATTATAATTGGGTTGCTGATCAGTGTAAGGGACAGGGCTATAGTTATAGTAATAGCCAGTGTTAGGTGGAATAAAAGGCGACCTATGATACATCATCTGAGGTTGTTGCTGTTGATGACTATGCATGGCATTCCTGTTTGGCATATTCGACATCATGGATGCTGCTGCTGCTGGTGGATGATTGTATCCATTCATGTTCATTAGCATGGTTTTTGGATACTGACCTGTTGCATATCCACCAGTAGGGAAACCTCCTCCTGCCGCTGATGATCCTTGATACCCAATACTGGATTGGACTTGTTGATACCCTCCTCCTATACCATTGGGATTGCTTCCTCCCAAAGCAGCAGAATTAGTAATACCATTACCTCCATTTCCATGAAAGCCAGCAAGATTCATCATTGTTGCAATGTCATTTCCCCTTTTGCCTTCCCCAGCATTTATGTTCGCGCCTCCTAACTGGGCATTGTTCATTTTCAAAGCTGCCATTGCCTTTTGATCTATTCCACCAGCTGGACTAATCTTCATACCCATATTCTGATTTGGGTTCCCTTTCTTTTGACCATTCCCATTTACAACATTGTTCATCTTACTCCCCCCATGGTTGGCAGCTGCTGCCATAGCTCCAATATTTTTCTTGGCATTGTTTGCATCCATTTGCTGCCTGAGCAGACCCAGTTGACTTGGCCCAAGAAACCTGAGCTCATCCTCCTCATCTTCATCTTCATCATCATCAAAATAGTCATCGTCTACTTCAGAGCTAAAAGCAGGGAACTTTTTCTGGTTCTTTAGAGCTTCTAGGCCTTTGATGATGCCTTGCTTCTGGCCTTTGTTGTTCTTGTCATCTTTTATGGAATTGTTGTACTTTTGTTTTTGGTTTTGGTTGTTAGACTTTTGGGACCAAACCTCAGCATGTTTACCAGCTCTGAATAGTTTCTTAATCAAAGTTGCAGAATCTACACTTCCTGATACTGTTACCTTCTGTTGATCTGCATCTATGTTTACTTGGTAAACACCTGTAACAAAATTATTTTCAAAATTTTATACGAGTGGACATTTACAAATAATTTAGAAGGCAAAACAAATACTGGCAAATATATATTTCCCCAAAATTTTAAGCCACTTTATCTCTGCTACTGTACTATAAGCATCTAAAAAATCTATGGTCAAAGGTAAACAGATTTATCATATCTCATATGAGGACAGCATAGTCAATACAAAGAATCACCATTACATGATGACTAATTTTGTTCCTCTCAACCAAAAACAGGTAATTCAGAAGATTTAACCGACAATTTAAACGGAATCATACATATATCCCCCCGACAAGAAGAACAAATTAACAAAATTTTTGCTCGAGGACAGATATTTCAGAGGAAAAGAAATACAATTTTAAGTTCTTAAAAACCTCAATTAAGTGTTCTGGCTTTAAGGAACTACTGTATAACATTGTCCTTCAAATTTTAAGCAGCACACACTAGAAAACAAGAAAGCAAAATGGCAAATATAAGAAAGCAAGCACCTTCAATTCTCTGAAGAAGTTTCTTCACCTCATGCTTACACCCATCACAGTGTATGTTCACTTTAAGAAGACAAGTCTGCAGATAATTTAAAAAAATATGAAGAATAAACAACAAAAACGAGAAAATGATTCTAGAGGAAAATAACACCAGCAAACTTTGCTAGAGATGTTTTTAAAATAATAACAATTATAATAATGAAAGAGAATAGTTGAAAAAAATGAACAAAAAAAGACACAGAAAGAAAGTGATTAAGAAAGAGAGAGAGAAAAACCTGGATCTTGAGAAGCTTAAAGTCTTCTTCTTTAGTCATTTCGCCAATGGTAGCTTGTATAGAATGAAAGAATCACACTCAAGACAGGAAAGAGGAAGAAATAAGAAAAAGCCAACACTTAACACTACCCAACTAATAATAATAGAGAGTGAGGCAATCTAAAAAGGGTAGAGAGGATTTGCATGTGATGAGTTTCTAGTTGCACAACTAAACAAACGAAAGAATATAGATTCTTTTTTTTAAAAAAGATAAAAAAGCTTGGCTTCTTCTCTGAGTAATCTCAAAAGCAACCGAAACAAAAGCACATGGGTGTTTTTAGCTTGAGACTCTTTTTAAATTAGGAAAAAGAAAACATATATAATAAACAAACAGAAACAGGAAAACAGACCCAATGCCAAGACAAAGAAAGAGAAAAAAAAAGGGAATGAAAAAGTCAGTATTTTTCTTGTGTTAGGAGAGGAGAGGAGAGGAGAGAGTAAAAAGAGGGGAAGAAAGAGAGAGGAGGCTTTCTTGTGTTAGGTGTCTGTTGTTTGGTTTCAGAGGGAAACAATAAAAGAAGAACAGCGACTTGACAGGCCGACTTCTACCCCTCTCCTCTCACTCACTCACTTCTACTCTATAATTAATTAATTACTATTACTACTTCCTTTTCTCTTTCTTCATACTTCTCTCGTTAAATTCACACTCTCAAAATTACAACTTTTTATTTACTATTATCGAGTTCCTTGGCTATTGGGCCCCACAGGCTTTCCTTTCCTCGCTAGCATTCAATCGCGCAAATTCACTTTTTATTGAGAGATAAATTAAAATGGAAAAATTTTAAATTTGACTATTTAAAAAAAATTAAAATCAATAAATTTTGAAAGTTATATTATCCATCAAAATTTTCATTTTTGAAAATTAGATTTCGGAGATGAAAAAGTCTAAAATTTATTATTTTTTATTCATAAAAAATTATTGTTATTTTTTATTTTAATATTGACTCTAATAAACTAATAATATTCCAAAACTATCTTTAACTCTGAAAATACAGTATAAACTATTTATCAATTTTTTAATTTTAATTTTATTTATTTTATATATATTAGTTTGAATATAAATTAAAAAAATAATAAGTTTCTTTGAAAAAAATATTAATAAATTTATTTATTTATAAACATATTACAACTAATAAATTTATATAGAATTTTAAATAAAAAATTTATAATATATTTCAAATTTGACAATAATGATAATTTTATCAATTACATTTTTTAGAAAATTTACTCTAAATTATATTATTTCATAATTCAATATAAACGTGATAAAAAATTATAAAATACTTAATTAATGATAAATTATCAATATTTAGTAAATAGTAAAATTGAAAATTAATTATTAAATTCATAGATTATAATTATTGAATCAAACACAGGTGCAAAGAAAATTATATCATCAATTAATAGATTTTATATTCAAATAAAACGATAAAATTCTTATAATTCATTAATTTCACAATCCATAAATTTTATGTATTTTAAAATCTCTCAACTCAAACAATACCTAATTTTTTTAAGGAACAAAAAAATTAAAAATTACAAGTTACTTTTTTGTATGCTAAAAAAATTAATAAATTTTAGTTTAATAATAGTGATGAAAACATGAGGACACATACATTAAATGAGAGATTTTTCATCCGGACTATCCTTTCACATGAGTTCTCCAGATTGCAATTAGTGGTAATTTTCCGGATATGACTCTGCGTAGCAAATGGTATCTCTGTGTCAACAATATCCATTCCGAGAGACTTCATAAAGACACTCCAAAAAATTCAAAAAGATTACAAAATGGTTCAAAACCATTGGGCACACATTCGTTTTTCCGACTCCTTCAAGAAAATTGGAATGTGAAAGTCGAAGCCAACTTTATCCATTCCATTATCAATCTCCAATCCAACCCCTTATGCCCAAAATAAAAATACTAAGGAAAAGTAAAATGTAAAAGTGGATTGAGTTTAAAAAAACAGAAGAAGGACGCAGGCTAAATGTCTGAATGAAAGGAGCCCAATTAAAGCCCAGAACGACGATAAATTGAGAAATTGAAAATAATGATAAAATGAACAAATAATTCCAGCAAAATCCCGTGACTGTCGGGGGCCCACTTCTCTTCTCTCCAAATATGTGATGAAGTAAGAAAAGCAATGGAATGTATAATGCTATAACAAAAAATAAAAAATAAAAAAACTTTTTCTATTATTACTCTGCCACGGTGTGAACAAATTTTTATCATTTAAAATATGTAAAATTAAAAAGGCCTTTTCATGTATTTTTATTTTTTTGGTTGAGAAATTGATAAAAGGGTGGGTGTAAAAGGGTATAAAGGATGTGAACTTTTGGGATTTAGACCATACATAGTTTGAGGCAGTAACTAAGTAACTAAAGCCTAATGCAAAGATGAAAAGGTCTACTTTTAAAACTTCTTTGGAACGCAATTCCCAAAAATCCTACCTTCTATTTTAACCTTTTTCTATACAAATAATATAATTTCACATTTGTGGGGGCTTCAGTATGTGCCCTATTTTATTTTTATTTTTTTTTGTTGCATTTGGGTCCTAAAATCAAAATGTTCCAATCCAAGGCCCTCTTCTCTCTCTTTTTGTCATCACACAAAGGTTAATCACAAAAAGAAAAATAAATAATAATATTTACTTTATTTATAGGGTCTAAAAATATAGAGCTAGGGAGGGGCTGGTGAAAAAGAGAGTTGTGTTGTGTGTTATAGGTCCATCATTACTATCTGCAGAATTTTCTCTGCATGCTGTCTGTCTTTGAAATCAGACTTTTTCTTTATTTATTTTTTTCTTTTCTTAAAATTTTTTTTTACCTTTATTATTATTAGCAACTTTGCTTCTGTATCTCTGATTTTTCTTTGATAATTTAATATAATTTTTAATTTATTTATAAACATTTGCTACCATCATCATGCATAATTACCTTAACTGCCACTGACTTTGTATCTTAAAAAAAAAAGTCCCAATTCCCAAAAAAAGGAAAAAATGGATCTGAGAGGGAGGTTTTACCTTTTATGGTCTTGTGATCCCAATTCCCAAATTCCCTCATTCTATCATCATTACTGCTGGGAGCCACTTTTGTGTGAGAGTGAGAGAAAAAAAAAAAAGGAAAGGCCTTTTTCATGGCCCTAGCCCATTGGACCCTTTTCCCCTTGCCTTTGAAATGGTTTATTTCCTATATTTGGATTTGGGTTTTAAGTTAAATTAATTCTTAAAAAAATAACTTAAAATCAACTTTTTAAAAAACTTTAAACCAAAAATTATTTTTACTAAAATGCATACCAAACAGGGTATATGATATTGGTATTGTTACTATTTGGAGACCGCTATACATACTTCATTAATTCCAATGTATAATGGAAAAAAAAAAACCAAACTAAACAAATAGAAGACACTTCTGCACAGGTTTATTGCCCTTATTCTCAGATAGCTGCTGAATACTTGGCAGCATAAGCCACTGTGCTTTGATTACAATACTACTAAATTTGAGAAAATATTCCTCTCCATAGCCTATCCATTTTAACCTTCATTTTTAATGTATTTTGTATTTTTTTTAAATGGCAGTTTTTATGTTACTGTTCTATATTACCACCTTATTAATTAATAAAGGGTTTATTAGCAGGAAAAAATATTTAAATTATTTTTAAAATTTTATTTCTTCTAACTAATTAATAAGATGGTGAATATTAAACATATGGGAAAAAGTGAGTGTATATAACACAAAATTTGACAACCCAACAGCCAAAACCAAAAAGCTCAATGGAGCTATCCTCAACTGATGAATTTGCAACCCGGGAATGGTTGGACAGGCATAAAAAATCACGACTCTTCACCTTTCTCTTCTTGTTCTGGTATTTTCCTTTTCGATTACTTACTCTAAAATTAACATTAAAATTACTAAATTTTAAAATAATTGTACAAAAATTATTTTGGTCATTTTGGATAAATTGGTAGCTGAGATACGTGAAATGTCATTGAATACATGTCACATTAAATGTCATGTAGATTACATATCAGCAACTTTAAAAGTGTCACGTTAGGTGTCACACAGTAGATCTAATTAAAAAATAATGACACGTTATAATTAATTTTACTAATAATCATTGAATTTTGTTTCATTTATCGTAATATTACTAAAAAAATTTACATTAAAATTGATAAATAAACAACTGAAAATCTAGATTGGGAATTAATATGACATTAAATTTTTGTTAAAAAAATTAAATCTATTGTTTTATTTTTTAAAAATCATAATTTATAGTGGCTTTAGTAACTAGATGTCCCTGATAATTTTGAATTTGAAATAAATTTTTCTTTTGTACATGCTAATACTGATAAATTAATTATTGGGTCTTGTTTGATAGACACATTTTCCCTAATAAAGTCAAATTTTTAGTTGATTTCAAGTTATTTAAGTGGAAAAAAAATTTATTTTTTTATAAAAAAAAAAGTTTAGTAATTTTATAGCAAATGAAATAAAATTCAGTGACACTTAGTAAAATTAAGTATGACGTATCTTCATTTTTCAACTAATTATGTCACCTAAAAACTAACCTGATATATTTTTTAAATTGTTGATGTGTCATTTGATGTGATTCGTGTTCAATTGTGTGGCTAAAATCGGCTGTCATGTCAGCATTCCGGCTACTAATTCATCCACAATAATTAGAGATAATTTTTATATAATTATTTTAAAATTTAGTGATTTCATTATTACAAAAAGAATTATTATTTTAGAATAAGTGATAGTTGGTGCAATAAATTCCATATTTAAACACGAAACTAACAAGTTGTGAGCTCTAAACATATCTACTTGTGTGATAGAAATAGATTAGACAAAATAATATATGAATATATCTAATAAAATGTATATATAGCACTAATTAGAGACAAAATAAAGGAAGAAAATTGAAGATGGTATGATCATATACTATGTAAACTCCCAGATGCTCAAATTTAAGAATATGATAGATTAGTTGTATCAAGTAGGAAGACAGGCAAAAATAGATCTAGAATCACGTGGAACGAAATAATGTTTAAGAATTTAAAATTACTGAAGTAGACTTAGCCCTTTAACATAGGAATGTGGAGGAAAGAGATCCATAAAATTGACTCCATTTAGTATGAGAGTAACTTAGTTGTTGTATTTGTTTCGAGTTTCAATGTTTCAAATTCATTAATTGTCAATTTCTTAATAATAAAAACTTTACCAACAAACTTCAAAAAAAAAAAAAGTATAAGCAATATCCCCTTTCCCCTATTTCATTTCAAATATTTATTTGAAATTTATTTTTCTTTCACTTTAAATATTTATTTAGTATTTAATGCTATTTTCCGATTTTACCTTTATTAATTAAAATATATGCTCTTCTTTGAACATTTATAAGAAGATATTAAGATAAATTGTAATAAGAAATTTAAAAAATTGATAAAATCTAATTATTTTTTTTAATTTGTGTTAAAAAATTATAATGGACATTTGAAATGAAAGGGATGCGCGTGTTAACAAGTTAATTAACATGAAAGAATTTGTCCAAAATAGCGTTAGAAGTATGAAGGCATGTTAAATAAATGTGCCATATAAACTAGTTAGTAGTTATGGTGTAAATTATGCATATTGCACATTCTATGCAGATTCTATCACGTTTCATTCTCCATCAAGGATAGAATATATGAAGAACAAAAAAGGCAAGGGATGGATTTCTTTCTGATACTATGCTTTATCATCTCTTTAATTTATTCGTTTTAACCATCTTCTTAAAAATTAAGGGAAAGTAATTGCTATTTAATCAACTTTCGATGGCCTTTAATTCCCATTACATGGATACTGGAAAGATCAATTATGTCTAATATAAACTTGATGAGCTTATAATTGTTACGATTTTGAAGAACACCAAAAAGGAACTCTAGTTTTGCTCTAAATGCATATTTGGGCAACTTATTTTTTAAAGGATTAACTGAGACACGCCCGGTCGGTAATACAGTGACCACGAGTACAATTAACTCTCTCATGTCATTAATTATGTATGACATAATTATACTAAATACGAATACGATATGATTAACCAATTATGTAAAAGTCAAAACACATACAATAAAGTTATAATTCATGTTGACATGATACGATTAGATATGATTAATTAAATTTGTCTAAACATATATAAGTTATATGATATGATATATATAACTTATTTACACAATAATCATACATTTAAACGCAATATAAGACACAATTATACATGAAAAATACAAAACAATATATTAAAAAATAATAAATTTGTAAAAAGTTTACACATAAAATTATTCATATACAAAATTATTATAAAAATAAACTATATAATTCATTAAAAAAATCTACAATTTGAAAATTAATGAGTCTTCAATCCATTAGCATTTGGTATATTTCTGTCTTTTTTAATTATATAAGTAGAAAATAATTAAATATATATTAATTCATCTAAATATAAGTTTGCAAATATATTAGTATAATATTAGCTAATAAATAATATACATAATTAATTTATTAATATTTATTTTTATATAATAGTATAATTAATTTTTACATAATGTATTATAAATTTATATTATATATATTTAAAAATATTACAATATATATTTGAATACTTTATATAGTTAAATAACACTAAAATTATTAAATATTTTATATATTTTTAAATGTATCTAATTGTATTTTAATAGATTAAACATTTATTTATGATATAATTTTTTTTGTGTCCTAAACACGTGAAACGACTATAATATATATCTATTTAATTCAAATTTATACATATTTAAGTTCATATCATATATCTTATCATATCGTTTAATTGTATGGTATTGAAAATTGTCACTTCTATATATGTTAAACTTTATTCCCCCAACATTGCCCCCATACAGTAGAATTGGTTTAACCATCGTCTTATCGAACTTTCTTTTTCTTTATTCGGCGTCTTCTTGTCCCATATTACTCATATGAGTCCTTTTCATTTTAACTATCTTGCTTTTAATTTTATGGTTTATCTTTTTAAACTTGGGAACAAATTATGGTCAGAATATCATAATATTTGTTTTTCACTATCTTCACTTCTTATTCATTCAATTTTTCTAAGGAAAACCCTTTGAGAAACTTAATAAACTTACTAATTAAATTGGAAAGAAGGTGATTTATATGTCTTTATTGAACATATTAAGATCCTTCAAAGATTTTTACCTTTAAATTTGAATTCCTAAATTTATTAAACTTTAATATCTAGGATATGAAAAAAAATTTACATCAAAAAGTTAAATATTGAATGACCATTTTTAAATATCAATTAAAGCATAATACAAGGAATTAAAGTTATCTATATATGTATATATGTATTTTTGCACTGCAAATCAATAGGAGAAAACGTCACATTCTTTTGCTTCTAAAACTTGAACATATCTCGATGGATACAACTAATTTTCTATTTAGAAAATCCTTACCCAAAATTTAAATTTTACAAACTTTTTTTTGTTGTAAATTAACAATTGAATGATACGAGTCAATCTGTAATGATTATGCAATTGAATAAATATGCTGCCGTTTCAAGTACGTATTGACATCTTTTATATGGCCAATTTTCAGTAACTTGGCAAATATGCATAAGAGAGGAAGAGATCAGAATTTCTACTATAGCCTATCTTCAAAATCCAAATGCAATGCTATTATTTGTGGTTTGAAAGAAAAATTATTTGGAGATGGAAAATTTATGAAACTTGTCTTTAAAAGTTTTCAAAGCAATTAGTAGGTTCAGATCTGAAACACGTGTCAAATGCCCAGATGGTCGGGTTCTTATCTTGCTGTACCAAGTATCAAATTCCAAATGAGATCAATATATACGTGATAATTAAAAAAAAACATATTAAAAACTATTAGTTCATAACATGTAACCCCTGCACTTTTAGATCAGGAACTATGAAATTTCAATTATTGAACTTTTTTTTTCATATTTTTCTTTACCAAGTATCTAGAAATACCCAAATAGAAAAAAATACATTGCAAAATCCAATCTATGTTTGATGAAATTATTCTCACGAAAATAGTTTAATCATAATATGAATGGTCTAATTTAATTATCTTATATATATATATATATATATATATATATAATATTTGCATTGCAAGTGAAAATCTGAGCTGTCTTCTTAATTGGCCACAATAATTGAAAAATAAGGTTGTGACCAGCAAGACAATAATGAATGAATAGTAATGGAATTAAAGTGGCAGTCATTATCCTATAAAATTAAATTTGATTTCATCTAAGCAAATCTAAGAACAAAAGATAACACTGTAATATGCATTTATTTATTAAAATGATAATGCAGGATTAACAAACAAATATGGATTTGATGGTTGATTTGTCGAGGGTACACCATAAATAATTAATTAATAAAAAATAAATGGAAAGAATGTTTGTGCTTTTTGGGGAAGCTTCTCTCCTGAGTGCTAATCCTGTCCTACAGGCAATTATTCTATTACTTTTATGGAAATAGATTAGCCTACTGTCCTAATTAAGAATATTAATTTATTCTTACCAGCCAGCATTAATGTGCTTGGCTGAATGGATTTCATTATCTTGATTTAATATATATATCATCTTAGTATCAATTAATTAATTATCCAGTCATATATATTAGCTTTAACCTTTAATTGATCAGGACAGAGGGTAATTCCTACCTTAGAATTCCTAATTCGCAGGTAGACTTCACCCATTGCCAACTTTCTTTATTTTAAGCCCCAAAAATGTAATTACGATAAGAATTCTCACTTCTTGTGGCGGGCATTCCGAAAGTTAGAAATTGATGGGCTTAAAGAGTTGCCTTTTTTTTTTTTTTTTCTTTCTCGATGTCCACTCTGAATTTTGGTATACCCCTTCTAAAATAAAAGTAGAAATATTTTCTTTTCTTTTCTTTTTTTGAAATCGTTGAAATATTTTCATTTATATATAATTTCCAGAATTTTTCTATGTATCCATTTTTTAAATTTTATTCATAAAATTTTGATTAGAATTTAAATTAAATAAATAGCTTGATGGTGGAGTCTATATCTCATAGCCAAACAGGTTAGAAGTTCAATTCTTATCAATCTCTAATACATATGACATACTGAGAGTATGCGTAAAATCTACAAGATGCATTTCACTAACTAACTATATAACATAAGCGATTAAAGCATAAATAATACATAAAAGCACAATCAAAACTCCCAAAGGGCAAAACACCTAATTAAATTCTGACATATATGTATCTATGTATATACTTGTAAACTTTGGACATAGAAAAACTATTACATAATGGAACAGGCATGTGGGTTATCATCACTGAACAAGGTAGTGAACTTCTCATCAGGGGCATTAGGGCTAGGCAGTGCTTGATACACATTCTTAACAAAACCAGAGGGTGCCTTCTTATCATAGGCTTGAGCCACATATGGATAGGCTACCAAATTGTATGGCACATATGGCCAAAACTCTGCTCTTTTTCCTGTGCTTCTCACTTTCTTTAACACCTTGTTTGGCTCCACGCACCCAGTCACTGTTACCCTGCTTTGCTTTCTGTTCACTTCCACCGACTTCACACCTATTTTTAAGATAATCACGAACACAAAATATCACGTTAGCCAAGAATCTCATTTTTTGTTTCCATCATTCCCTTGCATTAAAAAAAATTAAGAGTAAAATTTATAATTTTATTCATATTAATTAAACTTTTTAAATAGGTATACACAGAGAATGTAAAAAGAAAAATACTTATTTGGATGAGATGTAATTATTATTATTTCACATACATAACAATTATAATAGGTGTAATTCATAAATTTTTTTTCATAAATTTGGATATAGACAACAAGGCTATATATTAATAATAGAATTGGACTAGAGGTTAGCTAGATGGTCCAGTTAATCTTTAGTTAGATATCGTGTTGGGTTTGGTGCATTTATTATGGCAAAAAGGATGGGCTTTAAATAATTTAATGGCTATTCATAAGAAGGGTTGAATAGAAATTAATGTATTTTTCCTTGTCTAATTATATAGGAGCCGGTAAAATGGTTAAAAAAAAAACAAAGCTACTTCCAAACTATGCTTTTTGCTTGTTCTCCCCAAATAGTTTTGAAATAGCAAAATGGAAATTGGAAGTAACAAATTAAGGCTCTGCAAAAAATTTATGATGTCAGAAACCATAAGACGACTTGGTATCAATGCAAAGACCAGAGTCAACACTCGTTAGGTCACCTCCAGTTCCACAATACGAGGAACCTCCCTTCTTTTACTCTTTTATTTTTCCTTTTTTCCCCTTTTAATTTTATGTTCTCTTTTGCCTCTATAGTCCTCTTTATGAAATATGTCAAGAAGAATAAACATACAGATAGTTGAGGGCGAAAAAACTAAAATAGATCTTACCCAAAAAAAAAAAGAGAGACAGAGAATAGTCTTAGAAGGTGGCTTTTTGTGGGATTTTTTTTAAAAAAAGTTTTGCGTTATATAAGCTTAATTAATGTGTTGAAGATTGCTTCATTCCCCTTCCGAATTCATAGTTATATATATTGATGAAGTACAACAAGTTAAAGAAATTACTAAAGAAACAAGAGAGAAAGAAAAAGAGAGTAGAACCTTTCATGTTAGAAACAGCATGCTTCACTCTCCTTTCACAGCCATCGCAGTCCATTTTCACTTTGATATCAACTGTCTGAAACACAAAAGCATGTGAAATAACTGCTAGTGAACAGATACTCAAAGAATCCAGTAAAATACAGAAAAATTAATTAATTAGGAGTGAATTAAAATAAAAAAGGTTACCTGCATTGGGTTGCGCTTCCTTTTCTTTTTAGCATAGGTAAACAAGTCTGAGATGTAATCTGAGAGATTGTCAAGTGCACCCATTTGCTTCTTCTTCTTCTTCTTCTTCTTAAAGTTAAATAGTAGAGAGTTTTAGAGAAAGAGAGGAAAAGAGAACCTTATGCAGCAAGAGAAATGCAAGAATGGAAATAACTCTAGGCTATATATAAATATATATAATAACTATGATTGATTTGATGAGGAACCGTGTTGGTGCAAGTTGTACCTTAATATTAAATTAAAATATTAAATCCTAAAGATAAAGACTTGTGTCTCAAAATCAAGCTATTTCCAAACAAAATATCATGCCGCACAGCAGCTATATATAAGAATTATTTTTGGGTTTTTCTTGGATTTGGCTCCAAAAAAATTCAAAAAATAAATAGAATAAAATAAAAATTAGTAAATGTGTTTCACACTTTTACTTGTTGGCTTCTATTACAGGTTAATGGGGAGCTGTACGTTTTCTTTAACCTAAAGAAAAGGAAACAGTTTTATTCATTTTGACTTGTTGAACAATGGCCTACTCACTGTTATTTGTGGCAAAACAATATATATGTAGAAACTGCAATATAATTAATTAATTGTGGCAAAATTTATGGAGTAGCACTTAATTAATTATTAGCCATCATTTTAATAGCTATATATTATTTGCTTTGTTGATGTTTTCTTGCATGCAAAGAAAAAATAATGATTTTAAAAGAAAAACAATTATATATTTTGGTGACATAATTGTACGTAACTACGTATTGCATGATAGAGTTTTTGTTTCGATATATATTTATAATGATCTGTAACACATCTGTCCTTCATCATTGCAAAGGATCAAGGGGGTGTTCCATGATCTGATTCTGAGCTGCCTCCCAGGTTCTTCTCCTCTGCTTTATGACCCCTTTCCCCATTAATACGCGGCGTTTAGTTGTACCAATCCTCCCATATCCACCCCTATTTTTTACTTTTGTACAATTATATTTGATTTTAGGGTAAATTCCTACCACCCAGTTAGTTTTCTTATTTTTTTGAAATATATTATGAATTCCCTTGTATTTAATATACTATCTATTATTTCATTTATTTTTACCATTATATAAAAATAAAATATCAAATTTTTTATTTTTTATTTTAAAAAATACCAAAATTTTTTAATATCATCAATTTGATATCAAAATGTTAAATTTATCTTTTTTTTAAGTTAACAAAATGTTAATTTTGTCAAAAATAAATAAATAAGGGTATTTTAAAGTTATTTTTAATAAAATTCTAATTAACTAATAAAATATTTTATTAAAAATAACAGAATATCTTTTTAATTAATAGAACTAAATACGAGGAAGTCATAGTAAGTTACCCAATTACTCTTAATTTTATTTTTTAAATAAAATTTAATAACACATAGACCAATTTCAATACATACCTAGCTTTAAAATATGAGGGAAATACGTCCAAAAATCAAACAAACAAAATCCTATGTCTTATAATTAAGCAAAATTTTAAGGATTAATGTAAATGGTTTATGAAATCAAAGGTAATATGATTAACTTAATGAGATGGGGGTCAATGATTGAAGAATTTTAGGTGAAGTTCAACCAAATCCTGTAGTAATTAATTAAGCCATCGCTTTGAACAAAAAAATTCAAGTCTTGTCTGTTGACAGAAATTTAAATGTTAACTTGTGGCTTGCAATTCGCTTTATTTCATATATGTCATTTTCTCTAATTTCTGCATTATTTTGTTTTCAACTATCCACATGCATTATTACAATAAGCAGCTGTCGCCATAAAACCCTTCCAAATTTTCCATTTTTTTTCCAGGAATTCCGAAATCTGTTTTTCTAGTTTTGTCTTCTATATAGTTCTATATTTCTATGAAATGTGAACATTGAACAGTAATCAAAAACAAAATTAAATGAAGACTACTTCATTCTCATTAGAAAACAGAAGATGTACAAGAATATATACAGTGCTTGCAAAAGAAAAAAAAATAGCTAACAATAAGACTACGCTAAAAACATAATTATCTTGCTAAATTATGTCGTTTTACACTTCTTCATATAAATATATGTAGCTATCAGAGTATAAATATACACGGGACGAACCTAAAAAAACTAACTTTAGTAAGAGTAAACTTTATCAAATTTAATTAATCGAATAAAATATTAATATATTTTAATTTCAATATGAGATAAAAAAAATATAATATATAATTACTTCTAAATTTTAATTCAACAATCAGGCAAATGCCCCAAATGTAAAACCACCCCGAATATACATAGCTATCAAACATTATACCCTCAGCTACAAACAACACAGTCACCTTAATTATTGCATGGAAAGCAATCTCCAAGCTGTTAAAAGATTATTATTATTTTTAAATAAAAAAAAGAAAATTAAATGAACCCTATAAAATAAAGAGAAGTAGGGCTATCTATTAGATGCATTATTGGGGTGTTGGCGTGAAAAGGACTTTTACATCTAAACTTGATTGGCCACCCATAACACCATGTATTAACCACACATTTATTTATATACAAGAGAGCCACGAGAACTCTAACATGCTTTGCTCAAATAAAATAATTAAGTATATAAATGTTGGACAGAATGGTCAAAAATCGGTGCATGATTTTTTTTTTTAATAAACAAGGTTAATCATAGGATGTTACATAAGAAAAGTATTAATAATTTAAATTCTTTTTAGACACTTTTAATAATTTTTTTATAATAATTGATATAATACATATATTACTATATAATTAAATTAATTTAAATATAATCGTATAGACCAAATATACTTAAGAATTTCTATGCTAATTTACTTATATTGTACATTCAATAATTAACTTAGTCCATAAAAAAATCAAAAATTAAGTATAGAGAAGTAATTTTCTTAAAATAATTAATTTTAACATTCTACTCAACTTTAAATTGAGAGGATATTCTCAAGTTTTTGTTGCAAATATATGTGAGGAGATTGTTAATATCATAATCAACAGCCGTTTTAATTAGTCCTAATTTCGTAGGCAATAATTAGTGGATTGAACGTTAAAGCAAAAATCTCTATGCAACACCAACTTATGAACAAGAAAATTTTGTTTTCCTTTCCCTTGAAACCCTAAAAAAATGAATTATTTTCAAATTATGAGTCTGTTTGGTGCTGAGTTTGAAAAAAATATTTTTGGAAAAAAATTTTATTATTTTTAATTTTTTTGAGTTTTAAAAACTTTTTTTTGGAGTAAACAGGTAAATAGATAGTTTTTTCAAAAAAAAAATCATTCAATTAAATAAAAAAAATTCTAAATATTTTTTTTGGATACTCAATAACAATTTCAAACTCTTATATATTGGAAGTAACCAGGTATACAAGTTTTATTTACAGCTGCAGAGCAATAGATTCCATTTTCGGGACCAATTGATACACCAACTCTGTTATTATAGCAAATGATTGAAATACTGCAAACACAGTTTACTTAGCCCCCCAATAAATTTTGGGTTTTTTTTCTGTGCAATTTCGGTTTATTATACATAAGAAAAAAATAAAATGATATTTAAAAAAATATTATTCTCGCCATTTACGGGTTTTAATTAATCTTGAATTGAGTTAAGATAAGTATTTATGCATAAAACTTCCAACACGATTTCATATTAATTTGACCAACTTGACTTGTCAAAGAGTACATATAGTTTTTTTGACAAAATAATTTTTAAAAAAAAGGTACATATAGTTTCCGAAAAGATTAATGATTGAAACCAAAAGGCCAGCTTGGCATATTTAGTTGGAGTTTTGGTAGATGTCTCTGTTAATTTGCAATTTTTTCCTTTTTCTCTGCCCAATTGTACAAAGTACAAGAAGTGTTATGTTTATTAATTATTAGGGATTTCTTTTTATATGACGTAATTAATTTCAATTGTTGCAAAAATAAATATCATAACATATCCTGGAGGTTTGAATTAGAACTGTACGAAATAATAAGTCTCAATTCTGCCACATAAAATACCATATTTATTATTATTTCATATACAAAATATTACTCTTGGCATTATAAATCATCATCATCATGATTATTATTAGTTATTTTACTATTTTTAATAAAATAATTAAAAATAATGCTTGTGTTTGTGTTCCATACATTTTTTTCTTTAAACTTTTAATCTCTCTCTATATATTGTTTTAAGTTAATTTTGTGAGACTCCAACTCAACTACTAGTAAAGTTTAAAAATCAGTTGCTAATATATTTCAGTTAATTTTAATTTTAATCAGCCGTTAGATTAATCTATTAATTCTATCACAGTATTTTTTTTCATATTAGTTGGTAACTTATTAGATTTTATATTTGTATGTAGATTATATTACTCTTTTAAAACTTATTAATTATAAAATACCTCTCTCTAAAATAACTTTTTTTATATGAATAAATTACTTACAATTTATAAAAATAATATATAAATATATAAATATTATGAATAACAATTAAACTAATTATAATATTCGTTGTTTATATGAAAAAATATGTATATACATAAAAAAATATTTTATATTTCAAAAATATAAAATATATGAATAATATGTTTAAATATATCCGTAATGTATAAGTAATATATTAACAATTTTTTATCAGATACTTAGAATTATTTATTATAAACTAATTAATCAAACAAGCTACGTGATTAAGTAATTTTTGAATTGCATTATAAAATGAGCTTTGTTTGATTTATTATGAATATAACAGACTAGTAGTATCAACGGAGTGGTTAGCAATGCCAATTGAGTTCACAAAACCGAGTCATCAGCGTCATGTTCTGATCATAATTATTAATTGTCGACGCGTATATGCTGGCTGATATTTCAGACTAGGGACTATAGTCTCATCTGCATCGTGTGGTTCCATGTTTAATAATGTTACTCTAAATAATGTCATAATAAATTGATATAATTTATAATAGGAAATATGCAATTTTTTTCTTCTGAAATTTACTCAGTTAAAAAAAATGCAATTTTTTTAGCCTTTGATATTTGTAATTTTAATTATATTAAATACTTATTTGAGGAAAAAAAATGCATTGATTATAAAGAAGAAAACCAATTTCGTCCAAAAGAAGGAACAAAAAAAAAAAAAAAAAGAAGCTAAGCTTGCCGCATATCAAGGGCAAGTGCGTGAGCGTGACCCTAATATTAAATTAATAAATTTGTCCCATTATTATAAAAAAATGTCACGTCTCCCCACAATTGCTTTTTACCAACTCCAGATTTTAGACTTAATTACTGTCTTTACCACTAAAAAAGAAATTCGATAATTAAAAAAATTTCCAAATTACCTGGAGTTATACAGTATAAATTTTAAAATCTAAAACAATACTAATTTAATATATTAAATTTTATGGGGTTAAGAGAAATTACAATAAAAGAATTTTTTGTCATTTTATAATTATTTAATAAAAAATTTAACAGAATAATTTATTATAAAAAATAAATAATATAATTTTAAAATTTCTAATTTTATTTTAAAAAAATATTAATTTATTTTTTATACGAACCCATTTTAAAAAAAATGAATATAAAAATAAATGCAGACATGTCACAATCAGCTGGGGGAATTAATGAACGCTAAGAAACCCCGAATATATATTGGAATAGGCAATAAGTACTGCCACGTAATGCAAACTTGAACAATCATATTCATCTATTAATATAATATATATATATATGTAGAGTATGTATTAACTGTGAATTGCACCGCATATTTCTTGCGCTCGCAGTTTTCAATTAACCGTGAAATGCCACATTATAATTTTGAGTAATTGTTTTAAAAAAACACATATTTGACCATTAGTGAAAGTTTTTATATAATAACAAATAAAAAATGTCAATAATTTAAAGAAATTATGAAAAATGATATATTCAGCTTTATATTAATAAGAGATTAAAAAAATATAAAATAAAAAAACACCGAGAGGAAAGTAAATATATATAAAAAAATTGTGCAAAATACATATAAGTTAAAAACTTTCAAAAAAAAACTGTTAAGCTTATCAAATTAGTAAACAAATTTTATTTATAACAATATAACAAAAGTAATTAAACACATTAAATAAAAAAATATTATAATTTTAAGAATAAAAAATTGTTGTTTTTAATTATTTTATTGACTTAAATTAAATAATTCATGTATAATGTAGCAAAATTACATTATGAAAAAAAAACAAATAAAAAAAATAAACGAGTCGAGATTTTTTTTAAAAAAATATTGAATACAACTATATTATTATAAATATAAATATTTTTATTTAATCTTATGCGATTTAATATCTTTTACAATTATATAAACTAATAACATTTTTATCATATATCAAAAATATAAACTTGGAAAGTATTCTTTGCACACCTAATATCAAGGATCTTGCTGGAATATCTTTGAAAATCTCTTTCAACAGAATTCTCCCTTTGTAGTCCCTGATTCCTGTCCCTAATTTATGCCTTGCCGTTTGTAATTAGTTTCCTTTCTCTTTGTTCGCTTGTGCATTTATTTATGGTGGTGTATCTTTCTTCAAATTTAAGGAATGAGAATTGTTTTGCTCTCTAAAACTTTCAAGGGAGTTAGAGGCTGATTTATTGTCCAATTCCAGGAATTTCGCACAGCTGGACAGTGAGAGATGCAGTAAATGGCAATGATTGGAATGTCAGTTTTCTTCGTGATTTCCTTCCTCCTGAGGTTTCGAATGATGTCAGTATGAGTTGTATCCCGAATTCAGACCTGGAAGATGATGGGAGGATCTGGCAATTGTCTCCTAATGGTCAATTTTCTATTGCAGTAGCTTATAGAGCTCTTCTGCTTGTTGATGAGTTAGATGGTAATAATTTGTGGGATTTGATTTGGCGGCGGAGAGGGCCCCAAAGATTTGGAGTTGAGTTTTCATAACCGGCTTCTTACTAACCAAGAATGATTTAAGTGACATCTGTCCTCTTCTTCAATTTGTGAGGTATGGCATAGTAAAGTGGAAATTGTGTTACACGTGATTCGCGAGTGTGGTGAAGCCAGAGCTATTTGGGATAAGTTGTTGATCCCGAATGACGTAGCTGGATTTTTTTATGGATTCTTTCTCGGATTGGTTTGCTGTCAATGTGAGGACTGGTTTTAAATGTCAAGCCAATGTGCATTGGTGCTTGCTTTTTGGTTTCACGTGTTGGTATATATGGCGCTGGCGTAATGGGTTGACCTTTTGTAATGAAAGGGTTGCAGCTGGTTCCAAAATTCCTATAATTCTCTGTTCAATTAAGCCCAGTGTAACAGCTTTTGATGAATTGGCTGTGGTTGTTGAAGCTATGATTCGCTGGTCTCCCCCGCCGGCTGGTTTTTGCATGTTTGAATACAGATGGTGCGTTTAGAAGTAGACCTTGCAACCGCAGGAGGTGTTTTCAGAGATTTCACGGGTAAGTGGTTGGGAGGTTTCTCTGTCAAGTTTTGGAATGTGTTCTTTCCGCGCTGAGCTTTGGGGGATCTGGTTATTGGGTTGAGTTATGCGTGGAGAATGGCTGGAGAAGGGTTTATGTACAAATGGATAATATAAGCGTGGTATTTGTGCAAATCGAATTCTTCTTGGAGATTTGATCGTCCGTATTAGATGGTTGTTGAATAGGGAATGGAAAATCCAAATTGTTCATGTTTATCGATAGACAAATGTTGTGGCGGATAAGTTGGCTAATCTAGTTTTCGATAAAAAAAAGAACAAGATGTGGCATGGACAAGCTCCGGAAAGAGTGGGGTTTGTATCTGCTTGGCGATGTTTCTAATGCGGCTATGTCCCGATTAATTGTTATATAATATTTTTGTTCTTCCAGAAAAAAAGGCATGCAGAAATTAAAGAAAGGTAATAATTTGATAAAATTTCATTAATTACCCCTAAATTAATGCATTAATCACTATAGATTATATGTAACTTGGTATATAAATATGGCCATGGGTTATAGTAAATTAAAGCTAATGCAAGTTTAATGTTGCTGCCCAAAAATGGTCATGATTGGCGTATATATTAAGATTAACTTAACTTGTACTAATCTCAAATATAATTCAAATAAAACTACCGAAAAAGATGTGGTTTGAACATACAATGCGCTAAATGAATAATAATTATAACACACAATGAACTAAGAACAAATAAATAATAAGATAATTTCTCAAATATTTTCAAATATTCAAAATATGATATCAATAATAAATCAATATTCAGTAAAATTTAGAATTTCAAAAAAAATTAAATATCTACAATATGTACTGATTGACAAAATAATTTTTATTTCATATGTAATATAATATAATCAAATCAAAATTTTAAAATACATGGTACAATATAGTAATGATATTTCATACTACTAACGTCAGATAGTTGGTAAGTGCACAACCAACAACATATACAAATAACAAATATCATTAACCATATATATTAATATACATGCTTCTAATGCAAGTACAATGACAAGTTAGAATATGATCCTAATGATGTGATATCTATGGAGAGTTTAGATAACAAATAATAGATATATTGCTTATAATGAAATCAGATAACATATATATAAATTGTTTACAATAGATTCAAATAACAAATAAATTAAGTAATAAACCGGTTTGAAAACAATATTTATAAGCAAAAATTCAATTAACAATATCAATTCAATTTCAGATAAAAAAATTATATATTATTTTTTTAAAATAACATTTTCAATAATATTTTTCTCAAACAAAAATTTACAAATTAGTGTAGATAACATAATCAAAAACTATTTCCTAAAGTAACAATTTCAATAATATTCTCTTCAGACAAAACAATTACAAACTAGTGGAGATATTTTCAAAATATCAATATTGAAAATATTTAAATAAAAAATATCAAGAGTATGTTTTTAGAAGCCTAAAACTCTAATGTGAAGGAAATTTATCAATAAACAATTTTGGTAATAAATACAAATTAAATAATAATAATAATTTTTAGATAAAATATATTTAAGTTATACAAACAATTTTATAAAATCTCATTTGCTCAAATAAAAGTATTGTAACATTGAATAAACATTTTATAAAATATGATTTTTTATTCTAGAAGTTTTAAAATATAATTTTAAAAATATGTCATATACTATAATTACCACTCACCCTAAAACTAAATCCAAGTGCAGACACAAAGTTATCAATTTACTGATCGAGTATCTCAATTTCCTAACTCATATGAAACCAACAGAGAAAAAAATATTATTATAATAATATTTAAAAATCTAACTATTTGTAAGTGATGACACTAAGAAAATAAATATAGATATAATATAAAATTGAATAATTATGGTAACAAATTTTTTGATATTTGCTTGGTCATAATACTGTGTTTTAAAAAAGAATGCAACAGTGTGGTAATTTGAAATCTTAAAGAAAATAATTGGATTTTCAATTGAATATACTGTATATGACAGATAAAATTTTACTAAACACCATTAAAGAGAAAGAAGATGAAAAAATAATAATTTCAAAACGCTGCATCTATGGTGGGGAGAAAAATAAAATAATAAAATAATTTTAATCAATAAATAAAAGAATAAATTACATAAAACTTTTGAAATTTAATAAATTACAACCAGAAATTAAATTTTAAAAAATTAACAGTTTATTTAAAAATATTATTTGAAATAACAATTAAAAAAATTGTGACTTATATATATTAGTTGTTCTACAATTATAGTCATTAGGAACAAGTAAAAATTATAAATCCTTATCAAAAGTTATTAAACTGTATATAAAATTTTAAAAAATTTATAAAAAATATTTCAAATATATAAAATTATATTATATATTACATTGTAATATTTAAAATTTATAAAATATAAAATTTTAGAAAATTTTCAGACTACAAAAGTACAACAATGAACGGAAGAGGGAAAAAATAAGAATTGTAAAGGGAAAGAGCTGCAGAAACTTCAACTAAAACAAGTGTGATGTCAAATCAATTAAAAAATAGAAAAAAAGTAGAATTTTAAACACAACACGTGAAAGTGTTATATATATATATTAGTTGAAAATAAACCCATTGAATAAGCCATTAAAAATAGAGAACAGTTATAGTTGATAATTGACAACAAATTTTAAACAAAATATAAGAATAATAATCTGATACAGAGAATAAATTATGAAGAAAGAGAAAATATTGAACTTACCAATTTTACAGATTTGAATTTTTGTGAGGGCAAAATTCTGAGAAAGCGGCTGAAGAATAGAACTAGAAGCAAAAACAATTATAGTTGATATATTTTATTAGGATTTGGTTACCTAAAATAAATTTGTTTGGTTTACAACCAGTAGAGTTTGAGGTTGTTGGATAATTTGAATTAAAATGATAATAATAATTAAAATATTATTGGATAAAATATCGCAAAAATAAAAGCTTTGTATTCCAAATGCAAAGTTATAGAAAAATCAAGGAAATCAAAGGGTCCAAGTGAAACAACAGCTCTTGATGAAACTCCAAGTGAAACAATAGCCACTGATGAAAATCCAAGAGAAACAATAGCCGTTGATAAAACTCCAAGTATTGAAACAACCCAGGATACTGATCAGGTGATTAACACCAATACAATTGATGAAGGACAAGAAAGTAATATTGATCAAGAAAATGGAGTAAATATTCCCACAGATGAGATTCAGAATCAGCAACAGCAAGAATCTAATGAAATATACAATCAACATTTGATGTACGATATTCGGGAAAAAGAGAATCAGATTGAATTTCGACAAAAAAATAATGTGAATTCTTTTCTGTTTTTGGTAGTTAATTTCATACCTATTATTTAATTTTGTATTATTTACCATAAAATAATTTTTGAATTTTTATTTTCAAAAAATTGCTAAACTAATTTTTTTTCTTACAAAAGTCACTTATATCAAATTTAGTTACATCAACAACTAAAATTATGATGTGATATTGGAGTTTTGTCGCATCATAATACGCAAGCAAAAAATTTCACGTGTGGATAAAAAAAGCAAAAAACTTAGATGTCTATGTAGATAAAAAAGACAAAAAACTTTTGTTCTATTAAATTTTATTTGTAATTACTAAATTTATACTTTAATTACAATTCAGTTAGAAAAGAAAAGTTTAATAATGAAAAAATACTTGAACTTTTTGAGTACCATTAAATACCAGTTTGTTTCAAGGGTGGGAATGAAAGATGAGAATGAATGATAATAAATGAGAATGATTAATTTTAACATGTTATTTGATCAATTTTTATTTATTAAAAAATGATAATAAAATTTTATTTGTATATATTTGGTTAAATATTGGAATGAGAACGAGAATCTAACTTATTTTTTTAAATTTATTTTTAATGTGTATATTGTAACAAAAAATAATTATATTAATTTAAAATTTTAAAATGACAAAAAATAACAATTGTAAAATTCTGATGATACCTAACAAAAAATAAATAAAAAACTAGAAAATCATCTAATACAATATTGTCCAATGCAAGTAAAATTATAAATTCAAGTAAAATACTAAAAAGTTATCAACCATAATATTATCCAATAACAAAAATAAAAATACAACTCCAAGTAAATAGTAGAAACTCATCAAATATAATATGCTCCAAGTTTAAGTAAAATACTAAAATATTATCATTCTAATTATGTCATACTCTAGAAACTTCATGATGATTATAAAGAAAACTGTCATATATTGTCTTCTAGGACTAGGTGGAGCTTGATAAAATACTCTCAATTTTTTGGGTTCAATTGTAAGAATATTTGCAGCTTATAACACTTTAGTACTTAATAAATTATCAATTTGAAACAACATATTCAATATATTGTTGTTTTTCTCTACCAAATCTTGTTCACGTTTCTCTACATGAGACTATGCAAAATAATGGTGGATTAATGAAGGAAAAATTTTGATCATGGTAGATTCAAGAGAAGGTGAAGGCGATTCCAAACAAAAGGCTAAAGAAAAGAAAGATTAAGAAAGTCTAAACAAAAAATTAAGGTTAGTAATTTCAAAATCTATTTATTTCCATTAATTAAGCATGATTTAGAGTTATAAAAATTTAGAAATTTGTGTATTTTGCATATAATTGCTAATTGATACTTAAAACATGATTGAGAGATTATGAAAAGTGAATTAGAATAGTTAATTTCAATTAAAAAAATTAATTAGTAAAAATTATAAAATATGACCTTATTGTGTGAAAATTGAATATTAAGGAATAAATACATTTTATTGTAATATTATGATACATATAGAATAATGAATGTATAAATTAGTGAAATGAATAATTAGAAAGTAAAAAAAAAAATTAATGATGAAAATTAATTATAGGCCGAAAAATGAAGAAGAAAATATTAATATTTTTCTTGCTAATTAAATAAAAATTTAGTCATGAAATGCAAGAAAATATGATTTTGAGTGTGTTTAGATTTATTAAGAATTTTTAAATGATATATTGAATAATTTTCTAATTATTGATTTTATTATGCATGAAATGAAAAATAATGATTAAAGTGTGTTTAATGATGCTTAATAATTTAATTGAATATTCATAATGAAATATTGATATATTAGAATGGAATATATGAATTTAATAGAAATTGAATTAAAAGAATAAAATAATGTAATTAGTTATTTTTTTGATAGTTAAATCTAGTCCAGAATATAATTAGCTAGTCATAGGGGCACCATTATTGCGGTGCAAATCATGACGACTCGCTTATGTAGGTCAATGATGGTCTACTACAGTAATAGAGATTCAGTGAATAATGTACAGTGCAGTGTTCGAGTAATTATTTGGAATTACTCTTCAGTGTAGTGGACTTTTTGTTCCACGTCCCATGTATCTGGTCCAAAAATTTTCTATCAGATGAAAACTAGGGGCAAATTTGAATAAAAGTAGTAATAATGTTAAAAGTCAAAAATAAGTGAAAACATGATAAGAATGATAAAATGATATAATTGTAAAAATGATAAAAGTGACAAATGTGAATAAAATGATAAATGTAAAAATATGAGAAAAATGATAAATGTGAAAAATATAATAAATATAATAAATATGATAAAAATGATAAAAATGAATAAAGTGAAAAATATGAGAAAAATATGATAAAAATGACATAAGTTATAAATTTGATAAATATGATAAAAGTGATAAAGATAATAAAATGGTATAATAATAATGATGATAAAAATGATAATTGTGACAAAAGAAAAAGATATAGTAAAATTGAAAAATGAGAAATAAGTGGAAGAAAATGAAAGAAAAATGTTAAATTATGTAGTTAAAAAGAAAATAAATGAAAAATAAAAATGTTAGTGACAAAAGTGTAAATAAATGTAAAGCAATGACAAGATTGTAAATAAATAAAAATTTAGGAACTAAAGTGAAATTTGTATCTAATTAAATAAAAGATTGAAAAATAAATAAAAAAGAAAGAAAGAAATGATTAATTAAAGAAATAAAGTGAAAATGGACTAAATTGAAAGAATAAGAAAGTTCATGAGTAAAATAAAAATAATAATTGAGAAAAATTGTTAAAATGAATTAAGATATTAAATAGTAAATTAAGGATAAATAAAAATAAAACATTGATAAAAAGAATAATAATTATATTAAAGAAACAATTTGAATAATGTATTAAAAATATTATTGTATGTATAAATGCATAAAAAATATATATGTTAATGAAAATTTTTAAATTAGTAATCATTATTGATCATATTAATATTCAACACGTAGTTTTTTGACTGCGTGCAGACAATAGCAGAAAAGGCAAGAGCACACATACAAATTTTTAGAGCTGAAGGAAAAATAAATAAAAGTAGATTAATATCAAAAATGATATATATATATATATATATATATATGCAGTTGTAGAAATAAAAATGTTGTACATATTATAATAAAAACATTTGTGAATTATTATGTGTAAATAATGAAATGTCAACTTGTGATTGAATGAGAAATATTATATTATATGTGTATTGTTGTGCCCAAAAATGGGTTGTGTATTGTTTGAATTGCAAGTGGTATAGTTAATTTATAACCGTTATACTGCTGAAATTTTTGAAAAAATAAAAAAGATTAATAAGTGTTAATAATATTATGGTTATTAAATTAAATTAAATTTTTTTTAGCACACATCGTTTATCATCGTATTAACCGATGTAACATACGTATAAAATGATTGTTATAAGAGTGTCACAACGTTGCCCTTAATATGGAGCAAGAAATCCCTTATCATTAGTGTATCTGTCATTCACCAAATATTAACTTTCACATATAAAAACATACAATATATTTAACATATTCTTTTATTACTATTAGTTGGTATTACTTTAAGAGAGTTTTAAACTGTCAGACTTAGAAATCGCATTTCAAAGGACACGACCATCATGTATTGAACCCTCATAACCAGGTAACACATACACAAATTGCATATCAAGTGAATAAACACCTAAGACATTCATTGCAATATCACATTTTCTTGTTTGATATTTATGTCTCTCCTCAAAAGGCACTGAGACATTAATGTAAGTAGCATCTAGTGCTCCTAAGCAATTATACATAAAAAAGACAAATGACATGTATCGATTTAGTTTATAAAAATTTTATATATTAATTATTTTATAAATCAAAGTACATATATTTTATGTACCTTAAAGTACTTACACCTGTCATCTGTGTAATCATCAGTAATTGGTATAGACTTTTTCAATAACTCAATATACAACTTCAGAATAGCCTTTAAACAATGGTTAAATTGTCAGCTCGTAATTTTTTCACTTCTAATGAAATATGTGGAAATTTTCATATTTTTCTAATGATGAGATAAAACATATAGAAACATAGCAACAATCTCTTCCAATGACATATTTCTAGTCCATTGTAAGCCCTCAATATCCCTAAGCATCTCACAAAATATACCAAATATTCGTCTATTCATGCGAAGCTCACTCTTACACATTTCACCACTCTTTCTTGTTAGCCTACTTATATTTGTTAATCAAAATATCTTTCTATTTTTTATACATCTTAATTGATGTCCACTAATAATAGTTGCACCCATCATGTATCAAAGACAAACATGGTAAAAACGACAGTGATAATAACAATTAAAAATTGCGGCCATTGAGAATTATGCTTCCTTCTTAAAGAGAGACCTAAACAATGCATTTCTTTAAAAAAAGTTCGTTAGAATACATTAAAACAACAAGAAACATATTTATCATACACAAGACTATTTATCATAACTTATGTTGCCCAGATATTAAGCCAAGAAGGGGGGTTGAATTGGAGTTTCAAAAAAATTAAACTTTAAGGTGCGGAAATAATTAATTAATTTTAGGAGGAATAGAGAGAATTTGACACAAGAATTTTTATAGAGGTTCGGGTGTTAACAAACTCTACTCCTCTCGCCAATCGCAATTGGGAGTTTCACTAACACACTAAGTGTTACAATGGAGTTTTACAAGCTCACTCCCAACTAGGGTATTTCTCACAATGGCTCATACATAACCCAGAAATCCCTTGTGTTTTAATGGTTCACATAATAACCAATTTCTTGTGTTTTACAGACTCACACAAACAACCTTCACTTTGTGTTTTACAGGCTCACACAAACAACCTTCACTTTTGTTTTGACAGGCTCACACAATAACCTTTTGATTTGTGTTTTGAGGCTCACACAACTAACCCTTACAAATATTCTACTCTTAACCCAGAAATACCCAAAGCTCACTTGAGTAAAGATTACAGAGAGAACCACTTACAAATCTTAATTGCTCAATAAATGAAGAGCAAAAAGATTTTTACAAAGAATAGATTATGTTCTCAAAGTATGAATGTACAAATAGCTTGAAATAAGATTTTGATTCAAAGTAATTGCCATTATATTGTTATTCTCTTCATTCTCTTGTTCTGAATGCATAAACGACTTCCATTTATACTCCTATGGCTGAATATAGCCGTTGGAGTGCATTAAATACGAAACTAGCCGTTGTACCAACCAAATAATCATGCCCGACATTTTTCTCTTTCATTGTTCACGGGCGTGACTATGTTTGTCACGAGGGTGACCTTTCTTCCCAAGCCGTGACTGAAGTGGTGACCTTGGTCGTGAAGCTCTCTGGAATGTCTTGACACATTGAGTCACAGTCGTGACATACTCATTCACGGGCGTGACCAGCTTCCCAGCCGTGATCCAAGTGGTGACTTTGGTCGTAAAGCTCTCTGGATGAAAATGCATGAACATTCACGGGGGTGACATATTTATTCACGAGGGTGACTGAAATGCCCACTTCACGGTTTGTTCTTCCTTCATGGCCGTGAACTTCAAATGTTGATTTTTGTAATGGTTAGCTCCTTCACGAGCGTGACACATAGAGTCACGGCAGTGAACATGCTACTTCTTGAATTTTGTCTTTCAAATATTATTCTTCCAATCTCTATTCTTGCTATTTTAATCCATGTCATGTATAATAGACTTAGAAAAACAAGTATGTTAAATACAATATTGCTATTATATTTGTTATCATCAAAATGACAGAAATATCCCTCAAGGTTTAACAATCTCCCCATTTTTGATGGTGACAAATAATCTAACAATATGTGATTTTGAGAAGTCTCCCCCTCAAAATATACTTAGGATAAAAAATTTATAATGTGCAAGAATAGTAAATAATGATGTAACATTGAAATAAACTTAACTAGTTTTTAAGTATATGCAAGTTATATGAGAAGTATATCCAATATATACCATAATTCCTTTTTAAGGCATGAAGTATATGTAAGGTATACTTAAGGTATATCATGGCATATTTAATTTTGCAACTTGCATGAAGGTATATGCAAAGTATACTTAAGGAATATCTTATGTATATAAAGCTCAAATTTTCAATTTTATACTTTGCATATGAATTTTTGAATCAAAGTTTCTAATCCCTTTTAATCTATTTCAAAGTCAATTCAATTTTAATTTTTAATTCAAAATTCATTTACCTTAATATATATTGTTAGTTTCTTCTTATGTTGCTAGTTTGATAATATGTTGATACCATTTTCCTTATAATATATTGCTAGTTTTCTCCCCATTTTGTCATCAATCAAAAAGGATAAAAAGATATCAATGAGTTAAGCAAAAGTAAATACATTAATTAAAGGAGAAAAAAATACAAACAAAGTTAAAAGTTCAGAAAGGAAATTGAAAACTTCCTACACACCAACAAACATAAACATAATAAACAAGCAAAAGACAAGCAAATTTAGGCTACACTCTAGCCTAACTCCTAGCCGGACATCCTATCACGAAGCCTAGCCACTTTAGCCTCAAGGCTGTCCATCCGAGACTTCATGAAGTCTTTGAGGTTCTCTAACCTCTCATCCATCGAAGTCTGTAGCTGCTCAAAACATGGTGCCAAGAGATCAACCACCTGTTGCGCTAAGGTCGGTGTGGAAGCCGAAGACTGTCCGATGTCCTGCTCAGCTGCTGGAGGTGCTTCCTCAACCCGAGCCCTCTTCTTTTGTTGGACTCCCTGGAGGCTTGCTTTGAAATCCTCTGTGTCATTATCTTCCCAGATGATCTCCCCAGCAGCGTCAGTGAAGCGGTAGAAAATATCGTTCTGGAAAACGATTCTGACAGCCGCTCCCATCTTGATGAAGGACTCGACATCCAAGCGATCTCGAGGATGTCCAGGGATGAGGTTGAAGTGATGCTCATCCAGCTTCAGATACTCAAGCTTCACTGCTATGTGGGTGACATATGCCCCAATCAAAATATCTCCAGTAGGCTTGGTGGAAATGGAGAGAAGATGGTTTGCAAACCATCTAGAAAATGCCACTGTGAGTCCTCTGCGAGCCATCTCAAAGAGGAAGAGCTCCGACTACCAGATAGTCTCGTTGCTTTCTCCCCTAGCAAATATGCTATAGGTTAGGAACCTATGCAAATACCTGTGCACTGGGGCCACGAGATGAGTGCTCTTTGTCTTCTAAACGTCTCAGCTACAATCATGGCCAAAGTGTGTCCAGGCTGGAGGGGCAGAGAATTCTACCTCAGTATCATTCAGGATGCCTTCAGATGGTAGGCTGAACAATTCCCCAAATTCAATGGCACTGAGGGTGTTGGGTTTGTCGCAAAGTTGGAATTTCACCACTCCAGTAGGTGAAACGTGCAAGGTGTTGAGGAATTCCAGTGTTGGCTCCCTCAAGGTCGACTGGTGAATTTCCACAAAATCTTTCAGATGAAAGACTTGTAGTTGCTTTGTCATAGCCGTCTCAAGCCTGAGACTTCAGACTGTTTTCCATTCGAAGAACCTTGATGACAGTAGAGGTCTCTTCTTCAAAGTTGCATACCGAGGATGACATTGCTCCGGAATGTGGTTCATGAGGTAATCTGCATACCTCCTATGAGCATGGGATTTCTTTCTCTTTCCCTTGGATGAGGCAGTCTCCATTTGTTTTGAAGGATTCGGTTGGTGATGGAGTTGGAAAATTTTTGACAGAAAATTTTATGGAAAACCCTAGAAATGTATGACTTTTGATGAAGATTTGAACTTTTTGTGGTATTTATAGGGAAAGTTTGAGTCTTGGGCACCGAAATCTTCAATGTCTCAATGAATGTGTGTAAATGAGAGCAGTTTTGGGAGTTGGAGAGTTGAAATGAGAAATGTAACCGGCTGCTTTTTATATATTCGATACATTCACGGGCGTGAAGTTGGTGTTCACGGGCGTGAATGATCATGTTCACGGTTTGCTGAAGGAGTGTTCCACCCGTGAATGAAGGCGTGAATAAGTTCACGGGCGTGATATTTGACTGTCACGGACGTGAATGATCATCTGTCACGGGTGTGAATAAACGGTCACGGACGTGAAATGTTGAATTTCACCACTTATGCCCGTGAAGCAAGTCGTGACTCAAGGCATGAAAGTCTCTGTGAGTTTTGGGGTGTTAAGGTTCACGGGAGTGAAAATTCGTCACGGGCATGAAAGTCTCTTTTCACGGGAGTGAAGGAAACCGTGAACATAAGCTTCACCACTTGAAGCCGTGAACGATATCGTGAACCAAGTCGTGAACGATACTGCCTCTCTGGGCCATTTTAAGTCACGGGCGTGAACATGTGTCACGGGCGTGACTCCCCTAAAATTTTTATCAAATAAAATTAAGTCCTAAAACAAGACTAAATCATTTCAACAAAGATTTTATTCCTTAGAACATAAATTTTTCATTAAAATTTCTATCTTATATCTAGTGATATGAATTAAGATCATCAATAAAAATTTCATAATTTTGCAATCACAAGGTTAATCCATCAATCATACCAAGTTCTCTTCTAATGAAATTAAATCTTTTCTCATTTAGAGACTTAGTGAAAATATCTGCTAATTGATTTTCTGTACTTATAAATTCTAATGCAACATCTCCATATTAAACATGATCTCTAATAAAATGGTTTCTAATGTCAATATGCTTACTTCTTGAATGTTGTATTGGATTCTTTGAAAGATTTATAGCACTTGTGTTGTCACATTTGATAGGTATATGGTTCATCTCATGACCATAGTCCTTAAGTTGTTGTTTCATCCAAAGAATTTGTGTACAACAACATCCAGCTACTACATATTCTGCTTCAGTAGTTGAGAGAGCAACTAAAACTTGTTTCTTGCTAAACCAAGAAACTAAACATTCTCCAATGAAGTGACAAGTACCTGAAGTACTTTTTCTATCTAAAAGACTACCAGCATAGTATGCATCTGAATATTCTATAATATAAAAAGATGAATTCCTAGGATACCACAAACCTAGATGCAAAGATCCATATAGATATTTTAAAATTCTTTTTACTGCATTTAAATGAGATTCTTTAAGACATGATTGAAATCATGCACACAAGCAAACACTATACATAATATCGGGTCTAGAGGCAGTAAAATATAAAAGTGATCCGATCATACCTCTATAAAGCTTTTCATTAATGCTCTTACCCTTTTCATCTTTGTCCAATTATGTTGATGTGCTCATATGAGTCTTGGCATTCTTGCATCCTTCCATACCAAATTTCTTAATTAAATCTTTGGCATATTTGGATTGGTTGATGAATATGTCATCATTGCTTTGCTTTATTTGTAGA
The DNA here is from genome assembly GCA_023653625.1 of Triadica sebifera. Lineage (NCBI taxonomy): Eukaryota > Viridiplantae > Streptophyta > Magnoliopsida > Malpighiales > Euphorbiaceae > Triadica > Triadica sebifera. Next base: position 22,250,936 of record CM042908.1, on the reverse strand, counting down.
CCAAGGAAATACTTAAGTTCTCCCATCATGTTCATTTCAAATTTCCTAGTCATACACTTAGCAAATTCTTGACAAAGTAACTCATTAGTAGAACCAAATATTATATCATCAACATAGATTTGAACAATTGGTATATCATGCTTATGCTTTTTGATAAATAGTGTAGTGTCAACATTTTTCTCTGTAAAGCTATTTTCTAATAAAAAAGAACTTAGCCTCTCATACCGGGCTTTTGGAGCTTGTTTTAAACCATATAAAGCTTTTGAAAGTTTAAAAATATGATTTGGCAAATCATAGCTTTCAAAACCTGGTGGTTGTTCTACATACACTTTTTCATCTATATACCCATTTAGAAATGCACTTTTCACATCCATTTGAAAAAGTTTGAAATTCATGTGACATGCATATGCTAAAAGTATTCTTATGGCTTCTAATCTAGCTACAGGTGCATATGTTTCATCATAATCTATACCTTCTTCCTGATTATATCATTTTGCAACTAGTCTAGCCTTATTCCTAGTTATTAACCCTTGTTCATCTAATTTGTTTCTAAATACCCATTTGCTACCTATGATTTGATGATCCTTAGGTGTAGGTACTAGGGTCCATACCTTATTTCTCTCAAATTGGTTGAGTTCATCTTGCATGACAATTACCCAACTTTCATCATTAAGAGTCTCATCAATATTTTTAGGCTCAATTTGAGAAATAAAAGCAATGTCAGTGACTGGATGTTTGAAATGAGATCTAGTACTTACTCCCCTTGATAGATCACCAATTATTTGCTCTTTTGGATGATCTTTCGTCATTTTCCATTCTTTTGGAAGTACTTGTTCATTTTTTTCTTGATTTTGAGGTAGAGAATCATTTTGATGTAAATCTTCTTGATCATTTTCTTCTTTCCCATTTCCAATATCAAGTTTTTCCATATCACCTACAACATCATTAAGAACACTACATTTCACAAGATCAAGTCTACTAGATTCATTAAAAACAACATGCATGGATTATTCAATCGTTAATGATCTTTTATTAAATACTCTACATGCTTTGCTGGTTGTAGAGTATCCTAAAAAGATACCTTCATCAGACTTAGAGGAAAATTTTGCAAGATTGTCCTTGGTGTTCAGTATAAAGCACTTGCATCCAAATACTCTAAAGTATGATATCAAGGGCTTTCTTCCATTCCATAGCTCAAATGAGGTTTTGTTTAAAAGAGGTCTTTTGAAAACTCGATTTGAAATATAACATGCAGTGTTTGTGGCTTTTGCCCAAAAATAAGTTGGTAATTCATATTCATTGAGCATTGTTCTAGCCATTTCAATTAAAGTTCGATTTTTCCTTTCAACTACCCCAATTTGTTGAGGTGTTCTAGGAGATGAGAAATTATGTGAAATGTCATGTTCAAGACAAAAGCTTTCAAAGTTTTCATTTTCAAATTCTTTCCCATTACCACTTCTTATTTTTGAAATACAGTATCCTTTCTCATTTTGAACTCTTTTAGCAAAGTTTTTGAAATTTTCAAAAGCATCACTCGTTTGAGCTAAGAAAATTACCCAAGTAAATCTAGAGTAATCATCTACGATGACAAATGCATAATGTTTTCCTCCTAAGCTAGCAATTCTAGTAGGTCCAAACAAGTCTAAATGCAGGAGTTGAAGAGGTTTTGAAGTACTTACTATGTTTTTGGCTTTGAAGGATGACTTGTGTTGCTTTCCTCTTTGGCAAGGATCACATGTCTTGCCTTTTTCATATTTAACTCTTGACAGTCATTTTACTAGTTCTTTTGTGCTGAGACTTTGTATTAAATCCATGTTAGCATGACCAAGTCTTCTATGCCACAGCCAAGATTCATCACTAGTAGCCACAAGACACTTAGAGGAATGGTTAGATAGTTGATGTAAGTTTATTATGTATGTATTGATATCTCTATTTCCTTTAAATATCTCTTGACCATCGATAGAGATCATAAGACATTCATTTGAAGTAAAAATTACTTTGTTTCCTTTATCACATAATCGACTTACACTTAACAAGTTATGTTTCAAGCATCAACAAGTAAGACATCTTTAATAAAAGTTGTACCATTAATACCAATAGAACCAATGCCAATTACCTTACCCTTTGCATTGTTTCCAAAGGTAACTTTACCTCCATCAATACTTTTGATTTCATTGAAAAGTTCTTTGTCTCCTGTCATATGCCTTGAGCATTCACTGTCTACTAACCAAGCATTTTTGTTTATTGTGGACTTGAGGCATACTTATAGAATCACAATTCAAATATGATTTTTAGGTACCTAAATGAGTTTGGGTCCTTGGGGGTTAGCATATGAAGGTTCCCAATGAGCTTTTCTTATTCAGCAATGTTTATTTATATGACCAATTTTCATACAATAATTACATTGTTTCGGTCTAAACTTTCTTTTTGGTCTTACAATGTATTTGAATGCCATAATTCTATTAGACTGATTTTGAGAACAATGACATGCACAATCATGATTAATTTGCATTTTTCTAGATGCATGCTTTTTATACATAAAGGCATGATTAGTCTTTTGAGGATTGTTTCTTAGGCTTGCTAATCTTTGATTATTCCTTTTATGTATAGAGGGATTAGTATACTTATTCTTTGGTGCTGTTCTAGCAAGTGTGGAGATGTGAGGTTCACTTGACTTGACAAAAATAGTTTTGCGAGAAGATGATGATGTGTTCTTAAATCCTAGACCATGTCTAATTAAGGGTGATCTTTGAGACACAATGAGAGTATCTAAGCTCTCTTTACCTTTGTAAAATTTAGAAATGGAATTTCTAAGTTCCTCAACTTCATTTTTCAAAGTATTATTTTCTTTTAGTAAGAAAGCATTTGAGGGTCTTGATGAGTATTATTCTAATGACTTTTGGAGAGATTCATTAGAAGATTTAAGCTTTATGTTTTCCTTTTCTAAACCATCTATCTTATTTTTTAAATTAGAGATGTTATTTCTATAAGTACTAAATTTACTTCTATATTTCTCTAATTCTATATCTAATTCTTATATTAGGCTTTGCTCATCATCATCATCATCACTATTACTATTATTATCATTATCACTACTATCATTATTGAAAGAGTATGAGTGTAGTGATCTTACTTTATCCGAGACGTGATCCTCTAGAGTCATGAAGCATAAGTTGACCTTTTCGCTTTCATTGTCATCTTTTTTACTTGAAAAGCTTTCGTCATCCCATGTGACTTTGTGACCTTCATGCTATATGCAGTTGAACAGTGTTGTATCATGCCACATTCTTCAATAGATAATGAACTTGAGAGAATTGTCATTGCCTTCTTATTTTTGAAATTTGCTCTTCTTTGAGGCTCTGTCCAATCATCTTTTGACATGATTTATTCTTTACCAATAACTCCTCTTCTAATTGGTGGTGTCCATTTTTTTCGAATATTATCCCAGACTTTAATTCCTTCATTATCCAGATATGTCTCCATTTGAAACTTCCAATTGGCATAATTTGCTCTATCAAAGTAAGGTGTGAGACTTTGGAATCTTTCACTGGCCATATCTTAATCTTTTCTAGCATTTTTTAGGCTTCAATGCTAGACTAAGCTTTGATACCAAATTTTGCCCAGATATTAAGCCAAGAAGGGGGTTGAATTGGAGTTTCAAAAATATTAAACTTTAAGGTGCGGAAATAAATAATTAATTTTAGGAGGAATAGAGAGAATTTGACACAAGGATTTTTATAGAGGTTCGGGTGTTAACAAACCCTACTCCTCTCCTCAATCGCAATTGGGAGTTTCACTAACACACTAAGTGTTACAATGGAGTTTTACAAGCTCACTCCCAACTATAGTGTTTCTCACAATGACTCACACCTAACCCATAAATCCCTTGTGTTTTAATGACTCACACAATAACCAATTCCTTGTGTTTTACAGGCTCACACAAACAACCTTCACTTTGTGTTTTTACAGACTCACATGACTTTCACTTTGTGTTTTGACAGGCTCACACAATAACCTTTTGATTTGTGTTTTGAGGCTCATAAAACTAACCCTTACAAGTGTTCTACTCTTAACCCAGAAATACCCAAAGCTCACTTGAGTAAAGATTACAGAGAGAACCACTTACAAATCTTAATTTCTCAATAAATGAAAAGCAAAAATATTTTTACAAAGAATATATTATGTTCTCAAAGTATGAATGTACAAATAGTTTGAAATAAGATTTTGATTCAAAGTAATTTATATTCTATTGTTATTCTCTTCATTCTCTTGTTCTGAATGCATAAATGACTTTCATTTATACTCACATGGCTGAATATAGCCGTTGGGGTGCATTAAATACGAAACTAGCCGTTGTACCAACCAAATAATCGCGTCTGACATTTTTCTCTTTCATTATTCACGGGCATGACTATGTTTGTCACGGGGGTGACCTTTCTTTCCAAACCGTGACTGAAGTGGTGACATTGGTCGTGAAGCTCTCTGGAATTTCTTGACACATTGAGTCATGGTCGTGACATACTCATTCACGGGTGTGACCAGCTTCCCAGTCGTGATCCAAGTGGTGACTTTGGTCGTGAAACTCTCTGGATGAAAATGCATGAACATTCACGGGGGTGACATATTTATTCAAGGGAGTGACTGAAATGCCCATTTCACGTTTTATTTTTCTTTCATGGTCGTGAACTTCAAATGTTGGTTTTTGTAACGGCTAGCTCCTTCATGGGCGTGACACATAGAGTCACGGCTGTGAACATGCTACTTCTTGAATTTTGTCTTTCAAGGATTATTCTTCCAATCTCCATTCTTGCTATTTTAATCCATGTCCTGTATAATAGACTTAGAAAAACAAGTATGCTAAATACAATATTGCTATTATATTTGTTATCATCAAAATGACGAAAATATCTCTCAAGGTTTAACAACTTAGACCATCAAATGCAATCAATTATGTAGATGAAACAAAAAAGGCTCTACATAATATTACTAATTATGCAATTAGTTCTAAAATTAGTGCAAGAAACCTTTTGAAAAATAAACCAAATCATCATGCATGTTTGGTTCTCAAGAAACTATAAACAAAACTTGAGGAGTCTTGGTAATGCTATAAATGTTTATTTGTTTATTGATGCCGAACTTTAAGAAGTCCCAATAGTATTTCTGATATAACCTATAGTCAAAAGTTCTTGTTATTCATAGGTTTTGTTAACTATTATTTATCCAAAATAAAATAGAAGAATAAAACTTGCATTTAAAATAAAGCATATGATATTTTAAAAAATAAAAAAGGAAGTTTCATGCTTGATAAAACAACATCAAGTTTAGCCTATTTGATTAAATCGAAGTTGAAACTATAAATTATTGTATTGTTAAAAATCATTGTATTTTTTCCCATTCTATTGATATATATGTTGAGTTATATATGTTATTAAGTTTTAGCAACCTCTTTTACCCCACTCTTTTTCATTATCGATGCAATTATCTATATCAGTCCAAATTTTTACAATAAGCTACTTATTATCAATAAATCAATATTGTCCCATGATATCTCGCTATTTGAAGAATTTACAAGTGGTTCATCAAGTCCATATATTTTACATCCATATACTTCAATGCTGCAACTTATTTTTCTCTAGATGGAATTCGAGTTGCCTCTTCCCCTGACTTTCTTTTTGAAGTCCTTAATTTCCCTCTAGCTAATTGTAGAAGAGAGATTATAGTATGGTTTATTGGGATTATGTTTACACCCTGCCTATGTTTTTACACTCTTCTAGTTCGTGGTTTAAAAAAGAATAGGACAAATCACAAGCAACTTAATCATTTTGATAAAGGCACATCACATACTTTAGAAAGATGCATCCAAAATTTGAAGATATGGTCACAAAAGTGCAGGATGCTAAAAAACTCACTGATAGAAATAAAACATAAGTTCAGCAGTCCTGAGCTAAGGATAAATTAAAGAAGTAAGGATAAAAAAAGCTGCTAGTCACTTATCCACAATGAGTGCTAAATACCTATAAGCATTTTGTAAGTATAACTAAATAAAGTCTTTAGACCTCGTGAATAATTATATAATTCCCAACTTCATAAAAGAAAATTTGGAGATCATGACACAATTATCTTACTTATTCAAGTTCTTTTTAGGAAAAAATTTTCTACAACTTAATTTGGTGACTAAATGGTACTAGAATTGTTGATCTATGAATATGATAGATTGAGAAGAAAAGAAAATTCACAAGCTTAAGCATAACAATCAAGTATAATATGCCTAATCTCCACATGTAAATGTTCTCAAATCCTAATGACTATGGTTTTACATGGTCTTTCTTTATCAAGTGTTCCTGAATATATTAGGGAATAAAAGAGTGCAATACATTATTTGGGGGCCTATAAGTGATTCTTCCATGGTAATTTGACAAATGATTACTATTATAATCCAACATATGGAGATAATAACCATGAAGATAGAGAAATCCACAAACCAAAATTTAATTGTTGTAAGACATTGTCATAAATCATAACAAATATATTGTAAAATCAAAATTTCCTGATTTAAAGATCGGTATCAAGTTTTAAACATATACTTTAAGTTGATAAAATAAATGCAAGGAAAAATAAAAATCAGACTATAATTATAAAGCTCTCTTGTAAATGTTGATAGGCTTACGATTAATGACTAAAGCTGAATGAAGGTTCTTGCTTCTAATTTTGTTGTTGAATTTACTTTGCATCCAAGTAAAAATCTGCAATAATTGAAATCATATATAATGAGATTGTGAAAAGAAAATAAAATCAGATAGATATATAATCCTCAAACAACAATAAACTTAGCTTTGGGAGAGAAACTCAAAAACCCTAACTCTGAAGTTTGTAGAAAAATGTAAAGCCCGTAAGTAGGGCCTATAAGTTATATTTTTAGTTAGTGAAAATTGAGATTTAAGTGAAGTTTTGGAAGTTTGAGAGTTGCTGAAATATGCTATTTCATGTCCATGATAAAGGGTGTCACGACCGTGAATATCAGATTTTAGTTAGCAACTGTGATAGGGTTTTTCATTACCGTAAATGAGAGGTTCACGCCCGTAAAAGATGAGTCATGGTCGTGAAGCCTGGGTAGGCAGAACATGTGAGATAGTAATATTTTTCTTCATGCTATTCCTTTAAATCTGCTCCCATACCTGTATAGCTGACCTAACACTCCACATTAACATCTCATTTACCATCAGAAATGATTTCCACCATTGTTGAAGCTTTAAGGGTTAAGTTTTGTGAGGGTAAAGTGAAAGAAGAGTTGTGAGCTTGTGTGTATGAAAGCTCAATTTTTAAGATTTCTAGGTCTTAGTCGGTTCTAGAAGCCAAGAAAATATTTTTTCTTTTTGCTAGGATTTGGAGGTAGAGCTGGAAGTCCATCTCAAGGAAGAGAATAAGCTTAAAGGGCTAGAGTCTTGATTCACTCTATCTTAGGTGTAAGGCTTGTACATAACAACACTTAAGACAATTATTTTATGTTTATGTGATGTTTATTTTAATTACATGATGTAAATTATTAGTGAGTAGTTAAATGATAAAATATGGGGTTGATATGTATGATGAAATTTTTTATGAACATGATTAGATTGAGATGTTTGATGAGCAATTCTGGTTAATATAGATGGTTAGGGGAGTATATGATTGCGGTAAATGATTAAAATAAATGTTGGAATGTTGATAGGGTGACTGACATTGGTCAATCGTAGAAAATATTGCATGTGAGAATGACATGAAATTGAGATGTTCTATTTTCTGGAAATTTTTCAGCTTCGCTACCGTGAACTGGTTGTACACGGGTGTGAAGGTCGTGTTGATGGTTGTTGATGAAACAAACTCTATCACAGGTTGATTCACGACTTAGATTCACATATGTGAAGAGATGATCACGGTTATGAAGTCTATCTTTGAATTACGATTTAGTTCACTGATAAGGATTTATTCACGACCGTGAAAGGTTGTTTATGGGCGTGAACTTATTTATGATGAAAAACTTGTATGTTTGCATATGAATCAAGATTGATTTGTTGTGAGGTGGTAGGCCTCGGTCGTATACTTATGACATGATATGGAATACATGTTTGTGAAAATGATTGTGAGAATCATGGTATATTTGTAAAATATGGAAAATGGTTAATATGAAAATATGTGTGGTACGTGTTGTGAATTGTAAGCTCAATACTCTGACTATGACTAGTGCTAGGATATATAACATGTCATTAAAGGGGGAGATCAGTATCAGGTGACATATATTGGTCATGATTGAGATATTTTGAAGAGTAACAAGATATTTTGAAGGCTCGGGGCCTAGCCAGGTGGGCTTCCCTCGTAGCTGTGATGTGCTCTCGTTCTCTACGATTGATTTATGTTGAGACATTTGAAGGCTTAGAGGTAAGCAATGAAAGCTTTCTTGGTGAGTTATATTTAGCTCTAGCGAGTGTTGTAGAGTATTCGTATCTATTTTAGTCTAGTTATGAGTAAGGTGGGCAAAAATAAGATAATTAATTACTTTACATGTGGTATACACTTGTGTGATACTGAGTGATTATTTGATATACCATGTTCATGATGTACATTATATATATTAGATCCTGATGTTATGTCATATAATATGCGAGTCAGTGCATGTACGAACTTCAAGGTAAGTCGTTATAATAGCTCGGTAAATATATCATACATATTATATATTTTTCGTTTGATGTGCTTGCATGTTGTTATGTACCATTAGACATGAGTTGCTTAGCGTATAAACTTCAATGCACAAGTTTAGAGCTTAGGAGAGGATCAACAGAGAAGGACTGACAATGATCAGAGCCTTGGATATACACTTGGGGTGGGTGATACACGGTTGTACTTTTTGATTGTTTTATGGGTTGAGTAGTTATAGTGATACATGTTGTATTTCAAAGATATGTAATTTTATAACTACTTATTTTGTATAAACGTTGAGTTAGTGCTACTCGTTTGGTTTATGTATAACTTTATTTTTATCAAGTTTTTAAAGATATTTTATTTTATTTAAGTCATCATGGTCATGATCATGGTCATGATGCATGAAAGTTTTAAATTTGTGACGTTTTAATTAATGTGTATCGTAACATTTTTTGGTATAATTAAAATTATTCTTAATTATATTGAAAGATGTTACAACAAATCTCAACAAAATGCGATTTCTATATATCTTTCAACTCGAGAATAACGTTTCTCTTGCTCGAACAACTGAATAGTAATTCCAAAGAGGAGCGATACAGTGGAGCAAGAAAGAGAGAAATAGTAGTGAAGGAACGAGCATGTTCTTTATTTTTTTATTCCTGGAGTAATGAATTTTGATTGAGGTGCATAAGGCAAGGAACGACTGATTCCCATTCCTAGGCTTATTTTATTGAACCAAACATCATGAAAGTAAATGATGATTCCCTTTCCCATTCCTATGCCCTTTTTAACTAAAACAAATATATCATAAGAGGAATTGAAAAATAATTTTTTTTATGATTGAAATGCAATTAAGATATAAATTTAATGATTGTTGATGAAATTAATCTTATATCACGTGGATATCTGATGTGTCACTCAAAGGTAAATAAATGTATTCATGTGTCATTTTACAAGACAAGACTCTGGTACTGGATTATTATTCACGTCAGTAATCCGACTGTTGATTCTATATAAAATATTTGATTTTTGTGGGAAAAAAAATAATTTAGTAATTTTTCTAAAACAAATTTAAAATTTAATTTGTGCTGCGTAATATAAAATTGAGTAACCTATAATGAAATTAACTCAGTGATAACTGACTACCAACTCCTCGATGTTAACTGACTTTTGATTTCATTTCTCCACGTCTCAACTTATTCCCGCCAAAAATTAACGACCTCCCTCGCATTTTTCCCTCTTGCGGCAACTGAATCAGGAAACAAAATACTGAAAAGAATCCACAGCTAATAACCTCCATCAATGGCGGCGCAGTGTCTGTTCTTTCTCACCTTTTTCTCTCTCTTTTCTTTTGCCTCTCCTCTCTCCACCGATTCCATTCTCAGCGCAGCCAACCTCCTCTCCCACTCCGGCTACAATTCCATGGCTCTCACCCTCGAATTCGGCTCCCGTACCATAATCCCAACATCTCAATCTCTCACCATTTTCGCTCCAATTGATGCTGCCTTCTCTGAATCAGGTCAGCCCTCTTTCTCCCATCTCCAATTCCACTTCTCTCCGCTATCTGTCTATATGCATTCCCTCAAATCCTTGCCTCCTGGGACCAAGATCCCCACTCTCTTAGCCAATCACTCCATCATCGTCACTTCCTCACCCTTTGATGGTGATAAAATTTCTCTGAATGGGGTAAGGATTAATGGGTCAGTGGTATATGATGATGGGTCTTTGGTAATCTTTGGAATTGACAGGTTTTTTGATCCGAATTTTGAGGTTTCTGGGTCCATCAATGGCCGGCCTATTCACAGTTACGGATGTCCTGCTTCGGCTGGTAAAGATAGCCACTCGTTTGAGGAGGCAATAAGGGTTTTGAGAGCAAGAGGGTACTCTGTTACGGCGTCCTTTCTTGATTTGCAAATAGCAGAGTTGAAAGAGGAGACAAGATTAACAATATTTGCCCCTCTTAATGATGTGATTGGCTATTATTTGGGAAATTTGAGCGAGTACAGGTCCATTTTTCTTAGGCATTTCTTACCCTGCAAGATTGAATGGAGAGATATGGTTAGTTTTGATGATGGGTTGGAGTTGCCCACTTATGTGGAGGGATTTATGTTGAATATGGAAAAATCTAGGAATACTCTGCTGCCCAATGGAGTTTCAGTCACAGATCCTGACATGTTTACAAATGATTGGCTTGTTGTTCATGGGCTTGGTGGGAGTTTTGTGGTGCCACAGTCTTCTTCATCTGAAAGCTCAAGCTACTATAGCCACGTAACAGTAACTGGTATTATGCTCATAACATCCTTTTGCCTCCAGAATTTGCTTCTGCTCTTTGACCACAACACTTAAATTCTGTTCTCTTTCTTGTGCAAAATTTCTAGTTCTTGTAGTTTTGATGTTGTAAAGCTCGGTTGTGAATACAGTAAACCCTTATGTGACTGATAATACTTTGTGGAATCTAGAATTTCTTGTATTTTTTTCTTTGATTAATAGTGATTTGCCTCTGAAAATGACCATACGCTTCTGAATTCTGAGAAGCAAACTCAGTACAATCTATGGTCAATTTTTATTTTTCATTTTCTATATATAAACGTTGTTATTTGACATTTGTAATTTTTACTTTAACAGCTGCATGCAAGGCTATCCTTTTCATACATCTGCAAAATACAAAATTTTCAATTGTGGACTAATGGTAATCACTCGTTTATACCTGTTCAGTGATTGTTGGATTTCAACTATCTTGGCCTATCTTGCATGGAATTTAAGCAATTATTGAAAATACTCATCTAGACTGATTCGTTAATTTTATTTATGGACCAAACCTATAAATATTGATATCAACTCTGTTTCTCCATTAGTGGACTTTTGTGGTTTCAACCAGTGCTCTAGTTTGTTAGTTCAACTGACACAAATTCAGTCAAATAGGAGGAATTAAAGGTGTCAAAAAACTTGAGTCCATTACTATTGAGAAACTATCTCAAGGATGCATAAATCAAGAAAATAAAAAGCACAATCATTACAACCAAAAGTGGCCCTCCTTCATTAGAAAGCAATGGCAAACTCAGCACAGAATATATATACTAAGTTCTGCAAATTATTGTAGCACAGGACGAGGATGAAACTTTGCACAGCTTTCCTTGTGTTTCTTTTCTTTCTCAGATGCCAGAATATGAGAGAAGTGTAACAGACTGAATGTTTCTCTACACAAAGAAATTTACTGCAATGGGAAGGCAGCCTCCAACGAGCACAGATATTTCCAAATGCCAGCCATATTTATATGCAGCCTATCAATCCAATTATAGAGCCAAGATAATCAATCAGACTTCAGAAATTCTAGATGTTAAATCACAATCTACAATTTAGTAACAATCTCGAGCATGTTTAATGATAGAAAAGGAGACAAAGGAAATATCGTAACGTTAAGCTATGGTCATACATGCTTTGGACCATATTTTCAAGTCCCAATCTGATTTAACCTTGGCGGTCCTAAATCTGATATTCTTTATCTGTAACAACCTTGAGGCAAATAATACAGAAGTCATGTCAACCTACAAATGGAGTTTTCCTTAGCTTATCAATCTTCCCGGTCAAAAACATGGAAGTATCCTTCTTCCCCTCATCAAGAAGAGCTTGCTTCAGATTACTAAACAAAGGCGCTGGAGGACGGATCCCCACATCCAGCATCTCTTGAAAATATTTGCAAGCCGAATCTAGCTTATTTTCATGGAACAAACTGTTGATCAGCGTTGAAAACATATGCATCCCAGTAAGGATTCCCTTTGACTTCATTTGATCCCAAACCTCTACTGCCCTATCCACTCTTTCCATGTTGCAAAACATCCTAACTATAATCTCACAAGTACTCAGAGTTGGTTCACATCCCTCCTCACTGCTCATTTTCTGGAAAACTGAGAAAGCCTCTGTTGTCTTTTGAGCCTTATAAGATGATGAAGAATTATATCATAAGTTCTCCAATTCGGACTGACCCCGCATCTCCTCATCTCATCAACTATCCTATATGCATCGTCCATCTTCATTGACCAACAATAAGCTCCCACAACAGCATTGTAAGTAGGAGCTTCAGGAGGGAACCCACTAGCCTTTGATCGATGAAAAAAGTCAGGTGCTTCTCTCAACCTCTTCTCGAGCCTAACCCATTAATCAAAGTACAGAAAATGTGAGGAGTAGGCTGGCATTCTTCGCTTCCATCTCCCGAATCAACTCAATTGCACAATCATACTTCCTTGTCTTACAATAAGCATTGATACGAATACCATGAGTCACAACATCAGGTTCAAAACCCTCATCTTTCATTTCTCTATAAACCTCATCTAACTTCAACAAGTTTTTCTCTTGAACCCACCCTTCTAACAATATTGTGTAAGACTTAATATCAGGAGTGAATCTTCTCTTCTTCATTTTATCAAACATGTCTTGTGCGCTCTGAACCTGCCTGGACTTGCTTAAAATATCGGACAATCTATTAAAATCTGATGATTCAATCTTCAAACCAAACTTGTCCATTTTCTCGAATGTGTCTATTGCTTCTTTTACTTTCCTTGCTCTCACATATCTCCTCGAAATCAATACGAAAGTGTCCTTAGTTAATAGCCCTTTTTGCTTCATGTCACTGACCAGATTCCATATCATAGTAAACTGCTTGATCTTGCCCAGAGATTCAATTAAGGCATTGTAGGTCTTCGTGCTGTACATGAACCCTTTTTGTTTCTCCGCCCATTTAAAGAACAATAATGCTAGAAAACCTGCATTGCTTAGCCTCTTCGATACCTCAAATACCAAAGCTGGCGATACCTAAACGGAAGCTTTATGGAGTAAAGTCTCTATGCTAGAATTGGGATTTTCTGACAACAGACTGCAGATTTTTCTAGTATCTTCAATGATTTTGTCCGTTAAATTTTCTGGGTTTTGGTTGTCAGCCTCGATCGACACTAGTGTTTGCTTCAAATTAGTATGAAGTGATATGTGAAAACTAGATTGAGAATTTAACAGATATGTCTGCGGGTTTTCGATGTCGGTTGTGAAATTAGAAGTTGAATGCTGCCTCATGATGCTCCGCTGTGAACTAGTAAGCGATCGGACAAGAAACAGTTCAGCTGTAGATCAAAGATCGTATCTTCTTGGTATTGTTGAGAGAAATACAAGAATTGAGGTTTACCCATATTGAGAGAGAACCAGATTTGTCAAATCCACTTGCTATAAGATACATTGGCGTTTATTTGGCTGGAACCTAGAAGTAAATTTTTTCTTCGTACTTCCAAATTAGGACTCATCTTCATTTCTTTTCATTTTTTTTTTTAAATTAGCTAATCATAATTGACAATTTTTTTAAGAGAATTCATTTAGACATCAATTAATTTATAAGTGATGGTAGAAATTAAAGATTTTGATTCCAGCATTATCGCATCCTGCGATTGAAGTTACTGATTCAATGATGACTGTCGATTAACAAGCAGGGACAGAGGCAGCATAACATGGTTAAGCAAGCAAAAATTAGAATTAAATGAATGAACATCTGTTACAATATTGGAAGAGTCCTAAACAACAGAACTTGGACATACAACACCAATTCTAATGAGAGTACTATGAGAGAGATTCTCTTACCGACTGTAAGTGTTGGCAGCTTCAGAATAAATATCAGCCCCCATGACAATATACAATCGAGAACCCCATCTGAAATTTCACTAGTTTCTCTTTCCAACTCTGCCTGTCCTAAAGACAGAAGCAACCCCCCAAACTGGACCTAAAGACCAAAGAATCAATCTCTAGGTTGGTCATCTTTTGAACCGATTGACAAAATTCGGATGCAAAAGTCCTTTGCACTTAGTCTGGGACAAAAAGCTTCTAACTGCCCTTTCATTTGCATTGATTCATCTGCGAATTCCAATCATCGAGAAGATTTTTTATGGTTTCTTCAAGTTTTTTGGCCTGAGGCCCAGGTTTAACAACATTGACATCACCCCATTGGGAGCAAGGATCAATCCACCAGCTCTTCCGGCCAGTACACCAAGCGCCCGGAGCAGCTTGATTACGCCCACGCTTGAGGATCTTTGCATCGACCATGTCCAGTACAGGATCATTCCTCTTGAACTGTCTTGCAAAAGCTGCTCCACTTTGAACCATTAGATCATAATCATCTGTATTCAGAAAATGCGGCTGCATCTTTGGAGGATTGTCCCAGACCATGTATCTTAGATCACTGTTTACAGTAGTATTCTCAAATTCAGGTGCATTGCAAATAACCGAATGGAAATAACCTTCTTCAGATAAAATCACATTGTTGAAGTACATAAGAAGGGTTCGTGGAAGATTATCCCAACCCAGTATGCAATATTCGAGAAATGATCGGCTCAAGATGACCCATTGGGAACCTGCAAAGGATAAATAAAAGTTATTGCATGTAACATTCCGCAAATGTAATGAACACCCATAGCTTTAGCTTTTTAACTTTGCATGCACTGCAAAGTATTGAGGATAGACTTTGCCTGTGAATAGTTTGAAAGCATTAGGTGTTGGCCGCTTCTCTGTAGCATGAAAAATCTGAGTCCTCCTTGCCAAGTAAATTCCAGGATCAACAACAATAGGTTGGAACCTTTGAGATCTGTATCAAAGACAGGTCAATATGATTCAGATTTGAGTTCTTCAGCAAAGAATACAATCAAATTAACAAAGAAGAGGTTGCCTACTCTTTCCACCCAAGATCACTGGTGTGATCTATAAAATTGAGATCTCTGCTAAAAGAGGAGAATACATGGGACAAGTCTGGAAGCACACAACAGGAGCAACCGTCAGAAAGCAAAATGCTATAATGAAAGAAGATACAGCAGAATGAAATCATGTGCACAGGTGCGTAGAATAATCGTCAAAAACATAATAAGAGCTTAAAAAAGAAATTCATAGCCAGAAGAGTACTATACTAAAAGCATGTTGATAACACACAGAGCACATGGAAGTAAACAAGATTTGAATTTTTTGTAATGTAAAGCAAGATCGTCAAAGATGCAATTTATTAGAGGAAAAACCAATGCAACCCACACAAGTGTTTGTTGTTGAGAGATGTCAGTTTGATTGTCATTCCTTGAGGTCACAAGGTCAAGTAAGAAGATACAAGAAGCATAACTCATAGTTTGGATAGAAGAATGAAGCTTTGCTAGTTGTTTTCAGACATCACTGATGAATGGGTTGTAGAGAAACAAACAATATTTGAAAAGGCTGAATTTGACTGTATGAGATTGCTTGAGAAGGTCACTGATGTAGGGAAAGGTTTGGGTGACGATAATAACATTTTCAAGGGAGGTTCTTCTCTCTATTTCATTCATTTTCTTCTATTTCTCCCTTTTTGTTTAAACACGGATTTTTGAATCTTCTAATCTCTGCCTTATGAATTTTTTTCCTTTTTATACCATTTACTTGCATGGAATAATGACTTATATGAAAGGAATAGTGAGAACTAATTGGAGGGTCCCATTGGCATGCATCCGGTACAAATGAGGAAAGCAATCAGACAATGGGTCAAGGGATGTTATTCTTATGTGAATTTACTTTATGAATTTTGTGTTAGAAATTGATGTTCAAAGATATTTAAGAGCATAAATTGCAACTTCAGGGATTATCTGAAAAATTTACCCCAACATTCATGCACAATAAATAATTTACTAAATTTATGAATGATGATGCTTGATCCCTTAATAGCAGTCTAAAGGAAAACGCAGTAAGGGTGAAAGGAGACAAATATCGAAGAGACTGCTTCAAATATTGCAGTTTGACAGGTGGAGGATTTTATGGCTGATCTAGGGAAGGAGGAGACACATACTGCAATGGAGCTTGACATCTCTTTCTTTCTCGGAACCCAAAATAATGAAACCTCCTTTCTATATGTTATAAACCGCACGTATAACCTTCTAGCTTAGACTAAAAAAACTGTTTAAAAAAAATCTATTGCCTAGATGTCATTTCACTTGTTGGCCTCTTCTGTCGCATTTACATGAATTTAATCTTAAACTAATCTAAAATACATAATTATAATAAATATGGATACCTCTTGACCTCCATTTTGGCTTAATCTCAAGATCAACACTACTTGGGAAAGAATTGCTTCTCATTTTATTGACAAAACATAGCAATATGGTGATAGCTACATGAATATTCATGTAAACACACATCCATGTTGCCAGGAAATACTTCCATCCTTTAATTACAACATAATTCCCATCAAAATGCCAGCACAAATTACAACCTAAATGAAATTTGCAACACAATATTTTCAACCTAAATGAAATACTTCCATCCTTTAATTACAACATAATTCCGATCAAAATGCCAGCAAGCATTCCTCAGGAAAAGAAAAATATTTTCAACCTACACAAATTGTTGTAACAGCCATGGTCTATCTCATCTAGTCCCAAATCAAGGAAAGATTATGTAAAACCTAGATAACAAAGTAAATGGCACCCAAAATTTAACTAAGAAGCACTTGCAAAATATTCCCTTATTATGTCTACACTTGATGTAACTTTACGGGCAGACCTTACCACAGGTCTTGAGCTCTCAAAGTATCTCTGAACAGAACATATGATCCAAAAATTCTCTAAGAGAAATCAGGAAGTTGATTTTTCTCTTTTCTGTATTAAAAGAAAGAAATTTTGTAATGTGCAACACAATTAATCAATCATTATGCAAGGCCAGCAGAACAGCAAACGAATAAACAGACAACAATAGGAACCTTATAGACTACTTGTCATGTGTTTATCACATATTAATGCTTTATGCAAAGATATGTTGGATCTCATTAAGAAAGGATCCTAACTTCAAGAAACGGAGTCAATCTTACATCAGCAGTTCAACTTATTTTATAAAGAGCCCACAAGAACTGTAATAATTGCTGGCTCAACTGAGATTTAAAAAAGCAAATTTGTTGTCTATGTATTCACATGTTCAAATTATTAAACTGCAGCCGAGGGCAGCATCTGTTAAATAATCACTCTTGTCCCTGTTTTATGGTTAAAATAAGCGAGAAAGATATGAACCACAAGCGGGAGTAAGCTATCAGGTTATAAAAGGTTTTACTTGCTGCGGCACTTGATAGATTTAAAAGAATCATTCATAACTATTTGACACCAATAATGTATTGCAAAACTTTCTAAGCTCATATGCACATTATGGCCAAAATTGTGTGGGCCTACAATTAAAATTTCTTCAGCCTAAAACTAACTTCAGATTACTGTGCTGCAATAGAATTAACAGCACAATTTTACTGGTTTATGAAGTATTCAGATCAGTGTGATCTTCCTCTAAAATCTTTACCTAGAAGTTCCCCTTCTAGATCAAATTTCTTGCCAATACCTCTACCAGTCAATGGTGCTGCTTATACAGCATCATCCCCTCTAGCTCTGAATAATAGCAAGGACTACAGGTACCTTCTCTGAGATGGTTCAGGATAATTTGTTGATTTTTTACTTGCACGTGCAAACAGAAAATATGGTTCATTAAAGCAACTAACCTATTCAATTTTACAAAGCTTTATTCACTCTGTTATACATGGAAAGTGAACAAAGATCAAAGAAAAACCAAGCCAATGATCAGTATAATTTCTAAATCCTTCAAATTTTATTGAAAGCTTCCAATGCCAAGTTTCCAAGACAGAAATTTCAGCATTCAAGAACATCTAACATCAAATACGTGAAAATACCAAAGTCATTAAGAATGATGAGAGAAAAGAAAAGTGAGAAAGACATTGAAGGGGAATGGTCAGAAATTAGCATGCATCAATTCTGTCCAACTTTAAGGATCAAATTGGAAAGGAAACTCGGAATCAAGAGCTAAAAATGTAATCATTCAATTCCGCGAACCAATAAAAAATTAAATGAAAAAAAAAACTACACCAAAATGATGACTAATTCCATTTTCTTTCTTCTTTCCATCACATTTATAAAAAAATGAAGAAAGAAAAGCCAATAGTGTGACCACACAGGACATTCGGAAATAAATCAATTCAATTCTCCACATCCCCCAACTCAAAAAAATAAATAAAAAAAAAAAGCAAGAAGCAGAAGTATCTAATACTACAATATATAAATTTCCCCAAAATCACAGACTCAACGTAAGAACCAAATATCAATCCCACAAACTCAATGCAAACAAATTGAGATCAAAGATTGAGAAAAGAACATACCATCCTGAGTCAACAAGGGATAATCCGATGCACTCAACACCACAAACCAATTCCACCCTGAATTCACCTTCAACAAAATGGCAGCGGCTCGCAACGTTGCCGCCACATTAGAGGAGCCCATATACGAAAGCCGATTAGGTTTCCCCACAACGTCAACATTTGCAAAAGAACTTATTGCAGGAACCGCATTTATGGACCCAATAAGTCTCAGTCTCTCCTCATCAGATGCATCAGCACCCAAATGTAACAAGTAATGGTTCCTCGGGTGATACACAGCCAGCAACAGCCGCATGATCCGGTCACCGTCACCATGGCCACCGGTTATATAATACGCAAAAGCGGGCGGATAGTGGGTGCCATGTTGGACTACAGAAGGGAAAGCTTTCGGGGAGGTGAAAGCGGAGATTGAGTAGAATAAGAGAAACAGGAGAGACAAAAATGCCGCAGAGAAGAGAGTAAAAAGCCATCTTTTCTCTGCTCCCATAATATTAATAATACGATTCTCGAATCTGGCACTCGTTCTCGTCCCTGATGTTGGTGATCAACTTGATGGGGCATATGCTGGCACAAATATCAGATCAAGTTCAAAAATTTTCAGCTAAATTCGAGGTTTTGAGAGGAAAACGGGATATGGGTAATGAAGACTTCAACTATACCTTCTGGAATCTGAAGAAAAATGAAAAATAAGGCATAAATCAAAATGGAACCGCTTGGGGCAAGTTTCAGATTTTGAAGAGTAAACAAGAGATAGGCAGCTGTCAAAGGAAGATTTTGGTGTGAAATTGTGGGTTTGAGAGGGAATGGAGAAAAGGGGAAGTGGAGATCTTGAGGTTTGTGGGCATGGTGGGGAGAAGCTCAGGGTGCTTACCTAACATTGATACTAAAATGTTAAAGAGAGAGATAATCGTAGAGCGGAAACGAGATCAGAAACTGTCAATTTTTCCTTTTTAAATTTCTGGCTCCATTTTAATCTGTGTCTCTGGCTGTATCTACATGCATATCCCATATCCAAACTTTTCCCTCTTTTATCTCTTCTGTTTGCGGATGTTGAAATATTTGCCTGGTTAGGTTTAGGTTTTTCAGGTCGGAGTTGCTTTCATCGGATTGAAGCAAGAACGGAGAAATTGTGATGAAACTATTTTCAATTTTTCATCAACCGACGAAAAAAGCGAAGTTATAATAACTTTACGTTATAACAGTTTCCCATGGACCGTCGTAATTGCCCAGTGGATTATGGAGGTGCCGTCCACGTTCTACTTGAGAGAGTGGAGAACGGATGATCTTATTTCCTTTTTACGTTTTAGAAACTATTGTTTTCCAACTTTTTCACCAATGGATTTGTTCCGATGGATATTTTTACAGATTTAAGTATGAATAATTAAAAAAAAAACTTGTAATAAGTTTTATATTAACCATATTTTCTTTTGATCAGTAAATTAATATAGTTATTATCTGGATGGTATATAATAAGGTTACCGCCACTCTTAAATTAAAAAAATTTAAAATTATATTTAAAAATTTTTATTTTTCCATTTCAACCTCACTTCTCCCCATTTTTAAATTTCTTTATTGATCTAGCATTTTCTGATATTTGAATTTAAGATAAAAATATATAAATTCGTACCCAATCACTAGTTATCATCCATCATGTTAATTGTTTAACATGTATAAAATAATTCAAGTTGCAAACACTTATAATGATAACAGTGTTACTTGTATGAAATACTGAAACCATCAATGATCAATAATTTATCATTTCTAAAAGAGGATATTTTTTCCACTTCAGATCACATGTAAATATTACGATAATATTTCACGAGCTTTGAATTTTCTTTCTAATTTCATAAGAAATTTATTATTAATAAGAGAAATTATTGTACCAAAAACAAGAATCTTCCCAAAGGTATGAACAAAATTTTGGGTGAAATTCGGTCAGACCAATACAAAAGGGAAGAGGAAGTAATATTTTAAATTTATTAACGGTGGCATAGTGTGAGTGTGGTGATGTGCGAAATCTATGATTGTATTGGACAACACACCATGGTAGATTGGTAGGTTTAGACTTTTATATGATTCTTGGGGATTTATTTATTTTTGACTAATTATTGTATTTTAGTAAAGTGCTAATACGCTGCGTCATGTACTTAGCAAAATCATACATCTTGAGGAGACAGCAGAGTTTGGATTGTATTTTTGGCATTTGTCGAGGATTTCCCAAAAAAAAAAAAATTAAATGTTTTGAGGATGTCCAATCATCCATTGCCCAATAACAGTTTCTGAAATTTCTTCTCTTCTTCTTCTTCTTCTTCAAAAAAAAAAAGTTTCAGAAATTGCTAGCAAAACGGTTTTAAGTGAAGGCGCAACATTCATCTTTAATATTAAAAAGAGTAATTATTTTTTCTTTATTCTAGTAAAATATTCACCAATCCATAAGTGATTGTGGCTAACAATTATCATTGTCTGTCATCTTCTGGATTGGTATTTGGTTTGTACATTGAAATAAAAATTGACAACCAGACTTCTCGCCCTGTCGTCTTCTTACTCCATCTAAATCGATATCTTAGTATAAATTTAAAAGCTCTCGTCTTGAATTTTAAGTTCCATTCTAATAACGGTAAACTTAATTATATTATTACCAGCAAAACATGCATCGCTCAAATTGAATGATTCCCCAGTATCATTTTCCAACCTTATTCTCGCAAAAACCTATGACACTTGTTTGATGCTTTGATAAAAAGCACGGCTACATAATACATTATTTGCACACCCCAGTTTAACGTCATCAAAGAAAATAATGCAAGCAAAATGCCATCCTTCCAAAACGAGTACAGCTTATTTCTTTCTGGAATTTGTAGATACCACTTTGGTACTCTCTCATTGTCTTTTCTCCAAATTTTTGAGTTGTTCTTTGTCTGAATACTTAAATAGAGTTGACCGAATCTTCGTCGCTGCCTTCACTGTCACTGCTGCTGCTGCTTCCACTACCGCTACCGCTACGGCTTCCACTGCTTCCACTTCCACTACTGCTGCTAGAAGTAGAAGACTTCTCATTTCTCTCCTCTGCATTAACTTGTGCTCTAAGAGCTTCTGCAGCATTGCGCCCCTTATCAGCTTCATCGCCACTATCATCCACATCAGCAATCTCATCATCAGTATCATTTTGTTGTTGTTCATTGACATCAACTCCACTGCCTTTTTGTTCAGCTGTGTTATCATAAGGTGAACTAGAACCAAAGATTTCCTCAATATCTATGTGGTCTTCCACTTCATCGTTCTTGGGGTTTGGTGAAGAAGTGGATACATTAGGCAGATTAGTTGGATGCTCCAGAATCCCCTTACTGGCAACTTTTGCACCTGTTGGTACATTATTATGCATTTTAAGAATGTGTTGCAATTAGATATTCCAGCAGATAATATCACGATGTAGCATTAATAATCAATCATGCCAATGTTTGACAATTACAATATCTGCAATTTCATTAGAAGTAAACTCCTCATAAGCCTATTTTTCTACATGCTAGAGGTCAGTGATTAAACTATTTTAACAAGAAAGAAGTGAAGCAGTGAGGGCCAGTATTATATGAAAACTTTGAATTTGAAAATAGGGTTTAATGAGAACAGATATATATATATATATATATATATATATATATATATATATATATATATACACTACATAACTGAAAACTGATCTGATCATATTCTAGTTATCATAGAAAATACAGAGGAAGAGAAACAAAAATTGCTTAAAACAAGGTAGCTGGATTTGAACATAAACTGAAGCAGCTAAAACATAAAAATTAGATTTAGACCATAACTGCCCGTTATGTATGCAAACCTCTACACTTTACATAGGCTTGCATACAAATAGGATTAGGATCTGGATATTGAAAAAAAAAAATCACCTAAGTGACTGACATGCAATAGATTCATGATATTGAACCCCTGAGGGTAAATGTTCTTCAGAAAATAGTAAACTCTAACTTTTTCCTGGAAAAGCCAACAAGACCTGGTGCCTAAAGAGGTCAGCGGAGAACACAACTCAGAAACATAAATTGGGGGGTTTTTTGTTAGAGTTTTGAAAAAGATAAAAAGAAAATAAATGGTCAATCAGTGTGTAACTAACAGCAATCTCTCCAACACTATTTATAAACAAGTATAGATTGCTGTAATTGAATTTTTTCACTTACTATGTTAACCAGTTTTCTTCCCGTGCATTGCAAGAATTATTCTTTATTTCTACTCTCTGTAATTTATATATAATATGTGTACTTATTAAAACACAGACACACACACACACACATCCAAGAATAAGAAATTATTTTAAAATTTTTAATACTTTTTAGCAAGTATTCTAATTATACTAAGACTAATATAGTAAGATAATTATTTTTTTTAATTTAGTTGTCATATATAATGTAACAATAAAATCGCATTCCATCATGTGCCTGCATTAATCTAAAAGCCAAATACTAATAATATGTTGCATTATTTGATCTGAAACAACCAAAAATTGAATATAACAAATATGGAATTACAGAAACAAATTAGTCTAGTTAGCAGGTTGAAACTGC